>OZ010584.1:36089779-36107279 GCA_963932145.1 Acanthosepion lycidas | reverse complement strand
ATAAATCTTTTGTTCATTGTGTGCAACAAGGTAGGATAAATATTTTGTTCATTGTGTGCAACTAGGTAGGATAAATATTTTGTTCATTGTGTGCAACTAGGTAGGATAAATATTTTGTTCATTGTGTGAAACTAGGTAGCATAAATCATTTGTTCATTGTGTGCAACCAGGTAGGATAAATCTTTTTACATTGAGAGCAACCGGGTACGAAAAATCTTTTGTTCATTGTGTGCAACAAGGTGGGATAAATCTGTTGTTCATTGTGTGCAACCAGGTAGGATAAATGATTTGTTCATTGTGTGCAACCAGGTAGGATAAATCTGTTGTTCATTGTGTGCAACTAGGTAGGATAAATCTTTTGTACATTGAGAGCAAACGGGTAGGATAAATCTTTTGTCCATTGTGTGCAACAAGGTAGGATAAATCTTTTGTTCATTGTGTGCAACCAGGTAGGATCAATCTTTTGATCATTGTGTGCAACTAGGTAGGATAAATCTTTTGTTCATTGTGTGCAACCAGGTAGGATAAATCATTTGTTCATTGTGTGCAACCAGGTAGGATAAATACATGGATCATTGTGTGCAACAAGGTAGGATAAATCTTTTGTTCATTGTGTGCAACCAGGTAGAATAAATCTTTTGTTCTTGAGTGCAATAAGGTAGAATAAATCTTTTGTTTATTGTGTGCAAGCAGGGAGGATACATCTTTTGGTCATTGTGTGCAACCAGGTAGGATAAATCTTTTGTTCATTGTGTGCAACAAAGTAGGATAAATCTTTTGTTGATTGTGTGCAACCAGCGAGGATAAATCTTTTGTTCATTGTGTGCAACCAAATAAGATATATCTTTTGTTCATTGTGTGCAACCAGGTAGGATAAAACTTTTGTTCATTGTGTGCAACCATGTAGGATAAATCTTTTGTTCTTTGTGTGCAAACAAGTGGGATGAATATTTTGTTCATTGTGTGCAACCAGGTAGAATAAATCCTTTGTTCATTGTGTGCAACAAGGTAGGATAAATCTTTTGTTCTTTGTGTGCAACCAGGTAAAATAAATCATTTGTTTATTGGGTGAAACCAGGTAGGATAAATCTTTTGTTCATTGTGTGCAACCAGGTAGAATATATCTTTCGTTCTTGTGTGCAACAATTTAGGATGAATCTTTTGTTCATTGTGTGCAACCAGGTAGCATAAATCTTTTGTTCATTGTGTGCAACCAGGTAGAATATATCTTTCGTTCTTGTGTGCAACAATTTAGGATGAATCTTTTGTTCATTGTGTGCAACCAGGTAGGATAAATCTTTTGTTAATTGTGTGGAACCAGGTAGAATAAATCTTTTGTTCTTGTGTGCAACCAAGTAGCATAAATATTTTGTTCATTGTGTGCAACCAGGTAGAATAAATCTTTTGTTCATTGAGTGCTGCCACGTAGAATAAATCTTTTGTTCATTGTGTGAAACCAGGTAGTATAAATCTTTTGTTCATTGTGTTCAACCAGGTGGAATAAATCTTTTGTTCTTGTGTGCAACCAGGTAGGATAAATCTTTTTTCTTTGTGTGCAACCAGGTAGAATAAATATTTTGTTCTTGTGTGCAACACGGTAGGATAAATCTTTTGTTCATTGTGTGCAACAAAGGAGGATACATCTTTTGTTCATTGTGTGCAACCAGGTAGGATAAATCTTTTGTTCATTGTGTGGAACCAGGTAGAATAAATCTTTTGTTAATTGTGTGGAACCAGGTAGAATAAATCTTTTGTTCATTGAGTGCTACCAGGTAGAATAAATCTTTTGTTTATTGTGAGCAACAAGGTAGGATAAATCATTTGTTCTTGTGTGCAACCAGGTAGGATAAATCTTTTGTTCTTGTGTGCAACCAGGTAGGATAAATCTTTTGTTCATTGTGTGCAACCAGGTAGGATAAATCTTTTATTCTTGTGTGCAACCAGGTAGGATAAATCTTTTGTTCATTGTGTGCAACCAGTTGGATATATATGTTGTCCATTGTGTGCAACCAGGTAGGATAAATCTTTTGTTCTTTGTGTGCACTAAGGTAGGATAAATCTTTGGTTCTTTGTGTGCAACCATATAGACTAATATTTTGTTCTTCGTGTGAAACCAGGTAGGATGAATCTTTTATTCATTGTGTGCAACCAGGCAGGATGAATCTTTTGTGCATTGTGTGCAATCAGGTAGGATAAATCTTTTGTTCATTGTGTGCAACCATATAGACTAATATTTTGTTCTTGTGTGCAACCAGGTAGGATGAATCTTTTGTTCATTGTGTGCAACCAGGCAGGATAAATCTATTGTTCATTGTATGCAACCAGGTAGGATAAATCTTTTGTTCATTGTGTGCAACCAGATAGACTAATATTTTGTTCTTGTGTGCAACCAGGTAGGATGAATCTTTTGTTCATTGTGTGCAACCAGGTAGGATAAATATTTTGTTCATTGTGTGTAACCAGGTAGGATGAATATCTTGTTCAATGTGTGCAACAAGGTAAGATAAATCTTTTCTTCATTGTGTGCAACCAGGCAGGATGAATCTTTTGTGCATTGTGTGCAATCAGGTAGGATAAATCTTTTGTTCACTGTGTACAACCAGATAGACAAATATTTTGTTCTTGTGTGCAACCAGGTAGGATGAATCTTTTGTTCATTGTGAGCAACCAGGCAGGATAAACCTATTGTTCATTGTATGCAACTAGGTAGGATAATTCTTTTGTTCATTGTGTGCAACCAGATAGACTAATATTTTGTTCTTGTGTGCAACCAGGTAGGATGAATCTTTTGTTCATTGTGTGCAACCAGGTAGGATAAATATTTTGTTCATTGTGTGCAACCAGGTAGGATGAATATCTTGTTCAATATGTGCAACAAGGTAAGATAAATCTTTTCTTCATTGTGTGCAACCACGTACGATAAATCTTTTGTTCTTTGTGTGCAACCAGGTATGATAAATATTTTGTACATTGTGTGCAACCAGGTATGATGAATCTTTTGTTCATTGTGTTCAACTAGGTAGGATAAATCTTTTGTTCTTTGTGTGCAACCAGGTAGGATAAATCTTTTGTTATTTGTCAGCAACAATGTAGAATGAATCTTTTATTCATTGTGTGCAACCAGGTAGGATAAATCTTTTATTCTTGTGTGCAACCAGGTAGGACAAATCATTTGTTCATTGTATGCAACCAGGTAGAATAAATCTTTTGTTTTTGTGTGCAACCAGGTAGGATAAATCTATTGTTCATTGTATGCAACCAGGTAGGATGAATGTTTTGTTCATTGTGTGCAACCAGGTAGGATAAATCATTTGTTCTTCTGTGAAACCAGGTAGGATAAATCTTTTGTTCATTGTGTGCTACCAGGTAGAACAAATCTTTTGTTCTTTGTGTGAAACCAGGTAGGATAAATATCTTGTTCAATGTGTGCAACAAGGTAAGATAAATCTTTTCTTCATTGTGTGCAACCAGGCAGGATGAATCTTTTGTTCTTGTGTGCAACCAGGTAGGATAAAACTTTTGTTCATTGTGTGCAACCAGGCAGGATAAATCTATTGTTCATTGTATGCAACCAGGTAGGATAAATCTTTTGTTCATTGTGTGCAACCAGATAGACTAATATTTTGTTCTTGTGTGCAACCAGGTAGGATGAATCTTTTGTTCTATGTGTGCAACCAGGTAGGATGAATCTTTTGTTCTATGTGTGCAACCAGGTAGGATAAATGTTTTGTTCATTATGTGCAACCAGTAGGATATATATATTGTTCATTGTGTGCAACCAGTTAGGATAAATCTTTTGTTCTTTGTGTGCACTTAGGTAGGATAAATCTTTGGTTGTTTGTGTGCAACCAGGTTGGTTTAAATCGTTTGTTCTTTTGTTCATTGTGTGCAACCAGATAGACTAATATTTTGTTCTTGTGTTCAACCAGGTAGGATGAATCTTTTGTTCATTGTGTGCAACCAGGTAGGATGAATATCTTGTTCAATGTGAGCAACCAGGTAGGATAAATCTTTTGTTCTTTGTGTGCAACCAGGTAGGATAAATCTTGTGTTCATTGTGTGCAACCAGGTAGAATAAATCTTTTGTTTATTGTGTGCAACCAGGTTGGATAAATCTTTTGTTCTTCTGTGCAACCAGGTAGGATATATCATTTGTTCATTGCGTTCAACCAGGTACGATGAATCTTTTGTTCATTGTGTGCAAGCAAGTAAAATAAATCTTTTGTTCTTGTGTGCAACCAGGTAGGTTAAATCTTTTATTTTTTGTGTGCAACAAGGTAGGATGAATCTTTTATTCATTGTGTGCAACCAGGCAGGATGAATCTTTTGTTCATTGTGTGCAACCAGGTAGAATAAATCTTTTGTTATTGTGTGCAACCAGGTAGAATAAATCATTTGTTCTTTGTGTGCAACCAGGTAGGATAAATCTTTTGTCCTTGTGTGCAAACACATAGGATAAATCTTGCTTTCTTTGTGTGCAACCAGGTAGGATGAATCTTTTGTTCTATGTGTGCAACCAGGTAGGGTGAATCTTTTATTCATTGTGTGCAACCAGGTAGGATAAATCTTTTGTTCATTTTTGTGCAACCAGTAGGATATATATTTTGTTCATTGTATGCAACCAGGTACGATAAATCTTTTGTTCTTTGTGTGCACTCAGATAGGATAAATCTTTGTGTGCAACCAGGTAGGTTTAAATCGTTTGTTCTTCGTGCGAAACCAGGTAGGATGAATCCTTTGTTCCTTGTGTGCAACCAGGCAGGATGAATCTTTTGTTCATTGTGTGCAACCAGGTAGGATAAATCATTCGTTCATTGTGTGCAACCAGGTAGGATATATCTTTTGTTCTTGTGTGCAACCAGGTAGGATAAATATTTTGTTCATTGTGTGCAACCAGGTAGGATGAATATCTTGTTCAATGTGTGCAACAAGGTAGTATAAATCTTTTGTTCATTGTGTGCAACCAGGTACTATAAATCTTTTGTTCTTTGTGAGCAACCAGGTATGATAAATATTTTGTTCTTTGTGTCCAACCAGGTATGATGAATCTTTTGTTCATTGTGTGCAACCAAGTAAGAGGATTCTTTTGTTCATTGTGTGGAACCAGGTAGGATAAATCTTTTGTTCTATGTGTGCAACCAAATATGATAAATCTTTTGGTCTTTGTGAGCAACAAGGTAGGATGAATATTTTGTTCATTGTGTGCAACCAGGTAGAATAAACATTTTGTTCTTTGTCTGCAACCAGTCAGGATAAATCTGTTGTTCTTGTGTGCAAGCAGGTAGGATATATCATTTGTTCATTGAGTGCAACCAGGTAGGATGACTCTTTTGTTCATTGTGTGCAAGCAGTTAAAATAAATCTTTTGTTCTTGTGTGCAACAAGGTAGGTTAAATCTTTTATTTTTTGTGTGCAACCAGGCAGGATGAATCTTTTGTTCATTGTGTGCAACCAGGTAGGATAAATCTTTTGTTCATTGTGTGCAACCAGGTAGGATATAGCATTTGTTCGTTGTGTGCATCCAGGTAGGATAAATCTTATGTTCATTGTGTGCAACCAGGTAGGGTAAATATTTTGTTCATTGTTTGCAACCAGGTAGAATAAATCTTTTGTTCTTGTATGCAACCAGGTACGATAAATCTTTAGTTCATTGTGTGCAACCAGGTTGGATAAATCTTTTGTTCATTGTGTGCAACCAGGTAGGATAAATCTATTGTTCATTGTGTGCAACGAGGTAGGATAAATCTTTTGATCATTGTGTGCAACTAGGTAGGATAAATCTTTTGTTCATTGTGTGCTACTAGGTAGGATAAATATTTTGTTCATTGTGTGCAACCAGGTTGGATGAATATCTTGTTCAATGTCTGCCACAAGGTAGGATAAATCTTTTGTTCATTGTGTGCAACCAGGTACGATAAATCTATTGTTCTTTGTGTGCAACGAGGTAGGATAAATCTTTTGTTCTTTGTGTGCAACTAGTTATGATGAATCTTTTGTTCATTGTGTGCAACCAAGTAGGAGGAATCTTTTGTTCATTGTGTGCAACCAGGTAGGATAAATCTTTTGTTCATTGTATGCAACCAGGTAGGATAAATCTTTTGTTCTTTGTGTGCAACCAGCTAGGATAAATCTTTTGTTCATTGTGGGCAACAAGGTAGGATGAATATTATGTTCATTCTGTGCAAGCAGGTAGAATAAAAATTTTCTTCTTTGTGTACAACCAGGTAGGATAATTCTTGTGTCCATTGTGTGCAACCAGGTAGAATAAATCTTTTGTTCATTGTGTGCAACAAGGTAGGATGAATCTTTTGTTCATTGTGTGCAACCAGGTAGTATATATCTTTTGTACTTTGTGTGCAACCAGGTAGGATGTATCTTTTGTTCTTGTGTGCAACGAAGTAGGATAAATCTTTTGTTCTTTATGAGTAAACAGGTAGGATGAATCTTTTCTTCATTGTGTGCAACCAGGTAGGATAAATCTTTTGTTCTTAGGTGCAAAAAGTTAGGATAAATCTTTTGTTCATTGTTTGCAACCAGGTAGAATAAATCTTTCGTTCTTGTGTGCAACCAGGTAGGATAAATCTTTTGTTCTTTGTGTGCAACCAGGTAGGATAAATCGTTTGTTCATTGTGTGCAACCAGGTAGGATAAATATTTTATTCTTGTGTGCAACCAGGTAGGATAAATCATTTGTTCGTTGTGTGCAACCAGATAGAATAATTCTTTTGTTCTTTGTGTGCAACCAGGTAGGTTGAATCTTTTTTTCATTGTGTGCAACCAGGTAGGGTAAATCTTTTGCTCATTGTGTGCAACCAGGTAGGATAAATCATTTGTTCTTGTGTGCAACCAGGTAGGATAAATTTTTTATTCTTTGTGTGCAACCAGTTAGGATATATATTTTGTTCTTTGTGTGCAACCCGGTAGGATGAATCTTTTGGTCATTCTGTGCAACCAGGTAGGATAAATCTTTTGTTCTTTCTGTGCAACCAGGTAGAATAATTCTTTTGTTCTTGTGTGCAACCATATAGGATAAATCTTTTGTTCTGTGTATACAACCAGGTAGGTTGAATCTTTTTTTCATTGTGTGCAACCAGGTAGGATAAATCTTTTTTTCTTGTGTGCAACCAGATAGGATAGATCTTTTGTTCTTTGTGTGCAACCAGGTAGAATAAATATTTTGTTCTTGTGTGCAACCAGTTAGGATAAATCTTTTGTTCATTGAGTGCAACCAGGTAGGATAAATCTTTTGTTTTTTGTGTGCAACCAGTTAGGATGAATCTTTTGTTTTTGTGTGCAAGCAGGTAGCATAAATCTTTTGTTCTGTGTGTGCAACCAGGTAGAATATGTCTTTTCTTCTTGTGTTCAACCAGGTAGGATAAATCTTTTGTTCGTTGTGTGCAACCAGGTAGGATAAATCTTTTGTTCTTTGTGTGCATCCAGGTAGGAGATAATCTTTTGTTCTTTGTGTGTAACCAGGTAGAATGAATCTTTTGTTCATTGTGTGCAACCAGGTAGGAAATAACCTTTTGTTCTTTGTTTGCAACCAGGTAGGATAAATCTTTTGTTCTTTGTGTGCAACCAGTTATCATAAATCTTTTGTTCATTGTGTGCAACCAGGTAGGATAAATCTTTTGTTCTTTGTGTGCAACCGGTTAGGATGAATCTTTTGTTCTTTGTGTGTAACCAGGTAGGATGAATCTTTTGTTCATTGTGTGCAACCAGGTAGGATAAATGTTTAGTTCATTGTGTGCAACCAGGTAGGATGAATCTTTTGTTCATTGTGTGCAACCAGGTAAAATAATCTTTTCTTCATTGTGTGCAACCAGGTAGGTTAAATCTTTTGTTCATTGTGTGCAACCAGGTAGTTTAAATCTTTTCTTCATTGTGTGCAACCAGGTAGGATGTATCTTTTGTTCATTGTGTGCAACCATGCAGTATAAATCTCTTGTTCATTGTGTGCAACCAGGTAGGATAAATCTTTTGCTCATTGTGTGAAACCTGGTAGGATAAATCTTTTGTTCATTGTGTGCCACCAGGTAGGATGAATCTTTTGTTCTTGTGTGCAACCAGGTAGGATAAATCTTTTGTTCTTTGTGTGCAACCAGATAGGATAAATCTTTTGTTCATTGTGTGGAACTAGATAGATTCATATTTTGTTCTTAAGTGCAACCAGGTAGGATGAATCTTTTGTTCATTGTGTACAACCAGGTAGGATAAATGTTTTGTTCATTGTGTGCAACCAGGTAGGATGAATATTATGTTCAATGTGTGCCGCAAGGTAGGATAAATCTTTTGTTCATTGTGTGCAACCAAGTAGGAGGAATCTTTTGTTCATTGTATGCAACCAGGTAGGATAAATCTTTTGTTCATTGTCTGCAACCAGGTAGGATAAATCTTTTGTTCTTTGTGTGCAACCAGGTAGGATAAATCTTTTGTTCATTGTGGGCAACCAGGTAGGATAAATCTTGTGTTCATTGTGTGCAACCAGGTAGAATAAATCTTTTGTTCATTGTGTGCAACAATGTAGGATGAATCTTTTGTTCATTGTGTGCAACCAGGTAGGATATATCTTTTGTACTTTGTGTGCAACCAGGTAGGATGTATCTTTTGTTCTTGTGTGCAACCAAGCAGGATAAATTTTTTGTTCTTTGTGTGTTAACAGGTAGGATGAATCTTTTGTTCATTGTGTGCAACCAGGTAGGATAAATCTTTTGCTCTTAGGTGCAATCAGTTAGGATAAATCTTTGGTTCATTGTGTGCAACCAGGTAGAATAAATCTTTTGTTCTTGTGTGCAACCAGGTATGATAAATCTTTTGTTCTTTGTATGCAACCAGGTAGGATGAATATTTTCTTCATTGTGTGCAACCAGGTAGGATAATTTCTTTTGTTCTTTGTGTGCAACCAGGTAGGATAAATCGTTTGTTCATTGTGTGCAACCAGGTAGGATTAATCTTTTATTCTTGTGTGTAACCATATAGGATAAATCTTTTTGTTCATTGTGTGAAACCAGGTAGCTTGAATCTTTTTTTCATTGTGTGCAACCAGGTAGGGTAAATCTTTTGCTCATTGTGTGCAACCAGGTAGGATAAATCATTTGTTCTTGTGTGCAACCAGGTAGGATAAATTTTTTATTCTTTGTCTGCATCCAGTTAGGATATATATTGTGTTCTTTGTGTGCAACCCGGTAGGATGAGTCTTTTGGTCATTGTGTGCAACCAGGTAGGATAAATCTTTTGTTCTTTCTGTGCAACCAGGTAGAATAATTCTTTTGTTCTTGTGTGCAACCATATAGGATAAATCTTTTGTTCTTTGTGTACAACCAGGTAGGTTGAATCTTTTTTTCATTGTGTGCAACCAGGTAGGATAAATCTTTTTTTCTTGTGTCCAACCAGGTAGGACAGATATTTTGTTCATTGTGTGCAACCAGGTAGAATAAATATTTTGTTCTTGTGTGCAACCAGTTAGGATAAATCTTTTGTTCATTGAGTGCAACCAGGTAGGATAAATCTTTTGTCCTTTGTGTGCAACCAGTTAGGATGAATCTTTTGTTTTTGTGTGCAAGCAGGTAGCATAAATCTTTTGTTCTTTGTGTGCAACCAGGTAGGATAAATCTTTTCTTCTTTGTGTGCATCCAGGTAGGAGATAATCTTTTGTTCTTTGTGTGCAACCAGGTAGGCTGAATCTTTTGTTCATTGTGTGCAACCAGGTATGAAATAACCTTTTGTTCTTTGTGTGCAACCAGGTAGGATAAATCTTTTGTTCTTTGTGTGCAACCAGTTAGCATAAATCTTTTGTTCATTGTGTGCAACCAGGTAGGATAAATCTTTTGTTCTTAGTGTGCAAACAGTTAGGATGAATCTTTTGTTCTTTGTGTGTAACCAGGTAGGATGAATCTTTTGTTCATTGTGTGCAACCAGGTAGGATAAATCTTTTGTTCATTGTGTGCAACCAGGTAGGATAAATCTTTTGTTCATTGTGTGCAACCAGGTAGGTTAAATCTTTTCTTCATTTTGTGCAACCAGGTAGGATGTATCTTTTGTTCATTGTGTGCAACCATGTAGTATAAATCTTTTGTTCCTTGTGTGCAACCAGGTAGGATAAATCTTTTGCTCATTGTGTGAAACCAGGTAGGATAAATCTTTTGTTCATTGTGTGCAACCAGGATCAATAAATCTTTTGTTCTTGTGTGTAACCAGGAAGGATAAATCTTTTGTTCATTGTGTGCAACCAGTTAGGATAAATCTTTTGTTCATTGTGTGCAACCAGGTAGGATAAATCTTTTGTTCATTGTGTGCAACCAGATAGGATAAATCTTTTATTCATATTGATCAACCAGGTAGGATAAATCTTTTGTTCTTTGTGTGCAACCAAGTATGATAAATCTTTTGTTCTTGTGTTCCACCAGTTAGGATAAATCTTTTGTTCATTGTGTGCAACCAGGTATGATAAATCTTTTGTTTTTTGTGTGCAACCAGGTAGGATAAATCTTTTGTTCATTGTGATCAACCAGTTAGGATAAATCTTTTGTTCTTTTTGTGCAACCAGTTAGAATAAATCTTTTGTTCTTTGTGTGCAACCAGGTAGGATAAATCTTTTGTTCTTGTGTTCAACCAGGTAGGATAAATCTTTTGTTCATTGTTTGCAAACAGGTAGGATAAATCTTTTGTTCTTTGTGTGCAGCCAGTTAGGATGAATCTTTTGTTTTTGTGTGCAAGCAGGTAGCATAAATCTTTTTTTCTTTGTGTGCAACCAGGTAGAATATATCTTTTCTTCTTGTGTTCAACCAGGTCGGATAAATCTTTTGTTCATTGTGTGCATCCAGGTAGGAAATAACCTTTTGTTCTTTGTTTGCAACCAGGTAGGATAAATCTTTTGTTCTTTGTGTGCAACCAGTTAGCATAAATCTTTTGTTCATTGTGTGCAACCAGGTAGGATAAATCTTTTGTTCTTTGTGTGCAACCAGTTAGGATGAATCTTTTGTTCTTTGTGTGTAACCAGGTAGAATGAATCTTTTGTTCATTGTGTGCAACCAGGTAGGATAATCTTTTGTTCATTGTGTGCAACCAGGTAGGTTAAATCTTTTGTTCATTGTGTGCAACCAGGTTGTTTAAATCTTTTCTTCACTGTGTGCAACCAGGTATGATGTATCTTTTGTTCATTGTGTGCAACCATGCAGTATAAATCTCTTGTTCATTGTGTGCAACCAGGTAGGATAAATCTTTTGCTCATTGTGTGAAACCTGGTAGGATACATCTTTTGTTCATTGTGTGCAACCAGGTAGGATGAATCTTTTGTTCTTGTGTGCAACCAGGTAGGATAAATCTTTTCTTCTTTGTGTGCAACCAGTTAGCATAAATCTTTTGTTCATTGTGTGCAACCAGGTAGGATAAATCTTTTGTTCTTAGTGTGCAAACAGTTAGGATGAATCTTTTGTTCTTTGTGTGTAACCAGGTGGGATGAATCTTTTGTTCATTGTGTGCAACCAGGTAGGATAAATCTTTTGTTCATTGTGTGCAACCCGGTAGGATAAATCTTTTGTTCATTGTGTGCAACCAGATAGGATAAATCTTTTGTTCATTTTGATCAACCAGTTAGGATAAATCTTTTGTTCTTTGTGTGCAACCAATATGATACATCTTTTGTTCTTTGTGTGCAACCAGTTAGGATAAATCTTTTGTTCATTGTGTGCAACCAGGTAGGATAAATCTTTTGTTCTTTGTGTGCAACCAGGTAGGATAAATCTTTTGTTCATTGTGTGCAACCAGGTAGGCTAAATCTTTTGTTCATTGTGATCAACCAGGTAGGATAAATCTTTTGTTCTTTGTGTGCAACCAGTTAGAATATATCTTTTGTTCTTTGTGTGCAACCATGTAGGATATATCTTTTGTTCTTGGGTTCAACCAGGTAGGATAAATCTTTTGTTCATTGTTTGCAAACAGGTAGGATAAATCTTTTGTTCTTTGTGTGCAACCAGTTAGGATGAATCTTTTGTTTTTGTGTGCAAGCAGGTAGCATAAATCTTTTGTTCTTTGTGTGCAACCAGGTAGAATATATCTTTTGTTCTTGTGTTCAACCAGGTAGGATAAATCTTTTTTTCATTGTGTGCAACCAGGTAGGATAAATCTTTTGTTCATTGTGTGCAACAAGGTAGAATATATCTTTTGTTCTTGTGTTCAACCAGGTAGGATAAATCTTTTGTTCTTTGTGTGCATCCAGGTAGGAGATAATCTTTTGTTATTTGTGTGTAACCAGGTAGTATGAATCTTTTCTTCGTTATGTGCAACCAGGTAGGAAATAACCTTTTGCTCTTTGTGTGCAATCAGGTAGGATAAATCTTTTGTTCTTTGTGTGCAACCAGTTAGCATAAATCTTTTATTCATTGTGTGCAACCAGGTAGGATAAATCTTTTGTTCTTTGTGTGCAACCAGTTAGGATGAATCTTTTGTTCTTTGTGTGCAACCAGGTAGGATTATTCTTTTATTCTTGTGTGCAACCATATAGGATAAATCTTTTTGTTCATTGTGTGCAACCAGGTAGGTTGAATCTTTTTTTCATTGTGTGCAACCAGGTAGGGTAAATCTTTTGCTCATTTTGTGCAACCAGGTAGGATAAATCATTTGTTCTTGTGTGCAACCAGGTAGGATAAATTTTTTATTCTTTGTCTGCATCCAGTTAGGATATATATTTTGTTCTTTGTGTGCAACCCGTTAGGATGAATCTTTTGGTCATTGTGTGCAACCAGGTAGGATAAATCTTTTGTTCTTTCTGTGCAACCAGGTAGAATAATTCTTTTGTTCTTGTGTGCAACCATATAGGATAAATCTTTTGTTCTTTGTGTACAACCAGGTAGGTTGAATCTTTTTTTCATTGTGTGCAACCAGGTATGAGAAATCTTTTTTTCTTGTGTGCAACCGGGTAGGATAGATCTTTTGTTCATTGTGTGCAACCAGGTAGAATAAATATTTTGTACTTGTGTGCAACCAGTTAGGATAAATCTTTTGTTTTTGTGTGCAAGCAGGTAGCATAAATCTTTTGTTCTTTGTGTGCAACCAGGTAGAATATATCTTTTGTTCTTGTGTTCAACCAGGTAGGATAAATCTTTTGTTCTTTGTGTGCATCCAGGTAGGAGATAATCTTTTGTTCTTTGTGTGCAACAAGGTAGGATGAATCTTTTGTTCATTGTGTGTAACCAGGTATGAAATAACCTTTTGTTCTTTGTGTGTAACCAGGTAGGATGAATCTTTTGTTCATTGTTTGCAACCAGGTAGGATAAATCTTTTGTTCATTGTGTGCAACCAGGTAGGATAAATCTTTTGTTCATTGTGTGCAACCAGATAGGATAAATCTTTTGTTCATTGTGATCAACCAGGTAGGATAAATCTTTTGTTCTTTGTGTGCAACCAATATGATACATCTTTTGTTCTTTGTGTGCAACCAGTTAGGATAAATCTTTTGTTCATTGTGTGCAACCAGGTAGGATAAATCTTTTGTTCTTTGTGTGCAACCAGGTAGGATAAATCTTTTGTTCATTGTGTGCAACCAGGTAGGCTAAATCTTTTGTTCATTGTGATCAACCAGGTAGGATAAATCTTTTGTTCTTTGTGTGCAACCAGTTAGAATATATCTTTTGTTTTTTGTGTGCAACCATGTAGGATATATCTTTTGTTCTTCGGTTCAACCAGGTAGGATAAATCTTTTGTTCATTGTTTGCAAACAGGTAGGATAAATCTTTTGTTCTTTGTGTGCAACCACTTAGGATGATTCTTTTGTTTTTGTATGCAAGCAGGTAGCATAAATCTTTTGTTCTTTGTGTGCAACCAGGTAGAATATATCTTTTGTTCTTGTGTTCAACCAGGTAGAATAAATCTTTTTTTCATTGTGTGCAACCAGGTAGGATAAATCTTTTGTTCATTGTGTGCAACAAGGTAGAATATATCTTTTTTTCTTGTGTTCAACCAGGTAGGATAAATCTTTTGTTCTTTGTGTGCATCCAGGTAGGAGATAATCTTTTGTTATTTGTGTGCAACCAGGTAGGATGAATCTTTTCTTCGTTATGTGCAACCAGGTAGGAAATAACCTTTTGTTCTTTGTGTGCAACCAGGTAGGATAAATCTTTTGTTCTTTGTGTGCAACCAGTTAGCATAAATCTTTTGTTCATTGTGTGCAACCAGGTAGGATAAATCTTTTGTTCTTTGTGTGCAACCAGTTAGGATGAATCTTTTGTTCTTTGTGTGTAACCAGGTAGGATGAATCTTTTGTTCATTGTGTGCAACCAGGTAGGTTGAATCCTTTGTTCATTGTGTGCAACCAGGTGGGATAAATCTTTTGTTCATTGTTTGCAACCAGGTAGTTTAAATCTTTTGTTCATTGTGTGCAACAAGGTAGTTTAAATCTTTTCTTCATTGTGTGCAACCAGGTAGGATGTATCTTTTGTTCATTGTGTGCAACTATGTAGTATAAATCTCTTGTTCATTGTGTGCAACCAGGTAGGATCAATCTTTTGCTCATTGTGTGAAACCAGGTAGGATAAATCTTTTGTTCATTGTGTGCAACCAGGTATGATAAATCTTTTGTTCTTTGTGTGCAACCTGTTAGGATAAATCTTTTGTTCATTGTGTGCAACCAGGTATGATAAATCTTTTGTTCTTTGTGTGCAACCAGGTAGGATAAATCTTTTGTTCATTGTGTGCAACCAGGTAGGATAAATCTTTTGTTCATTGTGATCAACCAGGTAGGATAAATCTTTTGTTCTTTGTGTGCAACGAGTTAGAACAAATCTTTTGTTCTTTGTGTGCAACCAGGTAGGATAAATCTTTTGTTCTTTGTGTACAACCAGGCAGGATAAATCTTTTGTTCTTTGTGTGCAACCAGGTAGGTTGAATCTTTTGTTCATTGTGTGCAACCATGTAGGAGATAATCTTTTGTTCTTTGTGTGTAACCAGGCAGGATAAATCTTTTGTTCTTTGTGTGCAACCAGTTAGGATAAATCTTTTCTTCATTGTGTGCAACCAGGTATGATAAATCTTTTGTTCTTTGTGTGCAACCAGTTGGAATAAATCTTTTGTTCTTGTGTGCAACCAGTTAGGATAAATCTTTTGTTCATTGTGTGCAACCAGGTAGGATAAATCTTTTGTTCATTGTGATCAACCAGTTAGGATAAATCTTTTGTTCTTTGTGTGCAACCAGTTAGAATAAATCTTTTGTTCTTTGTGTGCAACCAGGCAGAATAAATCTTTTGTTCTTGTGTGCAACGAGTTAGGCTAAATGTTTTGTTCATTGTGTTCAACCAGGTAGGATAAATCTTTTGTTCATTGTGATCAACCAGGTAGGATAAATCTTTTGTTCTTTGTGTGAAACCAGGTATGATAAATCTTTTGTTATGTGTGTTCAACCAGTTAGGATAAATCTTTTGTTCATTGTGTGCAACCAGGTATGATATATTATTTGTTCTTTGTGTGCAACCAGGTAGGATAAATCTTTTGTTCATTGTGTGCAACCAGGTAGGATAAATCTTTTGTTCATTGTGATCAACCAGGTAGGATAAATCTTTTGTTCATTGTGTGCAACCAGGTATGATAAATCTTTTGTTCTTTGTGTGCAACCAGGTAGAATAAATCTTTTGTTCTTGTGTGTAACCAGGTAGGATAAATCTTTTGTTTTTTGTGTGCAACCAGGTAGGATAAATCTTTTGTTCATTGTGTGCAACCAGGTAGAATAAATATTTTGTTCTTGTGTGCAACCAGGTAGGATAAATCTTTTGTTCATTGTGTGCAACTAGGTAGAATAAATCTTTTGTTCTTGTGTGCAACCAGGTAGAATAAATCTTTTATTCTTTGTGTGCAACCAGGTAGGATAAATCTTTTGTTCATTGTGTGCAACCAGGTAGGATAAATCTTTTGTTCATTGTGTGCAACCAGGTAGGATAAATCTTTTGTTCATTGTGTGCAACCAGGTATGATAAATCTTTTGTTCTTTGTGTGCAACCAGGTAGAATAAATCTTTTGTTCTTGTGTGTAACCAGGTAGGATAAATCTTTTGTTCTTTGTGTGCAACCAGTTAGGATAAATCTTTTGTTCATTGTGTGCAACCAGGTAGAATCAATATTTTGTTCTTGTGTGTAACCAGGTAGGATAAATCTTTTGTTCATTGTGTGCAACCAGGTAGAACAAATCTTTTGTTCTTGTGTGCAACCAGGTAGGATAAATCTTTTTCTCATTGTATGCAGCCAGGTAGTATAAATCTTTTGTTCATTGTGTGCAACCAGGTAGGATATATCTTTTGTACTTTGTGTGCAACCAGGTAGGATTAATCTTTTGTTCATTTTGTGCAACCAAGTAGGATATATCTTCTCCTTTTTTTTTCTTTTTTGTTCTAAGAAGCAAAAACAATAAAAGGGGAAAATAACGCCCCGAAACATATGAAGCATTTATGAGATTCTGGTTTTGTTGGAATTCTTTTATAATTCATTAGTAAAATAGCAAATTCTATCATTACCAACTTGAGTATAATTCATTTGCATCTTGTTTGCATTTAGGCTTTCCTCCAGTGTTTTCAAAATATATTTCAAAGTGTAAAATAAACCGATATCTATTTTTAATTACTTGGACATTATTCGGTGGACCATCCAAATATACTTAAACTCTTTAGAAATGAATATAGATTGGTCAGTCTGTTTAAAATTAAGATTCTTTTAGTTTTTTTCAAAATATGTTTATGAAATAAGCCTATATCTATTTTAATTGTATACAGGTATTGAACTGGATATTTATTGTGACTCTTTTTAATTCAACAAAGCAAAACCCCTACACGGTAACACCTGTAATCAATTAAAATTAAGCTATCAGAACCATAGGAGGTGCATAATCAGGGCATTTATTTTTATTTTCTTTGATTTCTGTTGCATATACCATGAAACCTGATACAAGATGGTCAGTTGTTTCTGGATATTTATCACAGAACCTGCATTTTGGATTAACTCAATTTTTCAATATGTGTGATTGATAATTTCTATTTAGCAAGCATTGGTCCTGTGCATCAAGAATAAAACCTTCGGTTTCAGCTTCTTACCTTGCATTACGTAGCCACTGATTGTTACGGGGTTTGTCCACTTCACCTTGTTTGGTACGGGCAGAGTATTGCCCGTGAAACGGTTTATCTCGGCATCGTTTCTGTATCTGGTCGGTTGCATTTGCTTTGCTTTTTTTTTTTGTTTTTTTTAAGTATTTTGCAGCTTCAGTCGGTGTATTGTGTTTTACATGCATTTCTTCACCCAAATGAAACTCCATTTTGAACTTGTTGGTTTCCTTCATTACTGAATAAAGTCGCTTACTACTTTGATGTTCTTTGACACATATCCGGACTTCTGTAGTTTCCAGATATCTTTGAAGGCCAATTCTTGTAGTTATTTATTATTATTATTATTATTATTATTATTATTATTATTATTATTATTATTATTATTATTATCTTTTTTTTCGCAGGACTTTCTTTTTTCAGAGGT
>OZ010584.1:36062279-36084779 GCA_963932145.1 Acanthosepion lycidas | reverse complement strand
AAATATTTAATTGCATCCAATGTGTATTTTTAATTATTCTGAATTTAAGAGTTATCGAATTATTATATATCATATTATTCTACGATAGACAAAAGGCGGTAATTCAGAATTATTTGCTTTTTAAACACCCATATGAAAAATAAACTAACAGTTGTCAAAAGGAAAAAAAAAATTAAATTAAAATTCTTTTAAAAAGGTTCATATTCGAAAATGGCATTAAATTTTACTTTTTTAGATCCTTCTTGTCTTTATTTAATAAAAATAAATTATTACAAATAGCAACGGCATGAATTTCAAAACTGCACTGAAAATTATAAATAATTTAAAAAAAATATTAAGTTAACATTCTTTTTCTGTCCAAACTTAAATAAAATGTGTTTTATTAGATTATGTAAGCACCAACTGTCAGTAAAAATTATTTAAGTTTTATTGGATTATTTTTAGTCAGGTTCAAAACGAATTTTCCGTATATTCACTCTTGATATATATAAGAGAGAGAGAGAGAGAGAGAGAGAGAGAGAGAGAGAGAGAGAGAGAGAGAGAGAGAGAGGTCGTCTGGGATTTTTGTTTAGATAAGTATAAAAAAATTGACGACACCCTGAGACCAAAATTAAAAATTACACACGAGATATCGAAAAGGTGTTAGGTGACTAAATCCACACCCCATCATTAACAAAAAATTACAGTTTTCTAATAGAATAAACAATTTACAATGAATTCATGAATAAACAAGTACCCAAAATTCAGTTTGAATCGGAGAATTTCGTAATTTTGGGAAACTATTTTGAACATGGGTATCGTTTTTCTGTTTTCATTTCGCAAAAAAGAAAAAATGTCCAATAATAATACAATCTTCAGGCCAGATGACTGCATTTAAATATGACTGTCGCCACTGAGTATTGACTTCGACGTCCACTTTTATATTTACATGCGCTCTCTCTCCCTCCCTCTTTATTTATCTCCCTATATATATATATATGTATATATATATAATATTAAAAATAGATATATGAAAAGATTTCTTAACTTTTAGATATCAATTTTATACAGACTTTGAAAAAATTGGAACTATCGTTTAAAACCAGAACCCCCTGAAGACTTAAGATTCTATCAAGTAACTTCGAAATCTGGATAAAGTTGATATTTAAAAGTTAAATAATCTTTTCATATATATATATATATATATATATTCGAGTATAGTGCGAACAGTTTATATGAACAGTATTTTTTTTTTATTCCCAAAATAGATGGTCGAACTATATACAGGGAAATTTTTGAAGAAGTTAAAAATCACGAATTTTTCGTGACCGGTTGCACTATACATAGGTAATAGTTTTTTGTTTTTTTTTCTGGAGGGTTTAAAATTGACGCAAAATGATTTAGGCGTCGCACGATATTTGTAGTCGTTTTATATATATATATATATATATATATATGTGTGTGTGTGTGTGTGTGTGAGAGAGAGAGGGAAAAGAGGGGAAATTTGTATTTGTTACATGGATCCTGGTTTGGGAACAAATGACTAAATACCATGCAGCTTGACAGTTTATATTCGTACTGCGAAGTCGGTAACTTTTCTTGCTACGTTCTCGAATTCACTTCCACGCGGTGCTACATTTAAATGAATTTATTGCCTGCCTAAAAAAAGAATAGTACTTTTGTCGAATGTTCTCCAAAGGTGGGGGAGTAACTCATTCTCTGCCGCTGCCCTCCCCACTGCACTTAAAATGGCGACTGTATCAGTACGTTTTTCAAACTGTTGTTCTCGGCGTTCTTTTATTAGTTTCTCACGCAATAAACTACCAGCGTGTGGTTTGTTGTCAACCAGTAGAAGTCATTAACCGGACGGTAAGAAAACACATTCCCCTAGTAAGAGTCCTCACTCGTCTCCTTCAACAACTTCGTTTCGCCCATAAAGATAATGCTGCCTCTAGCAACTTTATTGGCGTGTTTGTTTACCAAATTCTTCGCTAGTACACATGCAAATCAGAGGAACAATGAAAGCGTAGAGCATATAATTTGTTTCATCTTCCGAATTACAAATAGACGCGATAGGACATCGGTGAGTCACCGCGGCACAGCAAGTAGCGTAGCTGTTTGCTACCCTCAGTTTCATTTTGCGAATACTAGAAAACAGGACCAGTGCAGGAGGTCTCGTGCCACTCCCCCACCAAAAAAAAAAAAAAAAAATCTACGAAACAGCCGTTCCAACTCTACTAAATCTCAATTTTAGTAAGGTAATATATAAAATACAAATTTTATTGTAATCTAATTATGCCCAATAATGAATAATGTGAAATATAGGTAAACAAACCCACCCCTTACTTTCCAGGGTTGATAGAGTTCAAAAGCGTCTTCGAGTCCTTCTTGGAGAAGAATTATTTTCCACCTTCTAACCTCTCTCTCACAGGCGGGATGTGACGAGTCTCTCACTGATTTATCGCTAGTTCCATGAAAAGTGCTCAGACGAACTACATTCCTTGGTTCCGCCAGGTTTAACTTTCACGACTAGAACCCGCGATGCCACTTACATAATAGCAAACCACCCACATTCCCCCCGTATTCCATCAGCGAGAAGTAAGTTCCATTCAAACAGCTTCTTCCTGCGAACAACTGCTCTATGGAACAAACTCCAAAGATGATGTTTCCCCGATCACTACCTGTTCAAGTATAGAGTAAACCATTATCTTCCTCCCCTTTTCATATAAACTACCTTTTATCGTAACCCTCTACCTCAAGTGGCCACCGGGCCTTGTATACAGTGAACCTTACTGTAAAAAAAACAAAAAAAACAAACAAAAAAAAATTTACTAGAAAAATCAAAAATCAATTCAATGTATCTAAATACAAATTAGAGACATGTTATAACAGATCTTTCCATCTGAAATAAATCAATGTTATGCGGCAATTTTTAATATCAAATTTTTTCTTTTTACAATGTTGAATAACTTTAACACATTCAATATTACGAATAAAAAATAGTGTATTTCATATAGTGTTTTTTCAAGGCAAAACAAAAAAAATGTATGGATTTGAACGAAATAAATATTAGGTTGGTGCAAAAATAATGTCCAGAATGGCCTCAAAATCCACAAAAAAAAAAAAAAAAATGTTTCTCCTTTAATACTCAGTTGTGCTTAGTTTAATTTAATTTGTAGGGTTGAAAAAAACGCAATAAGATAGCGAGGAATTGCAAACACTGCCCGGGACCATCAATCATTCTCTCTTCCTTAATCGGGGGGATTCGGGGGTAGTACGCGCCGGCCTGCTAGAAAGTCTGTGTTTTAATGCTTTTCGTGGACAATGAAGAACTAACTTCTGTCTACCTTAGCAGTCTTTACACGACAGGGCCAACTCAACACCGCCGACTCAACACCACCGACTCAACACCGCCGACTGCACACCACTGACTGCGCGCCAGGACAGCTCAGGGCCGAGACAACTCAACCCCAGAAAAGCATTTATTTTTTATAACCGAATAAGTCATTTATTAAGGATTAAAAGCATAATTAGTGATTTTTTTTTGTTCAAATAAGGCACTTGAAAAGGCATTATGTAATATAAGAACCAGGTTTATGTTTTTAATAATTTTTAATAATGTAAATCATAAAGAAATTTATTTTTTAATAAAGTAAATTTACGTATAAATAATAATTCAATAAAATACACTTGTTTTTAATTATTTTTTTAATAAAGTAAATCGAAAAATGCAAAATAAAATAAAGCAGTTTTTCTTTTAAATTATTTTTAATAAAGTAAATCGTAATGTAATTTATTTTTTTAATAATGTAAATCGATATTCTAAAATAGTTTTATAAAAAGTAATGTAATAAAACACGCTAAAATTAAGAAAAAATAAATTTCTTTAGGATTTACTTTATTAAAAATAATTAAAATAATTAAAAACGAAAACTGGTTCACATTTTCGATAATGCTTTTTCAAATACCTTATTTGAAGAAAAATATTCGCTAATTAAGCTTTTAATCCTTACTAAATTACTTTTATTCGGTTGTAAAAAAAAAAAAAAAGAAAAGTTTTCTACTGCCGAGTCATCTCATTCTTGAGTTGTCCCGGCGCTCAGTCGGCGGTGTTGAGTTTTCCTGCACCCGTCTTTACAAGCTTATATATTTTTTAAATTCTGCTATTACCGTTTTTATTTCAAGAACTAGACGATGATGCTTCTCCACAGCTTCCTTATTTCTGTCTAAATTTCTGTGATAGGGAATTATAATTATTTTCACTATTTACCTCCGTTCTATTGTCCTCATTTTTCTTTCTTTTTTTTATTACAACATTTTCGACCGTTGTAATCTCTGGCCTTATTCAGGTGCTTGTCGTTCCGGGTAAACCTCAAGGAATTTCGAACTGAACAAATTTAATATACGAGGATCGATTGCTTTCGTTCCCGTCTAGGGATTACTCTTACTGTTCCTTTTTTTTTTTTTTTTTTTGCTAGTACTGCTCAGTTATTACTTCACGAACCAAAACTTCAATTCACTCGCGGGACAATCCAGTGTCTATAATTTGAAGATTAAAACCTAATGTTTTCTATCCGGTGTACTGCTGACACTGTTAACACGCTCGAAAGCAATCACAACGACTTCTCTTTTCTTAATGATGCTGTTGCTGCTGCTATTAAAGTCTTGCAGTCATTTTTCTCTCTTAACAGCTCCAATATGGTATTTAATGCTAGACCTACTGAGCAGGTTATCACAGTGCAGAATATGACTTGATTCCTTCAGGCGTCTAACTCTCCAGAGCTCTTATATATCTAGTATTGGTAAACATGGATAATCGTGCCCGTAGTAAGACGGAGTGTCAAAAAGACGTTTTTCTCATGACACCATTTTTATTTTTTTTAAATACCTTCACTTTTCGGCAATATTTATATTGTTTTAAAAAGCGATTCATGTAATAATACCGAAAAATATGAAAGTAAATTTATACATTTTCTTTGTTCTTTAGAATTTAAAACAAATATAATAAACACTATTGATTTATTGGATTGTCTATTTAAACTATTTATGTATTATATTGTTTATTTTAATGGTTGGCAAAACATCGGATAATTGCCAATCCATTCGTACTTTATAAAATGGGAAATAATAAGGAGTTCTTTATAGTTGGTGTAATCACAAAAGTACGCAGGTGTAGGCTTTAAGAAAGCTTTATTCAACTGACAATGCAAGGTCTGAATTTAGTGTCCTTTTATAGTCCCAGTAAACAGAAATGTCTCTCTCAAAGAGGAGTGTAACAAAACAAGGGGGTACAACTCTTGATTAATCATAACAGTTGGTTCAAATATTTTAATAATTTAATAAATCTTTATAAATTTATGTATAACTAAATTG
The DNA here is from genome assembly GCA_963932145.1 of Acanthosepion lycidas. Classification (NCBI taxonomy): domain Eukaryota; kingdom Metazoa; phylum Mollusca; class Cephalopoda; order Sepiida; family Sepiidae; genus Acanthosepion; species Acanthosepion lycidas. The sequence goes on along the minus strand of OZ010584.1, from coordinate 36,079,427 downwards.
GTTTCATTTCTATTTCTTTATAAATTGGTAAATAATAAATATTGCATTGTATTAGTTCTAATTGTATTAGTTTTTAGAAAGTCATAAATATGAAATAATTATTGTAAATAAACAATCTGATAGATAAATAGTATTTAATATTTTTGCTGTAGATTCTTAAGAACAAAGAAAATGTATAAACATTCCTTCTATGTTTAGGTCTTATTGCAATTCTAATCATCACTTTTTGAAACAATAAACATTGCCGAAGAATGAAGACAGTTAAAAAAACAAAAGAAAAACGGTGTCATTGGAAAAAACGTCCTTTTGTCAAAACGTCGTTTTTTTCCAATGACACCGTTTTTCTTTTGTCTTATTGCAGGCACGTTTATTCATGTTTGCCCAAGTATTTTACAGATCCCGCCATACGTGATCAGCCATGCCTGATTTCATCGCCTCGCCCACAATTCCCTATTTCTTTAATACCTTATTACTGTAAACGTTATTTATAGTAGGAGCACGTGTTTAAATCGCAATCCCTGTTTTATTTTATTTTATTAAACAATGAAATTAAAATGATATAAAAAAAAAATAAAATAAAAATCTTGGAACCAGAACAAATAAAAAATCTGTCGGTGGTAAATCTGCTGAGTATAGAGGATGTGGAAGAACTTCCCATCCCCACGAGCTTATTTTTCTTCAGTTTGTTTCGCAGAGTGTGCTCTTTCATTATCATTCTGGAGAATAACATCTTTTATGTTAAGCAAATCTTTCGGCCTAATGCTTCGTTTACCCGATCAAGTTGCTTGCAATAATATTCTGAAGTGATTGTCATTCCACCTTTTACTAGCTTGTGATATTCTACCAGACACGAAGCAAAGATTTATGTGGGTAGGCTTCTGGTTTTAGTGTTGGCTCTGGTTTCACCTTTTGTGATAACCACTGTTGTATTCTGTTGACACGCGAAACTCATTTGTCATCACCTGTATCAATGCGAGGTTGACATTCCCGGTTAAAAGCCTGCTGTAGATGGTGAAGAGTTGTGTTTAGTTCTCAACCGAAGGATGTGATTTTTTGTTATTTCCATTTAATTAAACAAAAAACAGTCATTAACAGCAAATAAAAAATGAGAAAGCTATTCGCTGTGCTTGTTAAAAGTATTTTTTGGATTTCCATTACTCCATAGATTTTGCTGATTCATTCTTGATTTCCTTTCTTTATCAGGCCCAAAGCTCCAGCCACAACAGAAACATTTTTAGTTTTTAAGTGCGTGATTTTTTTTTTTCTTTTCACCTCTAGGTTTTTGTATTTGCTTAATTTTTTTATGTGGGGTTAACTGTATGTTGGTATGATTTCCTCAATTGATCAATAATTTTTTTAATGGGATTGATCCCAAGGTACCATAGAATCACCTTCATATTCCCTTCCCACATACAATCTTGCCATCTCAGCTTTCAAATCAGAGTAGTTTGTCATGTTCTCAATCACTTTGTTTGCCATGTTTGTGTCATTCGGTGTGGCGACATCAATTATATGACAGTTATTGGTGTCTTTATCTAGCACAATAATATCCGAACGGCGACAGTGTATTACTTTTTCTGAAAACCATAGTCACAGAATACCGTAGGCTTTCCAAATTCTTGTTCTGCAAGGCTAATATTCTACAATTAGGTACCCATACTTTCGACACAAGAACCCATGTACATAGAGGAATACTTTATTATTGTTAATAATATTATGATTATTTTACTGTTTTTATCACTATTTTCAGAATGTTTTCCTTCCTTTTGTTCACCTCTTGATACATTGTTCGGCAAGGAAGGCGCGTTACACTTCCACATACCATTCCGAAATTGATGATGTGGTCTGCGATTTAATAACATAGAAAATATGTCTCAGTAACTTTGAATATAATAATGAAATTAAAAAAAGAGACTTCTTCAAACACTTTAAAAAATTTTCTTTGTCCCTTTTGTCTCGGTTGCTGCTGATAGGGGTCGCACCTGGAGGCCCTTAGACAAATGCCCGGATGCCATGTACTGACGGGAAATATAAATGTAATGCCTCGTAGCCTGGTGGAATGTCGAGCATGTGCCTCACTTAAGACACGCTAAAATATGCCACCTGGGCTTCTTTCTAATTTTTATTAACTCATTGTGCTGGCTGGTGTCGATGTTATCTGGCTCAACGGTGAAGATTGAAGGCTGTAGGTGACAAAGTCGGAGGTCTTTGGTAAAAAATAAATGAGGACTTCTGTTTTTTTTTTTTTTTTTTAATTTTATTTTAGAACCAAGCTTTCTTCTGAGAATCTGTATTTTTTAAGCTAAAAAATTAAATCAATGCCTTATACGACCATATATAGACCATATGCTGCAGAATAGTTATTAGCCAATAAAGTGCGAATTCTACAAAACCAGAAAGGTTTTCTCCAGAATCCGGCACTACTAGTTGTAGAGATTTTTGTGCAATTTCCTCGCAAATTAAGACGCGACTTGAGGCAACAGAAATGTGACCCTGTAGAATTTTGGCACTGTAGAAATGTGACCCTGTAGAATTTTGGCCCTGTAGAAATGTGACCCTGTAGAATTTTGGCCCTGTAGAAATGTGACCCAGTAGAAAGATGCTACAATATACCACGGACGGAACACGTGAGTAACGAGGAAGTTTTAAAGAAACTGGAAACAAAAAGGACATTTATATTTAACATTTTTTAGAACACATAATGAGGAAAGACGGCTCGGAAAATTTTGCACTCACAGCACGTACTGACGGCAAGAGTGACAGAGGAACGACAAGAGTAACCTACACAACGAGTTTAAGTAAATGTATGTCAGAACAGGGTTTAGGAGAGATAACAACAAAGATAAAATTTATTAAGAGCTACAAAGGTCAGGAAATTGTGGAGAGCTATGATTCTGAAGGGACACGGCACATAACGACACACAACTAAAAGTCGTCCGAAAATCCACTAATAAAATCGTACTAGTTCTAACAGTTCTACTTCCATCAAGACAATAATTCCTTGAAAACAATAAAAGACTAATTAGTACTAAAAGGGATATCTATAACGATATCACTGATTATCGTAAAATATTTAGTAGCACAATGTAGTAAACTAAGAGAGAGAAAAAAAAAACTAGGGATCTAATTGCAGTAGGTTAATTTCAAATTCAGAAAACGTTAATGAGAAAAAAAAAACTTTCTGTCGGCAGCATCTGATAAGGATCTTATTAAATTTTCTATATTTCCAATGAACTTTCTTTACTTACGAGTTTATCGTTTCTTACGGTCCGAAGACACCTACTATAAAGAGACTAAATGCGTAGTTGAATAGCTGTTCTACTTTCTCTCTTTATTTCCCTTTTGGCTTGTATATTCTTCTGCTTCTACTAGCATCCCTAACAATGTACATAAGAGCTATAATAAATGTGGGATATTTTTTTTTTAAATTATTAGAAAGCTAGGTAATATATCTGGGTAACATCAGTCAATAAAAATTTAAATTCATTTTAACGGTCCCAGTATCATCAAAGTTTTTTTCGTTGTAGAATTATGACCGATGTTTGTTGTTTCGTTACTCCACCTCCTACAAATATATGATTTCTTTATTTAGTCTGAAAAAAAAAAACTCTTTTAAAGGAAGAAACGCGATAATATTATTTTTCACATGTTGTCTTTCAATTTTTCCTCATCAAAGTTGACGAATCGGAGAGCCGAGATCGAATTCCAGTCGAGTTCATTATATTTACTTACATGCTAATACGCTTGAGGGGGATATGTATCCGACACTCCCCCACCGCAGTTATAGGTAAATACTAGGACAGACTGGTTTTCTATAGCTCTGGATTGCAACCGGTATATGAGAAGGAAGAAGAAGAAGAAGAAGAAGAAGAAGAAGAGAAGGAGGAGGAGGAGGAAGAATGAGAAGAGGAAGATGAAGAAGAAGACGAGGATGAAGAAGAAGAAGAGAAGGAGGAGGAGGAAGAATGAGAAGAAGAAGAAGAGGAGGAGGAGGAGGAAGAAGAAGAATGAGAAGAGGAAGATGAAGAAGAAGACGAGGATGAAGAAGAAGAAGAGAAGAAGGAGGAGGAAGAATGAGAAGAAGAAGAGAAGGAGGAGGAGGAAGAAGAATGAGAAGAAGAAGAAGAGGAGGAGGAAGAATGAGAAGAGGAAGATGAAGATGAAGAAGAACGCGAGGATGAAGAAGAAGAAGAAGAAGAAGAAGGCAACGATGACAACAACGACGCTCAATAGCAGTTCACCTCCCGGCCATCATCTGAGTCACATTTTGCAAATGCGGGAGAATACAGTGTTAATAGAGAAATGCTCAAAAGTTCCTTTCAGGGGATGGCATTCACAAGGCGACGAGCAAATAAGAGTTTGCGCCGAAATACTTTCTATTTTACAACATGGCGTCTGAAACCCGACCCCCTGGATTCCAGAGAGAAATGTGAAGCATTGCAAACACGAAGCAAACAATTTATTAAATATTATCGAGCTCAGTCAAAAAAGAGAAGATTTCCCCTGACTGCCTTCACTTGAACCTCTCTGATGGTCGGAGACAGAATTTTTGTCGGTGGGTGGCAGGGTAAGATTATTGGCATGGAATTCGAAAAATTATTTAGCAATAAAAAAAACGAAATGCGGCTTGCTTTTATGTGTAAAAGCTCGTGACTTTTACATCTTAATCTTATTTTTTTTTTGTCTGTCATTTGTTGCAGGGTTTCATTAAGTCTGGCAAAAGGACGAATGTACCCAGTAAATAATTATTTTATGATTATGAGATTAGAAAGATAATCAAATACCGTTCCTACTCTGCAACAAGTCCAGTGTACTGATAAAGCGATCGGGGTGTGCTAATGACATATTTTCTTTTTATGTGCCGTGTCCTTTCAGGGCGTAGGCGATTATGGCCCTCCAATTTCCCCTGTTCTTTGTGGCTCTCAACAGGTTTTGTGTTTCTGCCAACTCCCCTAGACCATGCTCCGCCATCCACCTACCGAAGCTCGCCACGTATGTCATGTGCTGCTTTCCCCTGTCTATTTTTCTCTTTCTTCGTCCTATGAGTATCATATTCTCCAGACTCTCCTTTCTCATTACGTGCCCCAGAAATTTCATCTGCCTCTTCCTTATGTTAAGTATAAGCTATCTCCTTGTTTCCATCCTCTCCAAGACCTCATCGTTGCTCACACGCTCGCTCTATGATATCCTCAGCATCCTTCTGTAGAACCACATCTCCGCCGCCTCGAGTCTCTTCTTCATCCTTGAAGATACCGTCCAACATTCACTGCTACTCTTTTCTTTGTCACCATAGAAATCCTCCTGTTTCGTAGTACTCTGCTTAGCTTGGGGGAATGCATCCTTGTCCTTCCCAATCCGTCTTCGGATCTCAGCGTCGCACCTACCGTCCTGCGTCAGAACACTTCCCAGATACTTAAACTTCCGCACATGTTTGATTTTAGTTTCCCCGACCTGCAAATCGCATTTTGGGCTCATCCTTTTTCTGATGGCCATGCATTCTGTCTTCTTGTAGTTTATGCTTAGTCCCTTCTTCTCGCTCTCCCTCGCTACCTTCTATAGGAGGTTTTTTAGTTTCTTTTCGGTGTCTGCTATCAGTAACGTGTCATCTACGTATCATGTTGGTAAGGTTGTGGTCGCCAATTATAAATCCTGGTTGGGTCTCCAGCTCCCTCAGGATTGCCTCGCTGTATAGGCTGAATAAGTCCGGTGAGTAGACACATCTTTGCCTTACGCCTCCTTCTATATTTGTATATTCGCTGAGCTTATTCTCGATGCGTGTGCATGCCGTTTGCTGCCAGTATAGGTTCTATGTTTTATAGACTACGCAGAGGTATTCGACAAAGTACGCCACAAAGACCTGCTAGAACTGCTCAGCAACCTTGATATAGTCAGGAAAGATATCAGAATAATCAAGAACCTATACTGGCAGCTAATGATATAGGTATTCGTATTTGGGATAAGAAAGAAAATGAAACAAAAAAATTCAACGTCTTCTACTAAGTGTTCCAAGAAATGAAACTCGATATAAACCATCCACTTTTTTACAGCAAGATTCACCCTGTACAAGGCCCGGGGGGCACTCGAGGTAGAGGGCTACGATAAGTGCTAGTTTATATGGATAGGAAGGGAAGATAACTGTTGACTCTAGACTTGAACAGATTAAGATTGTAGTGATCGGAGTAACATCTTCTACGGAGTCCGTTCTATAGGTCAGTGATTCGCGGTAAGAAGCTGTTCGAGTGGAACTTACTTTTCGACGATAAAATACGTATAATATAAGTGATATGGCGGGTCCTTGCCGTAAAGGTCAGAGCTGGTAGAACCAGGAGATGCATTTCGTCCGCGCATTTTCCATGGCAGTAGCGATAGAGCGATAAAAGCAGTGAAGGCACATATCAAAAAATCTTAATATTATAAAAACGCAGATTGTGTGTGTGTGTGTCTGTATGTTTATATATTGGATCGGATTTCCTACATTTTTCAACCGATTTCAACAAAACTTCACAGGACAGGGTAAAGTTACCTTGCGGTGGTTCAGACAGTGCCAAAACTTGGAAAAACACAATTGTTTTTGCACAAAATCAATTTGAAAACACGATAAAACACGATTCTGTCGCCAGAATGAAAGGGGGACAACTCATATCGAGTTATACTTATTATAAAAACCCAGGTTGTTTGTGTGTGTGTGTGTTCGTTTATATATGGGATCGGATTTCCTACATTTTTCAACCGATTTCAACAAAACTTAACTTTTTTTTTAGCAGGTAGTGTTTCTTATTGTCTTGCACACATTTTTCTTTATTTTTACATTCAGAATGCTTTAAAAATTCCATTTACAAGACAATTGTTTATAATAAAATTCTATTCAATCGATAGACTCATAACGATTGAAAACAAAGTCTTTGTTTGAGTTTGACCAATTCGTAAAAAAACAAAAAAAAACAAAACAACAAAAAATCTAATTAAGACATACGTGTCGGTCAACATTAAACAATAATCTTTGTCAATTTTATTTTTCAGTCTTTACTGTTACATCACCGGGCAACGCCGAGCTCTACTGCTAGTCCATCATAAAAATCCAGGATGTACAATTAATAAATCTGAAACACTTCAAAACCTCAATGTATAAATCAATTATAACAAATTTAATATGGAAGATATGAAGTGTCCTACTCATTCGGAAATTCTTATCAGCTACATATAACCGTTTTCCCAGATCAATGATTAAAAAAGGCTTCCAGTGAATGATGTCTGTAGGTCTTAGTGATGATCATCCTTTTTTGAATCTCATGGACTAGTGATGCAGAATCATTAACAACCTTGCCAAATAACAGACAACACATTCACTTAAAGACTTTCAACAGTGGCAACAACTAAAATGAATAGCACATGTAACTTGAAGAGAAAATAATGATATAATCAAAACATCCAAGACTTTCCACACGACATTAAACAAAAGGTTGGGAAGGAAATCTCCATCAATACTAGAAAAAACAATAACTTGAAACCTATTTTCTTGAAATCTGTTTTCCGAAAAAGATTTTCTAAATTCCAACCAACAATAATTTTACTTATTTGGTCAATCAATGCAGCATATTTCCTTATAAAGAAATGGATAATCTCACTATTACCAATAAAATATAGCCTATATTGAATAAGAAATTAGCTATCCTGTCTTGTGGTCGCAGAATCCATTTTACATTCTACAAATTTGACATTGTTTATGAAATCATTTTTATATCATGTTGTACTTTTAACTTTTTTCCTTTTTAGGTAATTGTGACATTCTTTGTAAGTTCAGATTTTCAAGAAAATATTTAAAATGATTTTAATTATCTTCAAGGACCTTTTCTGGTGAGCACAGTTGCTTTAGATAAGAAAAATATTTTAATATTCTGATGTAAGTTATGGAAGATACAGTCTTTCAGCCATTGTAAATTTATATCATGGGTGTTCAGATTAGGTTGGAACCTCTAGAAAAAAAATAAAATTATTTTAAGAATTAAAATATAAAAAAATATACTATTTGGTGGCAAAATAAAGAAATTGCAATCTCTAAGAGTTTGATTTGGTTAACAATAAAAATTTCCGGATCAGATTTCCCCTTTTAATGAATGTACTTTTTATATTTTTAGATGTAACAAAATATTTGCTTAGTTAGCTAAAAAATGATTTGTTAGAAAAGAGAATATTTTATTTGGTGGCAAAATAAAGAAATTGCAATCTTTAAGAGTTTGATTTGGTTAAAAATGAACATTTATTATCAAAACATATTACGAGATCAAATTTCCCATTTTAATGAATGCAATTTTTATTTTTTAACTGTAACAAAATATTTTTTTGAGTTGGCTACAAAATGATTTGTTAGAAAAGAAAATATTCATACTTGATAAGAAAGAAATTGAGCAAAAACAAAAAATAAATTCAACGTCTATCAAATATCCCAAGAAAGAGAACTCAAGATAAAATATATCGATGATCTTATTGAGTTCATATAGTTCAGTAGAAGCTGCAACACTTCCTGATGTGGCCAGAATATGAAGGTGTCATCTAGGTATCTCAGCCATAGAGTTGGCCTTAGTGATGTGGATTCTAATGCCATTTTCTCTAGGTATTCCATATATGTTAGCAATTGCTGGTGATAATGGCGAGCCCATTGCTAAACCTTCATCTTGCCGATTTGGGTCTGATCCCATTCCGAACTTTGCTGTTTGTGTACAGAAAGTTAACATTTCTATCAGGTTATCTATTCGTATACTGTACGTCCTCCAAGGGATGAGTCCGAGCCCAGTCTGTTCCTGACCACCCAAACTCACTACGTCCATGCTCACCATCTGGCTGGATTGGATGGGAGTATCTTTCCACGAAGTGGGTGGAGTTTCGGATATATCATAGTAACTTTCCTATTAATGGGTCAATTATATCTACAATGATCTGGAATTGGAATGAAAACAGTGAAGGCACCTACCCTGAATCCATCATGAAAACACAGGATGTAAAATGAATAAATGCTAAAGATATCTTAGTGTATGGATCAGTTATAACAAATTTAGTATAGAAGATAAGGAAATTAAGCCGAGAATAGACTGCGGCTTCATTTAGAAATGTCTAAACTGTCAACTCTATCCAACCACCCTCTCAAATGACTTCGAGCGGATGAGGCTGTGGGCCTTAGCGAGCACAATCATACTTCGAACCACGTCGACTGGCGCTACATATTCACAAACAAAAAACTGTACCAAATAACAGAAGCAATATCACTTGACGACAACAAAAACAACAACTAAAATCGACAATACATATAATTTAAAGAGAAAATGAGGCTATAATCAACCTTCCACGCCACGTCAAACAAAAGGTTAGGAAAGAAACCCCCATCATTACTTGAAAAACAATAGTTACCAGAATTGAGAAACCTATTTTCCTGAAAATTGAATTTAATATAATTTTATAAATAAATAGAAATTTATAAATTTCAACCGACAGTCGCACCGGCTGTTCAGTAACCCTTTGCGTCTTGGTGGCTTTATTGCCTTGCTCGGATTGAAAGATTAAAAAAAAATGTAGGCCGTATCGATATGGACACAACTGCCTTAATCTTTTTTATTTAGAACCAAATTAATAAAATATGCTTAGGAATAATGTGTTCCGCGAATTTTCGAATGCTTTGAAAATCATTCAAACCCCTTGCCATTTACAAGCTTCAATAAGGAAGGCTAGATCATCTTTTTCACGGGACAGACCTCCATGTCTACCCAATATGGATTCTTTAACGACTGGACATATTGAATATTAACAAACAGAACAAAGTCAGAAGTTACTTATGTGAAGAAAAAAAGAATTTATAGAAAGCCATGATCACACTCTTTCGGAAAAGACAATAAAACTGGAAGCTGCTCTCGGAAATGACCTCCAATCAGTTGTTAACTGAAGCAAGGAATGGCTTGTAATTTTAAACCCCTCCTAAACAAGACTGCTATCATTTTATCACCATTAGAGAACCTTTTCCGTCAGCATGGATGATGCTAATCTCCCGCAACTCACTCCGCCTTCTTAGGCTCACGTTTTCTACTGAGATGAAATTGAGAAATTATATTGAATCAATTGCTAGTTCTGCTTGCTAGGAAAATGGGTTCACTGTGTCATGCCAGACAATTCTTCTTGTCCATCATACACATTTATAAATCTTCCATTCGTCCGTACATTGAATATTTCTGCTATATCGAGTTTAGTGCTCCTGTTATATATCTCGAGATTCTAGACAAAATCCAAAGATTGGTCTGTAATGTAATTGGTCCTGACTTCATACTGGTACATCAGCCATTTTTCCACCGCTGTATCGTGGCTTGCCTCTATATTTTCTATAAATATTTTTTTATGCCAGTTGTTTCGATGAGCGTTCTTCCTTGGTCCCTCGACTGTATTAATTTGAGCGCACTATTAGATATAGTAAATATCATCATTCTACTGTTGAATTAGCGAGCTATAGTAGTAATTTCTATTTTAATAGTTTATTTCTCGGACTATGGAGCTCGCTTCGGATATTTCGTTTCCTTGCCATTTTCTTCGAAAATGTAAATGCAATGTTGATCGCAACCTTTTGTTTTCATTAAGACTGTTCTTTTATTATCTTTTTCCTCAATAAAGTCTTCTCATTCTATTTCACTCCTGTTAGACATTTTCATAACGGTCGTCTTCGAGTATAGAATCCAGAGGTTGGCAGGGAATATTTCGGAGACAGTAGGAAAGCGTAGTTCAGGTTCGCAGTGGATATCGTAGCAGAGTAGCAGAGCGTAGTTCTTCCTTCTGTCATCTTCGCCTGGTCAAGTTGGCACTGGTCCTTCGGTAGGGTAAACAAAGATGGCCGCCTTTATACACGACGGATACAAATGTTCTGCGGCTTCTGATTGGTTAAACTTCTATTGGTAGACTATAAAGGAAGTTAAGTCATTTGGATTGTCTCACTAGTCATATATATATATATATACCCAAAAAACCGTAACAACTCCCAGTAACCTCCTTGCGTCTTAGCGGCATTATCGCCTTGTTTATGATGAAACGATTAAAAAAATACACTCTGTCAAGAGAATCGTCTGGCAAAAGAGTGGTGTTAAAAGTATTTGTTGCGGATGTGAATCAGCCAACAACAAAGAAAAGAGTGAAAAACGTGTTAAAATATAAAAATATATTTTTGTTTTCGTGTTTTTTACAACTAAATTTTTCTTAGCGTGTATGAGCGGTAAAGTTCTTACAGTCCTTATTTGTAGTTGTTTGTTAAGATGAAAAGAAATGTGATTTCTTTGCGTGTTTGGGTGAGTTAAAAGAGGCAAAGGAGAAAGTGAGGAGGAAAGGGTAAGTGTCACGTAGCTTGGTGAGAAAGACGGGTGAATGAGTAAGGGAATTTCTTTTAAGCCATGCACGTTGAGAACTGTTGTCGTATTTTACTGTTCTTTCTCCTTGATGTTTTTTTTTTTTATCTAGAAACTTTGCTTAAATACACTTCAAAGGGATCAAGAAGCATTTTTTTTTTGTTAATGCTGGTGGTAACGCGCCCCATTGGTTGAAAAATATTAAATATTTACTTTCAAAGCATCAATTGATTAACCGGGAGGATGCGCGTATTCTCTGACTCAGAAACCAGTTTTTTTTATCATTTGATGCCTTGGTGTTTTTTTCTTTCTTCGCTCCATATATCAAATTAAATTAACATAGTCGTGCACAAGGTCCAGAATCTGGAGCGCTCAGTATGTATTGATTAATAGTCTGAGTAGCTTGTTGGCCATCGCTCTAATCTGAGGTAGCTGTACGCTCGGATCAGTTTTTGTAGACTAAACAATGTTTGTTATGAATCCACACTGATGGAAAAAACTAAAAAATTAAAAAAATACCCCTACCCGATATTTAAGCAAAGAACATAATCACAGGTTGGCTAAAATTCCCTAGCAACCAGCTCTCTAGACGATCAAGCTGACAACTACACATAGGCCAAATAAATAAATAAAATATTTCTGTCTACGTATGCATTATTTACTACATTGTTCAAACAAGCGTTGATCGTAAGTCGACGTATTATTTATTTTCTAACCTTTTCTTTGTCCGCTACAAAAGTATAAACTTCTTACGGTATCCGGAGTTCTTAAGCGGTCACTCGTCAAAATTTTGACCCTGTTCGACGTTGCTTAACTACACTGATTAGACAAGACTCGATCGTAAAAACTGTCACGTATTATTTTCCAGACGTCGATTAAACTCCAGTGTGCCCAGTAAAAAAAAAAACGGTAAATTCAGAAGGAAATTTATTTATTTATCATGCTTCATTTCACAAACTGAACAATCATCGTAGATGTTTGAAATCTTTGCCTGAATGTATAAGTTGTGATCGTTGTAAACAGGGGTCTGTTGTTTTACGGATTTTGTCAAGAGGAATTTCATTCCTAGCTTCAATTAAGTTCCACTTCCATGAATCAATATCGACGATGTCACGACGACGATTTTGCAAGTGAATTAAGATTAATTTTACAATATCATTTTTCTTCTTTCATTCCATCCAAAAAATTTTACCTGCGTATAGTGCAACAGTTTATCAAAAAAAGTTACGTGTATCGTCCGACACTCTATAGTTTTACATTAAAAAATTATCATAAAATCTCGCACTATATTCAAGTATATACGGCATATATAGATTGCCTAGTAAAAGAAGTAAATTCAGAAATAAATTTATTTAGCTATCATGATTCATGCACGAACTGAACATTCATGTTAGATGTTCTAAATGTTTACCCGAATGTTCAACACAAAGTTGTAAACGTGGTAACCAGGAGGCAATGGCTTTGCGGATATTGTTAAGAGGAATTTCATTCCTAGCTTCAATTAAGGTCCACTTTCATGAATCAATATCGACGATATCACGACGACGGTTTTGAAAGTGAGTTAGGAGTATACTCTAGATACAGTGATCCATATCATTCAGATCTGGAATTTTAGAGGGCCACTGAGATAGACCAATTACAACTGGTGTATTTTCTCGAAGAATAAATTTGCCGTTTTTATTTATTTATTTTTTTTATTGAGACCTTTTATTAAAAGGCCACGCACTTTCTGCTAATACATGGGATTCAGAGCTCACCCCTCTGAATATTGACCAGGTTCGACTACTGTTAACACATTATTTATTTTCTAAACTTTGTTTTTGTTAATGTCAAATCTCTTCAAGATTATGATTCTCAACAGACATTATCTGTGAATTGTCATTCATTCCTGGAAAAGACAAGTGGAATGATTTCCATTTGTCTTCTCCACGGTTTGGGATCCAGAACTTTTCTGTTCTTTGAATGATTTTAGACTGATTTTTTTAATCGAATTAACCTCAAGCAAAACAGCAAATCCACTAAGAGATTACCGGAAGTGAAAGAAGTGGAAAACAGAAAACATTATGAAGGAGCAAGAATAATAGAAGAGCAATCAGGAAGACAGTAGATAACGATTGACATTGCATTTAAATTTTTGAAGATCAAAGTTGGCCTGAAAGAGAGCTCCACAAGAGAGAAGTGCGAGAAAAGAAACTGATAGCATAGAACTTACGGTTCTAGCTAATTCAACTATAAATTGATGAGATCTTGTTGGTTTGGTTTGGTTTGTTTTGTTTTACGGCATATCAACCTGAATGGGTTATTTAATGCCGACGAAATTTTTATTGCTGGTAATAATTTTTCCAAAAATGTATCACTGTTAATATATTTTTCCTTCAAAAAAGTACTGATGGTAATATTTTTTCCTTCAAAAATGTATTGCTGGTAATAATTTCCCTCCAAACATTTATTGCTGGTAATATTTTTTTACAAACATATATTACTGGTATTAAAACCAATTTTTACACTTTCATACTGTTTTGACACTAGTTTGGGATGTAGTGTCAACTAATTGCCCATAGCTAGGACCCTAACAAGTGCTACCACCCCTAGTCAGGGTGAACATGGGAACACCAGCAATTAAGAGGTGGTTCCACGCTCCTCAAAACCTCTTGATCAGAGACCTTGCTGTCGGATGTAGTTTATCGTCTTACCCAGGACGCGGATGTCGTTTATCATCTTACCCAGGACGCGGATGTAGTTTATCGTCTTACCCAGGACGCGGATATAGTTTATCGTCTTAACCAGGACGCGGATATAGTTTATCGCCTTACCCAGGACGCGGATGTAGTTTATCGTCTTACACAGGACGAGACCTTGTCGGTAATCTAGTACAGCGTTTCAATTCATAAAATCTAGATGCCATATCGAAGAGCTCATCCGAACAATTACCATAAAAGTATTTAGAGAAAAGGCAGAGGGAAACAACTTTATGGCGATGGGAAAGCGAATGAAGCCGAGCAGTCAGATCAGGACCAATAATATTGCTGATTCTTCATTGCATTTTATCAAGAAGCTCTAAATAAATATCAGGAACACTGGATCATACATATCAACAATATTCTAAACATGGGCGATGTCTATCTTGCTGTTTAACCCATATCTGGGGTGGACAGACAAGACTGACTCCCTCATTCAGCTTTCCGTGCAGATATTTGAATACCACCAGCTTATCCGAAGCTTTTCTTCGTCTGGTAAAAATTCACAAACCTTTTACGGTATTTGTTGTTCCAAGAGTGATCACCCATTTCAATTTTAACTAGGTTCGTCATTGCTTAACTATAGTGATCACTCAATACCTGTGAATGTTTTTTATATATTTGATTTTCTTTTTCAAATCGATTTTCTAAAGCTTTGCTCGGTACTGTCCAAGGTCACAATATTTTTTACAGTCCCTCCCAACGCATGTACAATCAATGTTATTTTAGTTAGCTCTCCAAACCATCCATTTTAGAGCAGAAAAATCAAGAGTCAAGTCATTCATGTAGAGATATTTGTTAAACTCCGAGCCCCGTGTAAAACGTGAGAGGAACGAATTCAACTTTAATAGTTTGAAAGATTGGCTCACCGACCATTGCACGAGACTCTATGGTTGAATTCATTCAGATAAAGCTATAAAAAAAAGTGAACTGATTGACCTCATTGATTTTTGAGGTAACGGAAGTTTAAATTTACTTACTCACGTTGGAAGAGAAAAAAAGAGAATAAATTCCCCTGTGTAAATCTTTTCATTCATGCCTGTAGATAAATGGTTTTAAAAAAAATGTGGCCGTGGCTCATCCAGCTAAAGCGTTACCTATTCAGTTGTTTATTAAATTCAGTACATGGTTGAATTGTGATAAATTAAAACGAGAAAGATTGTCTTCCGCCAGCCTTCCATCAAGGAGGTCCTGGCGCTGACGACCACTGATATTGTGTTATACTAAGATTCACAAATTACGAGAGCCACTCAAAACGGAGGATTACTGTTCAATTCTTTTTCTTTATGTGTCCTATCCCCTCAAGACGTAGGCGATCATGGCTCCCCACAATTTCTTGTCCTTTGAAGCTCTTAATAATTTTTTTTCCTTTTATTGTTTCTCCCTGTTCCGCCATGCAATTTAAACTCGTGAATTAATTTACCGATTTCCTTCAGTCCGTCTTGTGAGTATCAGATTTTTCAAACACTCTTAGAATTTTCAACTGTCACTTCTTGACGTTAACAATAATTATCTTTTTTGTTTCCATTTTCTCTAAAACTTCGTCGTTGTTCACATATTCGACCCATGGTATCCTCAGCATCCTTCTGCAGAACAAAATTTCTGTTGCTTCAAGTCTCTTCTTCATCTCTGAGGAGATCGTCCAGAATTCACTGTCATATAAGGAGGAGAGATATCGCATAACCGTTGAATAGCTATGATTGATTTAGTGTGAGAGGAGATAGATGGAAGTAAATCTAAAAAGGACGGATAACGAGTGACTCCTGACTTGAAGAGGTGAAGATTGTAGCGTTCAGGGATGCACCTACGTAGAACTTTCTTATTACACTTGAGATACAGGGGAATTGAGGCTGAATCGACCCCTTGGAGGTAGCATGGTCTTCCCCAGTTGTAAAAGTCTGAACTGGCGGAACTAAGTCGTGGGGCTCATCTGAGCATTTGCCATGAAAATAGTCATAGAGTGGCGATAGGCTGGCGTCTGTGGTAAAGAAGTCGCAGAGTAGAGAATAATTCTTTTTCCACAAGAAAGTGTAAACGGTTTTCGTCTCTGTGAAGGTTGCAAAGAGAGGATCGAGCAGATCAAGCTCAGATATCGCAGCACTGACCCATTTTTTTTTAAATATGCTGCTATATCACCTAAGAGGCAAACAGGAAAAATCGAGAACATGGCAATATTTCTAAGCAAATTTACAGAATTGAATTTGCAGTCAAAAACATATGAAGCATATCACAGGTTGCGTAACAGGCCAATAATGAACTTTTAATACACACACACACACACACACATAAATATATATACCGAATTTTCTTGTGTATAATACGACCCAATATTTCTAAAACAAAAAGGAAAGAATAAATTGCATCCTTGTGAGTAAAGTACGACCCCGTAGTACAGGAATTGTTTCGAAAAGTTGTACCATATTATCGATTAAAATCTCAATTCGAATCGCGAGTATTTATGATAAGACTGTACGCAAAAAATAGGGGGTCGCACTATGCACAGGTAATTTTTGAAGAGATTAAAAAGCAGTCATCTTTGGTGACCTGTTTCACTATATTTATATAAGGTATATATATATATATATATATATATATATATATATATATATATATATATATATATATATAGCTGATGAGCTGTGATACAGCGAAACAGTCTGTCTGTGGATGACATTATATTAGCTTACTGAATTAATTCCAGTTGAGCACTCTCGGGCTGTTTGTAAACAGTGACTATTATAGCTATATAGCGAGACTCTTCGCAAGCCGAATTGAGTCACTGTCGGTCACTGGGCGTGTTTCCTAAAAAATAAATACGCCAAAAATCCACCTTTATCCCAACCGTGCGCCGACAGTTTAATGGTAGAATATCCGCCTGATACCAATTCAGTCGGGTTTCGATCCTAGCTAGAGGCAACCGGATGTCTAGCCGCACTGATGAGCTGTGATACAGCGAAACAGTCTGTCTGTGGATGGCATTATATATATATATATATATATATATATATATATATATATATATATATATATATGGGTGTAAA
>OZ010584.1:35942279-36057279 GCA_963932145.1 Acanthosepion lycidas | reverse complement strand
CTATGGCTGCAGTACATAGAATCTCCGCTCGACCTTAATGGGTTACACGACTTGTTTTATTTGGCTGCCGCTCACATCTCAGTAAGCTTGTCTAACTAATCTTAAAGCGCCTAATCTGGCGTTATCGGCAGTTTGAACAAGGCCGGTACGCTCAAACCCTCGGCCACGATGACTTGTGATTTCGAGTTAGCTCAACTAGCGAAGGCTTTCGAACAGTTCAGTCTACCCAACTTCACTCACAAGGTTTGGGTCAACCCGTAGCATGCATTTTAATCACTCCACACTGATAGTTTCAAATTTCAAATTAAGAAATCGGTCACGATAAACGCGAACCTGTGTTACCACTCGGCCACTAACCACTGCGCAATGGTGGTGCATTATTGTTATTATTAATTAATGACTTCCCTTCTATATATTTTTTTTTATTTATGAAATTAGGTCAGAGAAAATTGAGAAAAACATTTTTCGAGAATAAGTCAAATGCCATTTTTTTTTCTTTTCATTAGTTTTGGCTTTTATTTAAGAAACTTTTTTTCTATTTTGTTTCACAAAATTTAACTGGTTGCAGAAAAGGATTTTCGCACGCTCATATACGAGAACACATAGATTAAATACATACATACATACATACATACATACATATATATATATATATATATATATATATATATATATATATATATATATATATATATATATATAAAAGGATTTTCGAAATGGTTGCTAGATTTCGTATCCAGGGATTCAGCGTTAGTATGCCGGACAAACGATTGCCTTTGTCGTATTCCAAACATCGATAAGTGTCGAACAGTCATAATTCAAGCTTGAATAATAGCCTCAAATAACGTGTGGAAATGTGTTGCTTTGAGTGCAGTCCGACCCGAGCGTCGAATTGTCGGAATTGTTTACCTTTTGTTCGTATCATGGGAAAAGCACTTAATGTTCTCACTAAAAAAAAAAATAAAAAATAAAAAAATAAAAATAAAAAAAATAAAAAATAAATAAAAAAAAGGTGACTGGACAAGAAGCTTGAAAATGACAAGTGCTACAATATGGCAGAGTGTCGAGGTGGTGGGGGTATGCAATTTAACAGAGGGGGAAAATAATCCTGTGTTAAACCCGACACACTCACAAGTACACAGATGAGAAAGAAGATGGAGGCGAGAGAGGAGAAACGGTTTCAACGGGGTTTAAAATTTAACAGCAATTTTATCGACTAAATTAACTGAGTCATCGAATAACATGAAACCTATAGCCATTTGTTTTTAAAATTTGAATATAAGAAAACTTATTTTATCTTTAGCGTCACCAGTTTCAGTAAAGGAAAGACAAAAATATGTTACGAGGGTGACTTTTGATACCTAAGGATAGGTTGGTTGTTGTAAGTCGCATTAATTACTCTGGTTTATCACTTCCTGGTTTGAGACCTGAGGAGAGTTTATCTGTCTAAATGCTTGTTTGTTTTATTCATATCTGTATAAAAGACCGTTTGCTATTGTCGGATTTTGATTCAGGGACTTTTTATTATTTTATGTATAAACATATATAACTATATACTCCCTCATATATATATATATATATATATATATATATATATATATATATATATATATATATATATATATATATATATATATTAGGTTGGTGCAAAAATAATGATGTAATAATGTCATTTTTTGATGTTAAAAAATACATCAAAAAACGACATTATTACGTCATTATTTTTGCACCAACCTAATATATATATATATATATATATATATATATGTGTGTGTGTGTGTGTGTGTGTGTGTGTGTGTGTGTGTGTGTGTGTGTGTGTGTATTCTGACCATGAGACCCGGGTCTGATGTTATCGAATTTGCGGGGTCGATCCCAGCGTGCAGCATCTTTGGAAGTGTCTGAAAGCCATACGATGCGTTGACCCAAGCCTTGTGAGTGGAACTGGGTAGACGGAACCCTTTGGATCCGTCGATAGCTGTGCTAGCACGAAGTCACAAGTCATCGTGGCCGAGGTCTTGAGCGTGCTGGCCTTGTTCAAATTGATGATCACGCTAATTAACACGCTCACTGACATCGCATTTTAACACATATATTTCCCAAAATTACATTAAAATATTTTGAAATAAAAAAAAAAAGCCTAAATTTATTCAATAAAATTACCAGTGGCTTCAAATACATTCTTCAGACGACTTCGGAAAATCCTGCAACTATTCTGGACGGTCTCCTTGTTTAAGTTGGTAAATGCTGACATAATCCTTGGAGGTTCTGAACATGTCAACGGCAGAAATTCGAACTCGGTTCACGGATTTCCATTTTCGAGTCATTATCCGTTGAACTAATCACGCATCCATATCATATATGTTGTGGTGTCCTCCCTCTAAAGAGTCTTGAGCAGAGAGAAACCCGGACGAGGTTTTGCCGAAAGTCAAAGTTTTGTCCGGTGGGCGTCGAGGGGGGGGGGGTAGACAGGACCTGAACCCGTTTATACGGGTTCTAAGGGAATATTTTTGTCCGAGCCTACGGGCTCGGAGAACCTACGGTAAAGACGGCCTTGTGCCACATACACCCTCGTGGGGGTGGGGTCTGTCAAACATTAACAGCCGAATTGATTGAACGCTGGGTCACCCGACAGACACTAACTAGTGTAATTCCTCTTCTGTTGTACTTACTGTTTAATATATGATATATCCGTAACACGTGTTTTGTTATTTAAAGTTTAAAATATGGGTTATATTTCGGCCGTTTGTACAAAGTTTTCTACTGGATTAATATCTAAAAAAGATGGGGTTTCTTTAATTTGGTGTTTTGGCAACATCCGGGTACAAAATATGAAGGAGCATTGCCAGGCATTAATATATACTTTAGCTTTAAGCTTCTTAGTAGTGATCAGGTATATTTACCCGGCCTCTCTACCAAGGCTTGATGTGACACAAAGTCGTTTTAACGCGTGGGCACCATACGCATACATTTTCATATGGGCTAAGGATAAAAACTGGTTTTTACCCAGCCCCCGCGAGCACTGTCATACTGACATCGGTATTACACCAATCCAACCTCTTTAGTGCGAAGAGGGAGGTGCTGTCACTGTTGGAATCGCCGGGGGCTGAGCTTTCTATTTATGTGTCATGTCCATTCAGGACGTAAGTGACCATGGCTCTCCACCTCCTTCTATCCCTTGTATCTCTCAACCAGTTCCTTCCATCTGCTTCCTCCCCCAGACCATGTTCTGTCATACAATTGCTTAAGCCAGGTATGTCACGCATCGTGTTCCCTTGTCTCTCTTTCCATCTATTCGACCCGTGAGTATTAGATTCTCCAGGCCTTTCCTTCGTCATTATGTGTCCCAGAAACTTCAACTGCCTCTTCCTGATCCCATCTAAATTGAGGAGAGTGATAGTTCTATTCACAGGACAGGGACGTTAACCACGCCTCAGTAAATCTTCATTGGCTAATGGCTAACTCAGTAAAAGATAAGTCTTTTCTAAGAATTTAGAATATCTTTACTGGATTTATCTTGACGCCATCATTACTTTACAATTTGCCTACAGTACCTGACCAAAATATTACTCCAACCCTTTTTCAATTCTGTGGTGGTTGGCTATTTTCATGAAGGACCTGTGTGATGAATAGACCAGCAGTGATTTCAAAAAGGTGCCGCTCACCCCATTTGTGCGGCGCGCCTCTTTACTGTTTAATGAACAAATAAACAGAGTGTCTACTCAAATATGAGTATCCACTAAAATAACATTTCCAATGTGTTTGTGTCGATATGATTACTAGAGGCGTTGATATGGGTGTTTTGTGTAGTTTTGATGAAGTTATATTTTGAGACATATACATATATTAGTCATTTTTGTATACTTGTGCATACATGCCCACTCATATATATATATATATATATATATATATATATATATATATATATATATATATATATATATATACGCACGTACAGGCATATACACATGATAGTGCTTTATGTATACTTGTACGCGTACAGTCATACATACAACTATTTCTTATATATATACCTGTACACACGTATATATGTATATTTACCGCCTCATATATACCCGTGCACAAACACTCACAGACACACACACACACATGTGTGTACATATATATATATATATATATATTTTTTTTTTTAAAGAAAAACAGACCACTTTAACGGTCCATTATAATAATTTATTTCACCAGAGCCCTTTTAAAAGACGCCGGATCATACGGATTACCAAGTTTTTCATAACTTATATATATATATATATATATATATATATATATATATATATATATATATATATATATCATAATTATTTTTAAAAAAATATGATTACTTCGCTACATAAGAGTTCTCATGTTTCAAAAACGAGAGCCTAAACCCTCAATATAATAGGGCTTGAGACCTTAATTCAATTTACTTTTAATCATTATATTGAGGGTTTCGGCCCTCGTTTTTGAAACATGAGAACTCTTATGTAGTGAAGAATCATATTTTATTAAAAAAATATTTATAATTTAAGCTCTACTTCTGTATGGAGCACTGTGTTTTAAAAATAAAAACAAAAATACTAAAGAAATCCGAATTGTTTACATAACGTGTTCTTTCTTTTTTTCTACATACCTCCACACACACACACAGACACACAAATATATATATATATATATATATATATATATATATATATATATATATATAATGAAAGTAGGGTCCTTAGAAATTCATTGGTAATAATTTACTTCACGGGATCAGATCCCATCTATTCAGACCCCAAAAAAAGTCTAAGAATAAATGGATTTTAAATTCATCTGGGCACAAGCAAAAAGAAAAAGAAAAGAAAAAAACGAAAAATTTTAGAAGATAAAAAGTAAAGAGATTGAGAAAGAGTGGAAAACAGGTTTTAAAAAAACATTTATATATATATATATATATATATATATATATATATATATATATATATATATATATATATATATATATATATATATGGGGTAAGGGAAAGAAAGAGAGAGATATATATAAAGAGACAAGAAGCCTGGGAAGACAGAGTAAGAGAGGAAAGAAAAGTCTTAAGTAGTCAGGCTACGGGTTGACCTAAAATATTCTTCTTTTACCGAACATGGCAAGTAAAAGAGGGTGAATATATTCAAAAAGGGACATAGAAAAAAAGAAAATAAATAAATGTATTTCTAAGGACTCCGCTTTCATTATTATTATTATATTTGCTCTGTTGTTACATTGAGCTCTCCTTGGATTTATATCCTCTTTGGAATTATCCCTACTAATTATCAAACATTTTATATATATATATATATATATATATATGTATATGTATGTGTGTGTGTGTGTGTGTGTGTGTGTGTGTGTGTATTTTGAACAATGAAAAATTATTAAAAAATTAAAATCTTCAGACACACTGGGTTGTAGATTAATATTATTTCGGTTTTTTTTTTTATTATTATTTCATTTAGATTCCTCGACTAGTTTCGGCCAAAATGGCCATCATCGGGAGAAGAAATATTTCTTCTTGCTAGTAGGAGTAAACTACAGAAATGAATGTCTTGATGGAGAAAATGAACTTTTGTCTGTAGTTTTCATTTGTTTTTTTATTTTTTTATCTTTTTAACATTCCTTGTATTGGTCAAACAATCTCTTTTAAGTTGTTATTTGAGATAAGAGCTGGATGGATCTATGCTTCTCTGAAATCCCGTGGTCAGTTTGACAGTTTTATTGGTCCTAGAGAGGGGATGTGTCTCTGTTTAGTGTTTGTGTGTGTGTTATTTGGTCCTTAGTGAGTGAATGTGTATGATATGTGTAAGCGTGTGTATTGCTGTCGGTGTGTGTTATCATTTGGCTCATTAGGGAGTGAGTGAGTATGATGTGTGTAAGTGTGTATATTCGTGTGGGTGGGTGTATAAGTGTGAGGCCTCCACACCTCCGTAAGCATGTCTGTCTTGTGTGGGTGAGAAATGTGGGTAGGTTTTGATTTGTTGAGTTATATATTAGTACTATCTATATTGTTAAATTTATGGTTTAGCCCGGCTGGATATTGTGTTTTTAGACGTTGTATCCACTTATTTTCATGGGACTCTAAAATCTTTCTAATGTTATCTGCTCGGAACTTTTCTATTCTCTCAATTATAGTGAATTTGGCGTGGGTTTTGAAATCGTGTTTTTCCAGGCGGAAATGTTGTTCCATATATATATGTATATGCAAAAAGCTGAGTATTATCTACCATGTATTCAATTGTGAAACCAGAACAACATATTCTTATTGCTTCAAAACTGCATTACATTTCAGCATTAAATCACTTATAAAGAGTTGATAAGCCATTAAACAAATAAATCACTCTATCATTCACTTACAATTATAAAACTTAAACTGACCAGCTGCAAAAAGAAATTAATGAGTAACCCCTTTTCCTATTTATAATCATTTTTCAAAATGATCCCTCCCCTGTGGAGACACTGAAAAGAGTGGCGATAGAATTTCGGTTTGGGGAAAGTTAAAATGCTGCAAACATTCCCCTTAGGTTAGTGAATGTATATGGAATGTTTGCATTTTAGGTAATCACAAAAAGGGATCAATATGGAGAGAAATGACACTACTTCTTGGGACATGTCCCATAATGACAGGCCAGCTGAATGAAGATAAGACCAGACATTATGATGCTCTCGTTACAGCTATGAAAAAGATCACTACTGCAAATCGAATAGTATGCAGTTAAAATCTCTTAGAAATAATTCAGCGAGTCACTTACAAGTGATACATTAATCCTCATACATATTAGACTAGCAGTAGAGCCCGGCGTTGCCCGGGGAAGTAACAGTAAGAGATAGATCAAGTATCGACCATCATAAAGACTGAAAAATAAAATTTACAAAGATTATTGTTTAAGGTTGTCGGACACGCATGTCTTAATTAGTTTTATTTTTTTTTTTTTTTTTTTACGAATTGGTCAAACCCAAAGCCAAACAAAAACATTGTTTTCAATCGTTATGAGTCTACCGATTGAATAGAATTTTATTATAAACAATTGTCTTGTAAATGGAATTTTTAAAGCATTCTGAATGTAAAAATAAAGAAAAATGTGTGCAAGACAATAAGAAACACTACCTGCCAAAACAAAGTGAAGTTTTGTTGAAATCGGTTGAAAAATGTAGGAAATCCGATCCCATATATAAACGAACATACACACACAAACAACCTCGGTTTTTATAATAAGTATAAATCGATATGAGTTCTCCCCCTTTCATTCTCGTGATGCCTCTTAATCGTGTTTTCAAATTGATTTCGCGCAAAAACAATTGTGTTTTTTCAATTTTTGGCGCTGTCAGAATCACCGCAAGGTAATTTTACGTGAAGTTTTGTTGAAATCGGTTAAAAAATGTAGGAAATCCGATCCAATATATAAACGAACACACACACACACACATACACGCACGCACGCACACACACACAATCTGCGTTTTATATATGATGTGTAAAAATAAAGAGTGTTCCTTTCCCCTTATGGGCAATACACTCAAAGATGGCTGGAAAATATATCAACCAAAACGCTGTAGCTGCAATGTCAGAAAATCACAACGGAGCTGAACCTAAATCTGCTCTAATCCTGACGAGTAGTCATTCTCTAAATGAAGCACCTTGCCCCGAATATATATTAGGTCTAAATCAGACCTCAAATTCGTATATTCGTATCATCACAAAAGATGCAGGAAGAATTCTTGATTCCTTGTATCAAGCCAGAAAATACTTAAATTCTGCTATCATGTTCTATCTTTAAAAGAGTCAGGCCAAGAATGGAGTATTGCTGCCATATCTGGATTGGTGGTGCACATTTCTCACTCTCCAGATTTTACAATGTTCAAAACCGATTACGCGGCCTTGTGGGTGATGAATAATCCCTCCCCCCGCAAACCTTTTTTCGACAAACGATTTGGTAGCCTATCATTACTTTCACTATTTACATTATTCGGATTATTGCCATATTTATCACAACGTTTCGGCCGTTGTACGCCCCGGCCTTCTTCAGGTGGTTGGAATCTCGAACTGAACTCTTTATGTCGCTCGCTGGGGTAGACTGTTCTAGTTCCACGTGCCATGTCTAATGGATGTCAATTATCAGTTATCTCCTGTTAATTCCCTTCTCCAAGTTCTCCACCGCCTTAACCAGGTATTGAACTCACAACTCTTTGGGTCCTGTCACTGGATCTAACTAACGCCTTTATCCACTGTGTCCTTGAGGAAGAAGGCTGGAGCGAACAACGGCCAAAACGTTGTGATAAATATGGTGACAAAGATGAGGACAATAGTCTGAATAATGTAAATAATACCCCATCTTAGAAATATAGACAGATATCATTACTTTATCGTTGTTACTAGGGCACATGATTTAATGCTTTACGTTCTTTATTTCCACGAGTTCAGACCTTCATAATTAGGATTCGTTATGTTCACGTTGTCAAATGATACCATTTCATTGGTAATGAAGATATTTCACTCAGACAGCTTCTTCCTCAGAGTTTTTACTTTGGTTGAACAGCCTGCAAGAGAATGCTTTCTCAACTATTACAATCTTAATTACAATATTACTTGTATATCGTTATAATGGGGCCTCACATCAGTGAGGGTGGCGGTGTGCAACTGAAACCGTTGAGAGGAAGGCCCCGAAACGGTGCACATTCTCTCCCGATGCCCCCAGTTTAAATATAAATTCAAGAGGAACACATCAAAATTCAGTGAAGTCATATGCCGTAGAGAAGCTCGGTGGAAGTGTCATTGGCATGAGGAGCATTACACATTCACCTCGCTTCAGGTGAGTTTCAATTACTTTCCAGTAAAGATGCACTTTTTATTTTCTTCTTCCATGTTTCTTTTCTGAACAAAAGAATCATGATGACTCTTCTTCAAATTATAGACCATGCTTTTATGTACGAGTTTTTATTAACACTGCCGATTACAACTACTAGACGAGGGGGTTGCAAGCTATTGATAGTTAATTCTTAACGATGTATTTTTTTTTAAAATAGATATAGTGTAGTTAAATAGACATACTGTAGTTACTTGTGACATAGAAATCTGAAGGTACTTTTGAATAGCGAAAAGATCTTTCAAAAGCTAAACAAAGTATTAAAAAATAGAAAAAAATCGTTAGAAACAAAGAAAAGAGTGTTAAAATGTTTCATAATATCAATGTTCAAATGTAGCACTGAATGTTGGAGAATTTCCTTACAGAAGATAAAGAGATATGGAGTGATGGAGAGATGTGGTTCTTCTAAAGGAAACTGTGAATATGCTGAACGAAACATGCATACATCAAAGAATTTCTAAAAAGAATGTGAAACTTTAATCATGTTCACTGACCCAAATGTTCTGCATTAATTATTTTACCACAACATCGCATTCTGAATTCACCAAAAACCACAAGTCCACTATGACAAATACGAACTATCCCATACCTCCATTTTTTTATTGCTGGTAGAGAGTGGAAGAAAAGAATAATATTCATAATACAATTAACACCAACGACCTTTCTGATGACACAACTATTTAGTCTTGTCTTAACAGTAAGTATGGTCGTTTAGTTTGGTTTGGTTTGTTTTGTTTTACGGCATATCAACCTCAATGGGTTATTTAATGCCAATAATTTTTATTGTTGTTAATATTTTTTTTTCAAATATGTATTGCTGGTAATAATGTATTGCTGGTAATAATTTTTGCAAAGTATTTCTGGTTTTAAAACCTATATTTGCATTTTCATAATGTCTTAACCTCAGTTTGATCAGAGGCCTTGCTATCGGATGTAGTTTATCGTCTTAATGCCGACAAGATTTTTAGGTTTGATTTAGTTTATTTTGTTGTACGGCATATCAACCTCAATGGGTTATTTAATACCGACAAGATTTTTAGGTTTGATTCGGTTTATTTTGTTGTACCGCATATCAATCTCAATAGGTTATTTAATACCGACAAGATATTGGTATTTTTACTATGAAATGTATTCTTCCACGTACATAGTGTTTTGACCCCAGTTTGGGTTTAACTATTTACCCATCGCTGGAACCCCAACAGGTGCTACCACAATATGTCAGGGTAGACCTGGGAACATCAGCAATTAAGAGGTGATTCTATGCACCTAAAAACCTCCTGATCAGAATCCTTGCTGCCGGATGTTGTTTATCGTCATACCCCGGACGTGTTCTTTCCTTTTATTTTATATTATTTTATTTTTATATTATTTCACACTCGGTTACACACTTTATGTTAATGGGTTTGTTGTGTTGTTTGGGTTGAAAAGATTATTAAAAAAATCGACTTGGGTTGAAATTATTTAAAGAATTAAAATTAACCCCGATAAGATAATAAAATGAAAAACTATTAACTGACCTTTCTATAAACTAATGGACTTTCTGGAAACTAATAATTTTATTTTAATTGGTAAATACGGTTAATACTGGAAACTAATAATTTTAGTTTTATCTACACGAAATAGATTTAGTACAACGCTAAATATAAAAGACACCTGGTGAGGATAAAATTCACGACTCAGTTGTACCTATCCAGTTTGCAAACTGCTATGTCTTCTTTTAGGCGCCGTGTCCTTTCAGGACGTAGCAGATCATGACTCGCCACAATTTCCTATCCTTTTTGCGCTTAGTCATGTCTTTTTACTATCTCTTGTTCTATCATCTATTTGAACAAGCTCGTTAAGTAAAACTTAACACAACTGTGATAGGATAGGAAGTTGTGGAGAGCCTTGATTATCCACGTCATGAGGGAATAAAAGAAGCATTAAACTACGTGGGTGTCCGAAAAGACTACCTTTAGACATCGAAGAGAAATAATAATTGCATACACATATTGTGTGTATTTTTGACGAACGTTCTTTCCGCGCCCAATATAATCTCGTAAAGTCTCGTAAAGTCTCGTATAGTCGGCACGATAAATTGAATATCCGATATTAGCCGTTATTTCCTATACTTAATGTTTTCCTTTCAACGGATTAAAAGGTACTCACCTTTTGTGAGCAACAACAAAGTTTTAAGGAAAATGGTATTGAAAAAGAAATACTTGGAATTAAAAAAATAAACAATTGAAACTTATGGGACACATAATAAGGAAAAAGTGCTTAGAGAATTCGATATTCGAAGGGCAGATTAATGGCAAGAGCAACAGAAGGAAACACCTAGTCACATATTTAAAAATCTTTCGTAAAGTTATGGCTGAGCCAGACTGGAAGTGTGAACAAGGGGAAAATATATATTAGAGCATTACTACCATATTTCCTTGTCTTGATAGAGTTCAAAGGCGTCTATTATTATTATTACTACTACTATTATTATTATTATTATTATTATTATTATTATTATTATTATTATTATTATTATTATTATTATTTTCCCTTCATTATTATAAATATTATTATTATTATTTTATCTTCATGATGATTATTATTATTATTATTATTATTATTATTATTATCTTCTCTTCGGTATTACATCATTTTCTCTTCATTATTATTTTTATTATCATTACAAGACAAGCAACGTTTGTACAAAGACACATTTTTTATAGATTTATATATTTTAATACTTGAAAACATTTTTTAAATATAACTTGACGAAGACAGACATTCAGTTGAAATATTGTTTAACATTGTAAAACACTGTTTTTTTTCTTTTCTTAAATTGCTCTTCTCTTTACTGTTGAAAAGTATTGGAAAAGATACCGCAATCATTTTGTTTATTATAGTGATTATTATTATTATTATTATTATTATTATTATTATTATTATTATTATTATTATTATTGTTGTTGTTGTTATAATTATTATCTTCTCTTCATCATCATTATGATTATTATTGTTATTGTTATTATTATTGTTATTATTGTTATATCTTCTATCCATTATTATTATTATTATTATTATTATTATCTTTTCATTATTGTCATTATTATTTTTATTGTTATACTTATTATATTCTCTTCATTATTATTGTTATTATTATCATTTTTATTATTATTTTCTTCTCTTTATTATTATTATTATCATCTTTGCTTCATTATTGTTATTATTGTTATAATTATCTTCTCTTCATTATTGTCATTATTATTAATATTATTATTGTTATAATTAATATCTTCTCTGTATTACTATTATTATTATAATCTTTGCTTTATTATTGTAATTATTATTGTTATAATTATTATCATCTCTATTATTATCTTCTCATTATTATTATTATTATTATTAACTTCTCGTCATCATTATTATGTTCTCGTCATTATTATTATTATTATCTTTTCATTATTGTTATAATTATTTTCATTGTTATAATTATTAGCTCCTCTTCATTATTATTATTATATTCGCTTCATTTTTTTATCATTATAGTTATAATTATCTTCTCTTCATTATTATTATTATTATTATTATTATTATTATTATTATTGTTTTACTCTTCATTATCATTATATTCTCTTCATTGTTATAACTCTCTCTACTTTATTATTATTATCTTCTCTTTATTATTACTACTATTGTTGTTATTATTATTATTATTATTATTATTATTATTATTATTATTATTATTAACACTTAGAGAAGAGCGCAATTTAAGAAAAGACAAAATGATTGTGTTTAGCAATGCCTCACTAGTATTTCCGCAGAACGTCTCTTTTCCTTTCTCTGTGTGTTGAAAAATATTAAAAGAGTTACGGCAATCATTTTGTTTACTATTATTATTAATAGAATATCTTTCATTTAATGTTTATGCTGGGAAAAACCTTCGCAAATGTTTTTTTCCCCCTACGGGAAAGAAATTTGGTGTAAAGCGTTTGCGAAACGAATTTTATCCTCTTTTTGTGATGATGCCTCTGAATAAAGCCAGGCCTTTTCTTCTTAGTCGAATATATTATTTAATTGAAAGGAAGTAATTCGAATCAGTCATTCATTTATTCTCGAGCCATTGGCAACAAGAGCAAATGGTTCCAAAAGATGGTAAAAATCACGTATGACATGTGAACGTCCGCAGAACTGATACAACACAAAAGGGCTTCAAACAACAGTCGGTGTTTTTATTGTGTGAAAATTGTAATGTTAACTGCTTTATTTCTTTTTTTTCCTCTGTTTTAAACAACATTCTTTTCCGATTATAAAGTTTTTCAGAATATTGTGATTAAATCGTATTACGATAAACCATTGATTTTCAGCTGCTGTACTCTGAGAGGATCGTAGGTGTGCCACGGCACACGGGTTTGCCGAGGGAGGATCGTAGGTATGCCGCCGTGTGCCGTGATATGATCGTAGGCGTGCCGCGACAGACGGGTTTGTCAAGAGAGGATCGTAGGTATGCCGCAAAAACTTTTGAAAGGTCATTAATTCAATTATTATCGAAAGAAGTTCAAAGTACAATAAGTGTACATATCAAACCCTTTAAATTGATTATATAGGTATATCATTATTATAATAAAATAATAATATAGAAAGCAAGCTTTTCTGCAAAAAACAATATTGTAAACAAAAATCGATCACAGTCAGAATTCTTGGAAGCAGATTTTCGACTTTGCAAAGAAGATATTCTAAAAAACCTTCAAGCTCAGATATCTCATCAAATGGGGCTCTGTGAAAGAAGAGGTTTGGTATCACCCCTCTTTTTACAAGCTCGGAGGAACAGAGAAGCAATGAGGCGCTGGAGAATGTTACTCAAGACATGCTACAGCACGTTTGACAGGAGCTGGACTACCGACTTGACGTGTGTCGTATCATAGGTGGTGCGCATATGGAACATATATATAAACAGAAAAATAAGTTTTTTAAGAATTTTACGTATTATATTTTTTATTGCAAATTATAATAAATTGTTTTTGTGTTAATAAATAAATCTTTGTTTTTGCTCTTTTGTTTGCACTGTTTTTTGATCGTCATAATTTTAGTGTGCTGCGGAAGATTAACTATAGGTTCAAGAGTGCCATGAGATAAAAAAAAGAAAGGTGAAAAACATTGCTATAAACGTTATATTTTGAGGATACACGTGTTGCATAGCCCCCTAGTGGGGGTGGACTCATCTCGTTTTCTCTCGGCAAACGATCACTATTTGTTTTGGTTCAGCAATGAAAGACTTCAAACAAAAAAAATTTTAAACTGAACTATTTTCATTACTCATGTCGTCATGTACATTAACTAACTTTCGCCCGTGGGTGTTGCCCTTCTCTATCACTGGGGAACCATTTCGGATACGACAAAGAACACGTCTACATCGCTTGACAAGTAAGACCCAACGCGCTAAAATTTTTCCTATCTATCTTTCCCACGCAAGCTCAGCTAATCAAAATCTACTTCCCTGTTATCTCTCACATCTTACCCCAAATGTCAAATGTCGGAAGTCAGAGCTGAGATACCCTTCCCCTAAAAATAATAGTGTAGTCTGCTGAACTATT
The DNA here is from genome assembly GCA_963932145.1 of Acanthosepion lycidas. NCBI lineage: Eukaryota > Metazoa > Mollusca > Cephalopoda > Sepiida > Sepiidae > Acanthosepion > Acanthosepion lycidas. The sequence goes on along the minus strand of OZ010584.1, from coordinate 36,042,835 downwards.
ATTTACCGCATGTGTTTTGATTGATAACCCTGTTTTTTAAACAGTCTTATAATTTTTAATCGGCTTAGAGATCGATTGGTTATTATTATTATTATTATTGTTAATATTATTGTTATTATTATTATTATTATAAACAATAAATCGAATTTTGGCTGTCAATTCTCAGAATTATTATTTTGCTGAATATAACAATCGCTTTATCCTTCTGTTTTTAATCATTTCATTTCATTCCAAACAAGGCGATAATGTCACTAAGACGCAATGGATTACTTGGAGGGAAAGCGAACGAAAAGAATTTAGTGAGGAGAAAAGATAACAAAAGAACCGGTTCCAGGAAGACAAAAGATTGCGATCGGCGTTGCATTTACATTTTTGTAAAATTTTCAGTGGCAGCGATGCAAGAAAGCAGAAGAGAGTTCCACAGGAGAGAATTGCCAAAGAAGAAATTATTAGAATAGAACTTGCGGTTGCATCTAGGTAGTTCTACTGAAAAATCTGGTTTCTAAAACATTTAAATACTGTTTCCAATATTAAAAACGACCAAGTGAAGTTGGTACGTATTAACATTACTAAAACCATGTTTTTATGCTTTTCGAGAAACACATATAAGTTTCATAGATGAAATAATTGAGTAATGATTGAAATCTCCCCATTTTTAAATAGCAAAAACAACGCTGAGAAATTCTGTTATTTTCTTGCGACTTATCCATCAAACAGGTCAAAATTTCCCAACAATTCTGTATTCTGGAGTCGATTTCAGAAACAAATTACACGATGCTTGAGTGATTGGCGTCTCGAAACAAATTTGTCGATTGTCAATCGAAAAATGGAGGACAAAGCTGTAAAGTGGAACTTTTGTTTTATTTTTTCGTGAGAATTTTTTCCCCATTCAGTGGCGATTTCAGTCATAAAACCAATCATATGTACAGATTTTCACGAAGGTCAAATTACTAGAAGTACAAAACAGGTTATGCAAAAGTATTAGAAACCAAATAAGACACACTTGATTTTATCTATCTATCTATCTCAGTCTGTTCATTTCCTATCTATTTGTCTCAGTGTATCTCTGCTAATATCTGTTTCAGTTCATTATCTATCTATCTATCTATCTATCTATCTTAGTTCATTATCTGTCTCAGTTCACTATCTATCTATCTATCTATCTATCTATCTATCTTAGTTCATTATCTGTCTCAGTTCATTATCTATCTATCTATCTATCTAAGTCTGTTCATTATCTGTCTATTTGTCTCTGTATCTGTCTCTGCTCATATCTGTCTCAGTTCATTATCTATCTATTTATCTATCTATCTATCTTAGTTCATTATCTCAGTTCATTAGCTATCTATCTTAGTCTTTTTCTTACAATAAGGATCACCATTTACAAGGCCCCTGGCCACTCGAGGAAGCTATTTGTGTGTATCGGCGTGGAAGATAACCGTTAACCCTATCCTCGAACAGGTTAAGATTGTAGTGATCGGAGAAAAATCCTGTTGGGAGTCGGTTCCACCCGGCAGTGCTTCGTGGGAAAAAAAACCTGCTCGAGTCGAACTTACTTCTCACTAACGGAATAAGGAGGGAATGTGGATGGTTTTCTACTATGTAAGTGTTCTGGCGGGACTAGGGAATGTAGTCCTTCCGAGCACTTTCCATGGAAGTAGCGAGAGGCATGTCACATCCCGCATGTGGGAGAGGGGTTGACGGGTGGAGAATATTTTGTCACCCACAAGTGTTCGGAGACGCTTTTCGATTCTATCAAGGCTGGTAATCTCTGTTGCAGATGCCCGATGAGTCACATTTGGCAAATGATTGCAGAGTAATTTAATATACCAAGTCACTGTAAAATCAGCAGATAACTAAGAAAAATATAGATAGGAGTCACTGGAAACCTGGGATCAAAGAAACTCTACACACAAAATATACTTTACAAATAGTAAATACGTAAAGAGTAGAATGTTTTCTAAACATATATGGAGAATCAAAAACAAAAACAAAAAAAGAATAAATAGCAAATCACACGAAAATATCGAGAAAAATAAGGAAAAAGCATCAGCAATAAATACAAAAAATGTAAACTCTGTCTGAAGGGTAAAACTTCTATAATTATCTTCCCAGACCAATTGAAATTACTAAATAAACGATCAGAACTCATCTGAAAATGCAGGCAAAAATACTACGTTACTTAAATATCGAAAACTAAAAAGGAAGAATATTAAATAAAAATAAATAAATAAAATAAATAAGAATAAATAAATAAAATAAATTAATACACATTAATAAAGAAGTAAATAAATTAAGTCAATAATAAACAAATTAACAAACTGTGATTGCAAACAAAATACAAATAAACGGACGGAATGAAAAAAAACTAACAACAAATGATAGAATAATCGATAATAAATAATGAGTAAAACAGTTAACATACAATACTATAAAAGCCGAAAAATCTCCATTCTGATCCACATTTATTTCCACTCATTATCCACGGGAATCATCCGAAATATAACTTTTAGAATAATACAATTCACCTACCTATAATACACCACTGATTAGCATATATAAATAGTCGAAGTCAAACACAACCCACATGAACTGACAATTGCGTTTAAGCGTAAAACAGACTGTTGCCATTGGGTGTTGACTTCAATGTCTACTTTTATATTTACATACGCTCTATCTTTGGGCATTGTATCCCATGAATATATATATATATATATATATATATATATATATGGTACGATTCTCAACTTCAGTGCCATATTCACAACGTTTCGGTGGTTGTACGTTTCGGCCTTCTTCAGGGGATTGGAATTTCGAACAGAATTCTTTTATTTTTGTCCATCGGGGTAGATTGTTCAGGTTCCACGTGCAATGCCTCTTCCAGATGTCAAGCACACATAGTCCAGTGGATAAAGGCGTTGGTTAGATCCAGTGACAGACCTAAAGTGTTCAATACCAGGAACAGCAGTGGGGAACCAAAATTTGAAGAGATGAGTTAAAGGGGAATTAACCGAGACATCCTTAAGAGGCATGACACGTGAAACTAGAACAATCTACCTCTGTATACGAAATAAAGTTTTCTGTTCGAAATTCGAATCACCTTCAATAAAGTAATATTAAAATAGATACTGGTTAAACATCTTATTGAATATTTATTATTTAGGAATAAAGTGTGTCGCTGCCAACACTTGAGTTTGAACATAGATCGCCAGTGTGTAAACACGGGCAAGCCCAGTATTGAATTAAGTAGACTACGTGATCATAGATGAAACGCTTTTATTGGAGCTAGCGTGTGTCTAATTAATCGCTATTTCTAGTCTATCCTCTATACTATACGGATCGCCATTTCTAGTTTATCCTCTAAACTATACGGATCACCATCACTATTCTATCCTCTATACTATACGTATCGTTATCCCTAGTCTATCCTCTAAACTATACGGATCACTATTTCTAGTCTATCCTCTATACTATACGGATCGCCATTTCTAGTCTATCCTCTATACTATACAGACCGCTATTCCCTACTCTACTCACTATAATATTTTTCTTTTCGGATCACGAACGAGTATTATCGAGCAAGTACTATTAGTGCGAGGGCTGTTCGAAGGCGTCTGACACCAGTATTGTTCAACTGCGATTGCAAAGTCTCTTCTACAACAAACATTACGAAAGGGACAACGAGTAATTGTTGACATCACAAAGGTGGCAACGAGTGTTTGTTAAATCACAAAAATATTAATTAGATTTTATTCTTTCCTTAATATCTCTTGGGACTTAAACTCAACCTAAACCTGAAGTGGAACTCGTACATGCGATTCATCACTGGGGATGCTGGAAAAATTTTCTTTTCCTGGTACCGCTCTAGTAAGCGCACAACTTCTTGTGCTTTCCTCTACCTTTGCAAGATTCAGATCAGGCCCAAAATAGGGTTTTGTTGGCATGTGTAGGATGATGTCTATATTACAGTATTACAATAACCAAGAATATATATTATGTGTTTAGCAATATTACGTATATGAAATTAAACAAAAAGTAAAAAGAGCATTAACTGTTCTCGCGTTGAGAAACGCCGGTCTAAACACTACCTTCAAATTTCAACTTTTTCCCCATGTTTCATGGGTCCTTACCTATAATTACAGAATAAACTCTTCCTAACATTATGTATACTACGCCTCTCAAGAGAGAGGGACGAATCGAGCTTCTCGGCTTGACGGTCGAACTCTCTGCCTCTGAGCAGAGAGGAACACGGACGAGGCTCTGCCGAAGGGCAGAGTCTCGTTCAGGGAGGTTGACCAACCCGATTCTCTTTTTACATTTTCTACGGGCTTTTTTTGGCCGATCCTACGAGCTCGGAAAACCCACGTTAAACTCGGCCTTGTGCCACATCTTTCCCTTGTGGGGGGGGGGGGGCAAGTAAATATCGAATCGAGTCGAGCCGATAGTAGTTCACTCCAAAACAGACTGACAATCATATTAACACCTTCCACATCTTGTATTATTATTTCGTGTTATATACCTTCATTATATCTACTCTTGTGTTCGTGTTGTTCTTCCTTGGTCCTAACCTGGACCATACCAGATATAAAGTTTGGTCAACGGCGTAGCCAGGGGCCAGTAGTACATACGATAATTTTATGTCTTGTGTGTCATGTGACCCTCTTAAAATTAGCTTCATAATTAGTTATTCAAAAGTCGTATGATACGCAAGTATATACGGTAAATATATTTATAAAAGTAGAGTGTAACCCGGATATAAGAGAGTTGCCGGGACCGGAGAAGAAGTCTCTTATATCCGAGTTTCTCTTATATCCGTGTTTCTCTTATATCCGGATTTGGTCTATTATATATACATTAACACAGGCTCTAATTTGGGACCAGAGAAAATATCTCTTATATCCGGGTTTTTCTTATATCTGGGTCTCTTATATCCTGGTTACACTGTAATAATCTATTTTTGTAATGCAAATAATCAAGCTATAATCGATTCTTGAAACAGTTGGGAACGTGAGGATGAGACATTTCAAGTTATTTAATAAACTAGTTCTTTGAAAAGATCTGAGAGCCATTTATATATAAATGTTCTCATTCAATTGGCGAGAACTGAATGGCGAAAACCGGTTGAAACTTTTCAATGGTTGGAAATGTTTCCTTGACACGAATTATATTTTCCTTATTCATTGAAAACCCATTGAAATATATCATAATCATACTTTTTGTACTGACTCTTGTACATAACTGCCACAAATATCACAATTGGGGTTATGTCGTCTCTGCATATTAACACTAGCTTCAATGAACAACAAACCTCTTGAAGTGCAATGAAGCCATCTTGGGTAATTTTTTACGCATGATTGTCTTTTTTTCGATGTAGATGATAGAAATATACACAATTTACAGGTGATAGAAATATACACAATTTACATGTGCTTACATTAGAAAAATGTAAATAATTTGTCGACCATTAAGAAAAGGGAAAAAAATACACTCTAAATAATACGGATAACGATTTTTAAAAAAAGGGTCAGCTTGACCTAATAAAAACAATAATTTTAACAGAGGGTGTAAAATGCGACACTGAAATCCGAACACGCATTGGAATAGCGAAAGATATCTTCCAGAAGCTAAGAAAAATATTAAGACACCGGAAAATTAACAAAGAAAAGAGTACTTAACTGTTATATCATATCGTTCCTCCTAGTCAACACCCACTCGCATCCGAGCACCGGGTTCGTCACCCTCTGTCCTTATTCCTTTTCTCGCCTCTGGTGACGGTGGTGGTGATGGCTGTGAAGATGCAGCCTACTCCTGAAAAGTAGTTAAAGAGAGTTTGACAAGGTCATTCATGTGAATTTGATTTTGGTGGGCACCTCTGCGCGATGGAGAATCCCACACGCATGGTCATAAGCGCCTCCCTCGTGGCTCAAAGGTGACTGAGACAAGCGAGACCTGGCAAACCTGGTTGCATCGGGCTGTCGGATGCTTTGTCAGTTAAGGTTCGCCTTAGTTACTGCTTGCCCGACTAGCGCTGCCCTCTTCTGCCGGTTTGGTCGTTAAGATCGTGTACATCTTTGCCTATTCTTCATATATATCAGTGAATGCCGGACAATCTCATTGCAGAGGAAGAATAGACTTGAAGCAAAAGACATGTGATTCTAAAGAATGCTGAGAATACCATGGTCTGAACATGTGAACAACGACGAAATTTTAGAGAAAATGGAAAACAAAAAGCACACTTTACTTAACATCGGGAAGAGTCTGTTGAAATTTCTGGGGTACATAACAAGGTGGGCCGTGTCTCTTCGAAACGTAGGCGACCATGGCTCTCTTCATATACTTTCCCTTGGGAGCTCTTACTAAAACTTTTCGCTATCTCGCCTAATTTCTGTTCTGCCAACCATTTATACAAGTTCGTTAAATTTGTGATGTCAACGAACACTTGTTGTGATTTTCGTAATGCTCGTTGTAGTAGAGACTTTGTAGTGGGCTTAGAAAGTTTGACACTGACAGGTCATATTAAAGAGACAGAGGAAAGCAGCAAATAATCTACAAATCATATTGGAATAAAGTGTTGTCAACACTGGAGTTTGAACATAGCTCACTAGAGAGCAAACAGAGGTGATCCCATTTTGAATAGCAAAGGAAATGTATATATGAGAATTAACGTGGCGTCTAATTGATTACTATTTCTACTCCATCCTTTATTACTATATGGAACGCTATTCTCTACTCGAATTACTATTCGAGCGAGTATTATCGAGCAAGTACTTTTAGCGCGAATGTTATTCGAAGGCGTCTAACACCAGTATTGTTCAGCGGCGTTACTATAGTTGTATCTGCGATTACAAAGTCTCTACTACAACGAGCATTACGAAAATCATAACAAGTGTTCGTTGACATCACAAATTTAACGAACTTGTATAAATGGTTGGCAGAACAGGAATTAGGCGAGATAGCGAAAAGTTTTAGTAAGAGCTCCCAAGGGAAAGTATATGAAGAGAGCCATGGTCGCCTACGTTTCGAAGAGACACGGTACATCGGGAAGAAGAATCATCAAAGATGCAAATCTGTTTTGGTCTTAACCATGGCTGCTTGTTTCCGAGCATGGCCATCTGCAAAGCCCTATTTGTGTTTCATTAACACCCACAGAGGCAATCTTTGGTTTACACTGCAACTATGCTGAGCTTTAAAGCTTTACCACTAGGGTAACATACGGTTTGAAATTCAGAGTCGTACTTCTAAACTGGTAAACACAGTCTATCATGTTAACAAGGGAATGTATAGGATATGTATACATACCTTTCCTAAGGTGAATAAGAAAATTTAATGATCCCGACCAAAATTCGAACTCGATTTGCTGTTTTTACTTTCCGAGCCCCTAACCACCTGCACAGTCTAGAAATTTGCTACGAAAAGGCTTTTGATAAAGCACGCCCAAAAGATTTGAAACTGTTCAGCAACTATGACATAATTAGGAAGGATATTAGAATGATCAAGAACCTATACTGACAGCAAACCGCCTGGATAGGGAGAGAAAGTGGGTTCAGTAGATATACACAAATAGAAAGGGGTGTAAGACAAGGATGATCCTTCTTACCGGACGTATTCAATCTATACAGAGAAGTGATTCTGAGAGAACTATAAGTGTTACCAGGATTCGTTATTGGCGGCCACTATCAACATAAGATATGCATATTACTGTTATGTGGCGAACGAATTTTTTTTCCTCCGTATGAGTTCGAATCCTCGTCGCCAAATTTGTTATGTGACGAACGAATTTTTTTTTCTTTCCACCGTGTGAATTCGAATTCCTCGTCGGCAAATAATTGTTGTGGCGAGTGAATTTTTTTTCCGTATGAGTAGGAATTCCTCGTCGCCAAATTTGTTGTGGAGTGATTTCACAGTAAATGCTTGTATTTGTACAAAGTCGGTCCTAAAATAGGTTCGACGTACAAAACGTTAGAAACTTGATATAATAGGCATGACGCAGAGTAATCTAGTTGTGGTCGCTGATACTTTAGTATCCGACTAACGGTCGTCCGGCATCGACTGACTGACCGACCCACTGAGTGACTCCCTCTACTCCTACTTATTATAGGTGGAAGAGTCTATTAACTATAGAATAGGTGTGCTCCACTATAACAATTACAGTGTTGAAAGCAGACATAGAAAGAAAGTTATAAAAACTCCTACAGAAGGTAGCGAAGGAAAGCAAGAAGAAAGGAATAAATATCAACTGTAAGACAGAATGCGTGGTTATCAGCAAAAGGATGAGCCCAAGGCACAAATTGCTAAACGGAGATACCAAAATCAAGTGGGGATGTTTAAATATCTTGCAAGTTTTTAACACAGGGCAGAGAGTGTAACGCTAAACTCCGAAGACACACACACACATACATATATATATATATATATATATATATATATATATATATATATTCAATTAAAAGGTGCAAGTATAATTTATAAATTCATGAATCATTCATCCAAAAAACAAATATAGAGGTTAATGATTTAAATGGCGAGAATATTTCGACGCAAACAATCTAAATAAGATACATCAACCCCGAAGCTGTATATGAATGATATGATCCCCGTTTATAAATTCCAGTTGCATAAGGTCTTTTTAATTTTACAAGCTTACGTCTGTTCCTACAGACATCATCAGGTATGGAAGTAGATTTTGTTCTTGTTTTTACTTCTCAGTAATAAGAGGACAACGAAAATAGAGATGTGATCCGAAAAAATGTTATGAGAAATATGTTATTGTTTTGGAACGTGCGGTCGCAACGCTGAGTTTGAATTTAAATTTTAAGGTTCTGCGTTTTTGTACAAATATAGCAATAAGAGAATTGTTTTTACTGGAAGATTTTCCGTGAATATGGCATGAACTATATTGTTCAATAATTACAATAATGCCACACTTATTATCCGAGAGTTACACGTTGGATCAGTTATTTTAATTTCAATTAAGAACTTATGCAACTGGAATTTATAAACGGGGATCATATCATTCATATACAGGTTTGGGGTTGATGTATCTTATTTAGATTGTTTGCGACGAAGTATTCTCGCCATTTAAATCATTAACCTCTATATTTGTTTTTTGTATGAATGATTCATGAATTTATATATATATATATTGTTACGAACTTGTAGCATATAGATGAACCACGGGTTTTAAAAAAAGGAAAACGTGGGATCTTTTCTCGGTCTTCACTCAGAAATGGAAGCGACACAAGGGAATCAACGAAGAACAGACACAAGACGATGGATTTCAAAATAAAACATTTATTTATAAATATATATAAAGAAATAAAGAAAGAAAAAAAAAAGAACATTCATTTAACAAAGGGGAAGGGTTCATTAAAGAACAGAGGGTGCGAGCGAATACATATATATATAAAAACAGATCAAACCAAGAGAATCAACTTATCTTTCAGTCGATTTGATATTTTCACACAAAGTTCTGATTCGCCGAAGCGAGAGTTCTGATGCTAAAACAGCATTTTGGCCGGCCGACACTTTTCCTGGATTTCTTTTCCTTCACAATCGTTCGATGGTCCACAGCATCTCGTACAGGCGTTTCGTTGGGTTGATTCAGTTTCATAGCAGTCCTTTCACTCCTAGTCGACAGACTTTGCTGTCTTCTTCATCTCAGTGGACAGTCTGACGATTTTGCCCAGCGACGTTCAACTCCCGCTGGTCAGAGGGAAACTGAAAATCCTTTCTTAGATTCTACTGTCCCCAAAGACAGTCACGTGGGTTCCCCTTCGTCCTTGACCGGGTACGCAGGAGGATGGGGAGCAAATCACGCAGTGTTTGTGTGATGGCCAAAAGTTCACTCCACGCTTAGTGTGTTCTGATCACGTGAATCGCAGCAGGAAACCCTGATGGTGCCTGGAATTCCCTCATGGTCAAACGCCTGATAGCTGCGAAATTTTGGAACCAGGTCATTCTCGCGTCGGGTCACTTCAAAGTTCACGGGCCCTTGGCTCGTGGGTGGAAGAGTAGATAAGGAGGGAAAGAATTTATCGAGAGAAGAGGAGAATATGGCTAATCATGGAACATATTCGCTCGCAAGTTGATAGCATTGGATTAAATTTCTATATTTATTTATTTATTTATTTTTCTTTTTTATCTAACTAATTTTCAACGAGAATTTAAGGTTTTACTTTGGAGCGCTTTTTAGCCTAACGTCTATGTAGTTAATGAAATCGGGGCTACGTAACAATATATATATATATATATATATATATATATATATATATATATATATATATATATATATGAAATATAGCATAAATCAGAACAGTGCGAGTTCTTCAATGACACCAGAAAACGAAACGCTATATTTATGCTCAAAAAGTTATCTGAAACATCAATACAAATGCAGAAGGACGTGTACCCGTATTTTATAGATTACGCAAAGGCGTTCGATTAAGTACGCCACAAAGATCTGTGGGGACTGCTCATTAACCTTGATATATTTTGGAAAGATATTAGAATAATCAAGAACTTATCCTGACAGCAAACCGCCTGGGTAAGGATAGAAAATGGGTTCAGCAGATATACAAAAATAGAGAGGAGTGTAAGACAAGGATGTGTGTTCTTACCGGACTTATTCAACCTATAGAGCGAAGCGATTCTAAGAGAACGAGAAGTCCTACCAGGATTCATTATTGGCGTACACAATCTTAACATCATAAGGTATGTAGATGAAACAGTGTCAGCAGATACGGAAAGAAAGCCTATCAAAACATCTACAGAAGGTCGTAAAGGAAATCGAGAAGAAAGATCATCAACTGCAAAAAGACAGAATGCATGATTGTTAGAAAAAGGAAAAGTCTAAAATATGAATTGCAAATCGGAGATAACAAAGTCAATCAATTACAAGTTGAAATATTTTGGAAGTGTTTTAACAGAGGAAGGAAAGTGTGGCACTGAAATCCGAAGACTCCAAAAGCTAAGCAGAGTATTAAGAAATAGAAAAACTTCGCTGGAAACAAGGAAAAGAGTACGAAACTGTTACCTGATATCTATCCTGTATCGCAGTGAGTGCTGGACAACCTCCTCAACGATGAAGAAAAGACTTGAAACAATAGAAATATGGTTCTATGAAAGAATGCTGAGGATACCTGAGTCGATTGTATGAGCAACGACGGAGTTTTTGAATAAATGGAAAAAAAAGGACACTTTTACATAACATCTGGAGGAAACATTTGAAATTTTATGGGAACATAATGAGGAAAAAGGACTTGGAAAACTTCATACTCACGGGATAGACAGATGAAAACAACGCATAAAATACTTAGTGAGCTTTGGTAATTGGATGACGGAACAGGGTCTAAGAGAAATAACATTAAAAAAAAAAAAACTTTTATTAAGAGCTAAAAAGGCCAGGCAGTTGTGGAGAGCTATGATCAGCAACACCTTGAGGGGACACAACACAAAGAAGAAGACGATTTATCGAGAGATCCGGTAACAAGCAGAAAAGAACATTATTCACAGAAATCTCTATTTTGATGTTGTTCAGATGTTATCATTAACACACATCTGTCTTTTCGCTATACTGATTTTAACATTGAATTATTGTATCTATAAAGAACTCTCCTTGATAATAATGGTACCGTTGATGAACGGATCGTTGAGAGGAATGACCTCAAGACGCCATAAGTTTATTTAATGATCAGATATTGCTCTGGCAAGACTAGATTATGCTATAATTGAATTAAGACCTTCCGTTCAATGAAAAGATTTTTAAAAAAAAGGGTTAATTTTGCCTTTTAATTACAATTAAAAATACCTGACACCGTAATTGCCTTAACTGTTTCTCTAAATTTTTGAAAACATGCCTTGCTTTTATTTTTGGTTAAAGGTCGACTCGTCAGATTTTCCTGGTTTAAAAAAAAAAGAAAAAAACTTTTAATGAAAAACCGAATCCTGGACGAATTGCTTTCATTAGATAAGCGTACATATGCGGATTTATGTAGTCGAACACCATACAATAAGAGAACGAGTCAGTGGAAAAGTAAGAAATAATATACTTTGGTCGGAGAAATATAGACATATACTTATATAATCTCAATAAAACAAACACACACACACACACGTATGCACACACGCACGTATAGGTACCACCAAAAAATCGAACCCTAAGATTTAAAATAAATATTTAGAAATCAAAAATATTGTAGCTTTTATTTCAAATAAATAGAATAAAATTAATATTTTCAATAACCAAAATTCTTTGCTGTATTTCAAAACGAATTTAAACTGATTGCAATCTTTTCAATCACTAAAAATCACTAAAAAAAAAGAATTTTTTTTAAACTGGTATCACCCCATACAAGGCAGTAAAGCCACTAAGACACAAGGGGTTACAGCGTGTGGAAGAATTAGGAACAGAAACATTAATAATGTGCAGAAAGAGAAAAGATTAATCAGGAGGACAGTAGATAGAGATTGACAGTGCATTTAAATTTTTGCAGATTAAAGTTGGCTTGTAAAGCATGGAGCCGGAAGCGAGTTCCACAAATGAAAAGTGCGAGAAAAGAAGCTGTTAGCATAGAAGTTACAGTTACATCTAGCCAGCTAAACTTTAAATTGATGAGATCTAGACGCCAGTCTAGTACTGCGCTTAAAACAAAAAAGCCTGAGTACCATAGCAAAGAGCTCATCCGAACTATTACTATGAAAGTATTTATCGAAAAGACACAAAGAGTCAAGTTCACGGTAGTGAGAAAGTGACTGAAGTCGAGCTGCCAGATCAGGACCAATAATGTTGCTGATTCTTCTTTGGATTTTATCAAGTAGCTCAAGGTAAATCGCAGGGCCACCGGACCATATGTGGCAGCAATATTCTAAATATAGACGAATGGTAGATATTTACAAATCTGTTAGCACGACGTAATTCTCTTTATTAAAAAAATCTTTCAAAAATAAGATATATATTTCTGAAACTGCATTTAAGAAATATTAGCTAATTTAAAATTTAATTTATCTGACGGAAAACATATATTACTTACTTTTAGTTTAAAATATCGGAGACAAGCATTTTTTAACCCAGAAGTGTGTGCATTTTATGAAGTGCTGACAACTATCTCGATAGACATATGTTTGGAATTTTTTTCTATAAGGGACATATCTGTAAAAATTACTTGATGAATATACCGTGAGCACCTTTATATATATATATTTTAATTACCTAGTAATCTTGAAAATTTATGAAAATATTCAAAGCAAACTAATATTTTATTAGATTTTAGGTACTTTTGATTTAAATTTACTATAGTTACCGCCCATATTTTCTGATAAAGTCATATATTACTGGTAGTCATTAAATTGTAGTAAACTTTTCCATTTATGATTAGTAAATATAGTTTTAGTTAATAGCAATATCACTTAACCGGTAAAAATTAATACAGAATTTTAAAATATTCAAAACTTTCATTTAAAATTTTAAAAAATGAAAACAGTTCTTGGAAACATTCATTATTCAACAAAAACTATTTCTTTCTTAAGAAATATCCATAATATATGTTGTTAATAAAAACAATTATTTTTTTAATTAAACTAATATTTTAGTTTTATTGCATTTTTTATTTTACCATTTAGAGTAACTTTTTCTGTAACTGAGGATCCTGTTTTACAAAAAAAAATTGATGATTCAAATTCTCCAAGGACTTGTGCTTATAACTAATATAAAGATTAAGCCGTACAAAAATGTTTCTTGATTAGGATTTCCAGTTTCTCCTAGTCTTCGCTTCTTTTTCACTTCCCGTTCTAACGTCTCCACCTAAAACTCTGAACTTTTATTTATTATTTATTTACATTTTATTCTTCAATGGGAGTAGATAAGTTTGCTTATTGTCTGGTTCACACTCCTTTCCGGTTTTTTGAACTGCTGTAAAGTTTTATCCCTTGTTTTTGTTTAGAATTAGGTTCTCCGTTTCGTCTAGTCTTTTTCTTCTCTTTCTGGTAGCCCCTTGCGTCTTAGTGGCATTTTCCCTTTACTTGAGGTTGGCCTCTTGCTCTATAACTCTCTATCTCGAGTGGCTCTTAAACCTTGTGCAGGGTGAACATCACTGTAAAAAAATATTACACTTGCGTCTTAGTGACATGACCGCTTTGCTGGGTGTGAATTGATTAAAAACAAAAATAAAATATAAATTCGATGATCGGACAAGAACCTGTGTTTCAACGTAATATAGCCGTAAGCTTATACAAAAGAGGAAACCAAATTATTTTTTAATTCCCTGTGTAATAGCCCACATTATAATCCTAGTGTATCCACTTTATACCCTAGCCATCCTAGAGATGGAGCTCAAAATTACCAAAAAAATCTGAAAAAAAATCTGAAGGCATAATGTGTTAATAATTATGAAAATAACAACAACGATGAGGACATTAATCCGACTGTAAATAATGTTAAACCTGCGCCTTCAGGAGCTAACGTTTTCCACTTACATGAAGTAGAAAAATTATATTGAATCAACTGCTAGGAAAGTTAATTCACTGTGTTGTGTTAGAGAATTTTTCTTGTTTGAAGTTATTGTTGTGCTCGCATATGAAACATTGACATCAGTTAAAAAGTGAATGAAACATTCGACAACATAAATATATGAAAAGTTCAAATAAACACAAAAGTTTTCGTATAAAATACTTGCATATATATATATATATATATATATATATATATTAGTTTTTTTTTATTACAAAGTTAGCATGTCTCTCCTTTCAAAAGACTATGCCCCAAAACAATATAAATATTGTACATATCTGTTTGGTTTGTCATGAGCCAGAATTGCATGCATCCTGTTTGCATAACTTCACGAAGCGAAAGAGAGAAATTGACTTTCTCGCCTAACGATGTCTCGTAAGGGTCTGATCAGGTCACGTAACTGTGACTGTCTTTTTTTTTTTCGTGAATATTTATAATTAATTTTTATTGATATTTTTGATTGTGTCAAGGGGAGATAACTTTTTGTCAATTACTACAAACTTCCCCACCTAGTAGCGGAGTCTAATAGTAGTGATATTTGTTGCCTTTTTTACAAGAAACTTTTCTACCTGGTTTCGTATGACTAGGCTTATTAATTCTGTCTATGTTTTCTGTATGCATTATTATATGATTCACTTATTATTTGCTTATCCCTTTTATGTTTAACGTATGGTTTTAATTGATACAGTTGACTGTATCTCATTGTTTATTTTAACTACAAAATATTTGTCAGCTCTACCTAACACTTGGAAGGAGCCAATGTAATGGGCTTCCAGAGTCATGCGAACTTTTATGGCTAAGAGTAGACATACTCTTAGCCATACACTGTTACATGTCATTATCACAGTATCTGGAAGTATTATTATAAAATTGTATTTTTTTTAAGTTTGGAAATTTTTCTAACTCAGAGTCCTTAAGTTGTGCAGCAGATATATATATATCTACCATAACTGCTAAGTTAGTCTCAAGCAATTATCTATAACGTTTTGATCTCCCTTTTTGTGGCCGATACTTGATATATCGTTTGTTAGAATTGCCAATTCAGGCTGCTGTCTATCTGACGTAGCAGGGTTTAGATTATGGAATGCAACGCACAAAGCCTTATGGTCAGTTAATAATAAAACTTGTTTTCTTTCGATATGTTTAAAATATAACGTAGATGAATATGCTACAAAAGTCGAATCCCTCTTTTGAGTTTGAGTTAACTTTTTAGAAAAGAAGCCTATTCGAATTGAGGCTTCTTCTACTGTTTGATGTAGGGCTGCACCCATTGGATAATTACTGCTATCAGTAATTAACTGATATTCAGTACAGTCAGACTGTTGGTGAGCTGAAGTTGGAAATTCGTTGATTCTGCTTTTCATATCGTTAAATGATTTCAATTCCAAGCCATATACATATTTTTCTGCATATACATATTTTTCTGTTAATGGTATGACTATATCTGCAAAGTTTAAGATTAATTTTCTATAAAAAATTACTATGCTTAAGAAACGACAAAAATTCTTACTGTCCTTAGGAAAGAAAAATTCTGTAATGCACTAACATTATTTGACATAGTTCTAATACCGTCAGAGCTAATATTATAACCGCCAAAATCGACTGAATCACACTAAATATGTTGACTTTGCTATTGAAATGTTTAGATTATTATCATGTGGGATTTAAATAACACAGGTACGATGGAAGATGACAATTCTTGAAAAAAATGTGTGTAACACTATGATGCTATATATCTCAAGTCTTTTTGTAATCGACAGCCTGAAAGTAAATTGATAGTCGACCTGGAATAATGAATGTGGCAATTAATTTATCTAGAAGTTCTGGCTTCATTTGTTGAGGTCTTTCAGGGTTTTTTTTTAACTCAACCTAGTAGTGAATATCCAAAATGTTGCTAGGTATTTTCGCAAATATTTCCGGAGATAGAGACACAATAACATAAAATTTGGTGAAGTTGAGTTTCTCAGATAAAATTGGGAACCAACAGGCAAAGTTAATTTTCATGTATTCAGGTGTTTTAATTTTTATTTGCTGAACAGTCGGCTCGGGGTGCTCTTGGTCCATTTTTTTTATATGTGTAATATATATATATATATATATATGGTGAACTCTCCCGTCGTATTCGACGTATGAGGGTCAAGCAGCTCAGTTCCTAGGAACCGACAGCCCAGACACCAGCACATGTGATTTAATTATAGTGGTAAAGGCTTTGTGCAGAACCAACCACAATTTTTGAAGGGCCGAATACAGAGACCTGGTGACTACGTTCCACAAGGTTCCCAAACAACCCTCCGTAGGTTTTGAATTTGGAGTTGTCCTTCTCCTACACCAGTTCCCATCCAATGCTATAGAAGCCAGTCTCTCCTGCTATTTATCCCTAGCTGGAGGGAGAAGAAGGATATTAGCACGTAAGTGAATGTAATGGATCCAACTATAATTCGAACTCGGCTCTCCGATTCCTCAATCCATCCGAGCCGCTGTCCACTACTCCACCGTTCCTCCGTCTTCCTCTCTCTTTCTCTCTCTCTCTCTCTCTCTATCTATATATATATATATATATATATATATATATATATATATATATATATATATATATATATATTAACTAAATATGAAACATCGATCGCATTTAAAAGTGAATGAAAAATACACCATAAATACATGGAAAGTTCAAATAAAACACAAAAGTCTTCGTATAAAAAAACAAGTGCATATATATATATATATATATATATATATATATATATATATATATATATATATATATATTTGTGCATTTAGGTAGCAATCCTTCTTTCATGTACATTTCATTGAATACGACAGACAAGGTGCTTTGATTTAGTTTTTTTATATAAGGGTGGTGCAAAGATATTGACGTAATAATGTCGTTTTTTGACGTAAAAAAATACGTCAAAAACGACATTATTACGGCATTATTTTTGCACCAACCTAATAAAATTTTTACATTCGATCTCATAATTTTTTTCGGATGATAAAATTATATAAATTCTGTCCGAATGTTCTTTTTTATCCGAGTGCTTTCATCTCTCCATTTAGCCATTTTCAAGGCTGAAATATATCAACTGTTAACAAGAAATAGTTTGCTGTATGTATGTATTTATATAAATACATACATACAACAATGTATATATAATATATTTATATAAATCTATTACATAAATAAGGAGAGCTTACAAATACAAATTTCCTCCTGCATTTAAAGTTCTCCTTGTGATTTGAGTATTTTAATACTAAGTGTGAAGGCGGTCATGACTTCCCACAGCTTTCTGTAAGATGTGTGAATTGCAGAGTTAAAATTCCAGCCTATTGAGTAGCATTCACTTTCGCACAAATTCTCTGGGGAAATGTACGAATATATCTCTTCTCCCCCAGTTATGCATTAAATAACAAAATAAATTGTGCTCTGTAGCCTTGAGTGGCAATCAGTCTAAGAGAAAGAAGTCACTGATAATCGAGAAACCGTGGAGAAGGCAACGGGAAACCACTCAGTGGTTTTGCGGCTGAACCTGCATTATTTCCTCTGTAAAATTCATAAACATTGGCATTACGAATGTGTACTTTGCAGCAAGCATGGGGTCTGCTTGAAAGCTTCAAATAATTTTTATAATTTTACTCTAAAAGAAAATAAGATTTATTCGTTATGAAGGCATCAGTTAAAGATTAGACTTATCCTGGGAACTTCGACGTAGTGTAATGGTTAACGAGCTCGCCTCGTTAGATCAATTATGACAGAGTTGTGACTACGATCCTCATTGGATCTCCCAGACTTTAGACCTTTTGCCGCAATTAACTTACGCTTAATATAATAAATCACCAGTAAACCCATTTCAAGATATTCCGCCAGAACTATCGTTACAGCTGGTGATATTTAATTAATAAACAGTGGAACCTTAGCTCACGAAGTTCTTGAAGGCCGTTCATAACCCGAAATTCTCGTAAACGGACAGTATTTTCTCTATAGGAATGAATGGACCCAGATGCTTGCTTATTCAAATTCTTACAAGAGTACTTTGTACCCAAGTTCATATAAATCCTTAAGAATGCGTGAGAATTCACAGATGAAGCTAAAGTTCGTGGAGATCCTTGATCGCCCAGGACATAGCATATCCGTTTTTAGAAACGACCAGCATCTCATTTTCTCGAAATGTTTTCCTTCATTCCCCCTCCTCTGACTAATCTGCAACAGGCGCGAACTAAACCGTAAAACTCGTGACACCTTGACAGCGATCGCTTTTCGAAAAGATCCGCTTTCAAAATTAGTAGCAGTTTTTATTGATACATTGTTTGGGTTATTTAGTTCAAAACGTTAGCTTTTTTCAACTCAAACTGCAAACGATTGAATATTTCAGGGCCACTAAACAGTAATTTAGGTTTCCAATGTTAACCCTAGTCTTCTGTTTTATCTATTTGATAGTTTTTAGACGAGTTCTGCAAGAATAAATTGGTCTGCTATCGAGTTGGTGAGGGAAGCAACAAACAATATATTTCAATTCTTTTCTGTTTTTATTTTTTATTTTTTTTATTTTTTATTTTTTTAGTGCTACCAGACCAATTTTATGGTCTTCATTGGAATTAAGCTCTCATTTTAATGGCGGTCTTCGCGAATCCAATTTTGGTTTGAGGCGGTTTGGTAGATGAATGGCGGACTTAGGGAAACAAATTCAAATTTCGTTTACATTAGTCACACGGAAATTTACAAAAATTACCCATTTAATAGTTTTGTTTTAAAAGACACTTTAAAACAACCATTCCAACATTTTTTTTTTTTAAATATTTGTTTGTTTATTCGACCAATGGTTAAAGAGTGTTCTGGTAAAAGGCCTTTCGTTCATCTATATCTAAAACAGAAGATATCTGTCTGTGTGTATATCTGAGTGTGTGTATTTATGCACGTCTACATTTCTCGACCGATTTTGATGAAATTTTTCACACATGTTTCAAATTTAACAAGGTAGGTCAAGACCAACTTTTCAATTTCCATTTCCTTCGGGTTTGGCAGAAAAATCAATAAAACTGAAGGTGGGTACGACTTTTAGCAAAAACCAAGACAAAGTGACACGCGAACAAATCTTTTTCTGATTAAGTTATTTGTACTTAATGCAAAACATGGCTGATGTTAAGAGGTTCATGTTGAATGCTACCCGCAACACAAAAATTGTTTTAAATGTTAAAAAAATTAGGTTTTTCGTACTACTTAAAATAAAAACTTGAATAATTTCCTCGTCTTTTATCCTATTTTCTTCAAACATGTCGCAAAATAATTTGTCATCATGCCGTCATGCAGGAAATAAGATTATAAGCTTTTAATCCTGCTTGCTTCCCCGCAATTAACGAAAAAGCTGTTCAAAAACCCCGTTTTTCGGGCATAACACCTATGCTTTCCAAATTTGCCATGTAAATTACATGACACACAAATTGTCTTGGGTGAATGTTTGGTTTAGATTATTTCTGTTATATGGACGAAATCTGCGACAAACCAGGTCCAAAATCGTCTTCTGTCATTTAGCCAATAGTTTCTTCATATGATTACATCCTAAATTGGCCATCAAGCAAACTTTGATGCAAAGATTGTTTGAGAATCAAGCAAACTTTGATGCAAAGATTCTTTGAGAAGGATTAGTGAAGCGTTAAAATGGAAAAATTCCATTATTAACCCCAGCTTTACAGTAAACATGCGAAGAAGAAGGGGGCGTTTATGCGTTTGAAATTACAGTTGAATCAAGCTGTGACACTTCAACAGCCATAGGAAATTTACTGAATATCTAAAATATTGAAACAATTTAATCCCGAGCAACGATCACACAAGAAATTTTTTTTTATCGATGGAATTCCTTAATTAAGAACTGTCAAACACTTACGAAGGACATACCGTAAAAAGATGAGGTGGGAGAGTAGCTTATTATACTAACGGATGATGCATGCAAGCGGAGAACGCAGGCAGATATTTCTAGACAGGAGGGGTACCGGTATGCAGGGAGTGAGGTTATACAATTGCAGCCATGTACAACCGGGCAACGCCGAGTACCTCGGCTATTGAGTATAAAGAAGATTGCTGACCCAGCGCTGCACTTATCAGTCTATCCCATTCAGTTTCAAATAATATCTTTATATATTTTTATTTTATTAATAATTTAATTAGGGAGACATAATCGTGATTTTAGTCGAGACTGAGAATACCAGTCTCTTTTAGGCTCGTATAGAAAGCGAGTCTTTTACGTCTGTTGAAACCAAACCGGAAATAAGTGTAATATCAGAATGCTAATCTAGCAGCTAGTTTACCTTTTATATTTTATTCACAGACTGCAATGATATCCGGTGTTGTAATGATTTCTTTGAGAAGTTCACGTAAATATCAAAATGGTATTAGTGAAGTTGTACTTAAAGCAATTCTGTTGATTTAAATCTTCTGGAAGTCGTTTGACACACAGAATCCATGCTAGCCATCAAAAAGAAATAGCTCAATATGAAAATTATGAACTTGGCATACGAAAATCAAGCAAGTACAATAACAATTTAAATATCTGCGAAGTGTTTTAACAACGGTCGGAAACTGCGACACCAAAACCCAAAAGCGCACTCAGATAGCGAAAGATGCCTTCGAAAAGCTAAGTACTGAGAAACAGGAAAATTCTGTTAGAAACCAAGAAATGACTTTTGAATATCAGTCTTCCTATATGGCATTGAATGCTGGATTATTTGATTCCTAGACGAAAACTACACCTGAATCAATAGAAATGTAGTTCTACAGAAAGATACTGAGAATACTATGTACTGAACATGTGGGCAGCAATAAAGTTTTAGACGAAATGGAAACAAAAAGGACACGTACATCAACATCCAAAAGAGAGAGTAGAAATTTCTTGGACTCATAATGAGGGAAAAAGAGGCTTGGAAAACTTGACACTCACAGGACATAGACAAGAGGAAATCGCGGAGAGCCATGATCGCCAACATCCTGAAGGGATATGACACATAGAAGAAGTAGAAAGATTTTGTTGGTAGTAGAGCATTTATAAATGGCATATTTTAAAGCAAAAGTTTAAGGCAAAAGGAAAATTAAGCACGAAATATATGTTGGAGTTATGCTCGTGTATAAGTCGACTTCAGGTGAATTTTTTGGCAAGAATTTTAACCCCTCTGGAAACAGTTTAACTGTATATAGTGCACCCCTTATTTTTACGTAAAAAAAAACGATAATAAAACTTCGCGTTCTACTCGAGTATGTACAGTAAGAGGTTTTGCCGCTTACTAACCAAAATTGATCGAGAATAATGAAATAAAATGGCGTACCGATTAAACACAAAAATACACACATTAGTCATATACTAACTATAATATATTTAAATGCAGATTATATTAAGACCAAGCAGCCATTCCTTTTGTTTACATTGACAAGGCTACCTAGACATAATGAAACATTGCTTCAGGCACTTAAAATGGAATTGAGAGGACGATCTGCACAATACAAAGAACATGTGCTCGCTTGCGCCACGGCACAATAACGATTATTTATCAGATATTCTGCATTTTCAGAAGCAGATGAAACAAATTTATGCAAAGGTATTTTGATGTTATAGATAACACTTCTGTAAATACACTTGTCGATCGACAATTCGTCTGCCATCTTCATTTACATAATTAGATGAATGTATATTTTTGAAGTTTTTAATTTAATTATTATTAATTTCCTTTATAACTTCTGTTGCTTTTGCTGCAATAACTTGACTCTTATTCGATAATCTTTGAATAAATAGCGTGGAATTGAACATTCAGAGAAGTATTAGGTTGGTGCAAAAATAATGACGTAATAATGTCGTTATTTGACGTATAACGTCAAAAAACGACATTATTACGTCATTATTTTTGCACCAACCTAATAATATCGGAAGATCTAAGTAGATCCATTTTCATAACACCACCAAAGAAGACAGGTGCAGACAAATATGAACTCCATCGGGGAATTAGTCTAAAGAGACATATAACAAAACTCATCATTCGAATTCTGATGAACAGAGCGTGTAGCAGAATCAGACCTGAAATAGGATAAGAACTGTACGGGTTCGTTAAAAACACTGACACAAGGATGCTATATTTGTGCTCAGAATGATATCAGAAAAAGAAATACAAATACAGAAGCATGTATACTTGTGTTTTATAGATAACACAAAATTCTTTGATAAAGTACCTCATAAAGAACTGTTTGAAGTGCTGGTTTGAACTTGACATATTTGGGAAGAATTTTAAAACAATTAAGAATCTATACTGGGAGCAGGTTGTCTGTATACAGATAAAAATGGAACAGTAATTGTTGTAACTTAGGGAAAGTTACTGAATAGAATAATCAAACGAAGGTTGGTAAGGAACGATAATACTTAGGACAAGAACAACACACATAAGATTCACCAATAACACGTAGAAGTAGTCAACTGCTAAAAGTGAGTCAAGTGAAGCCCACAATGAATCTCCAACTGCAGGATATCTACCAACCGCTTTACGCGGTCAGATGTGCACAAGGCCGAATTTAATGTATGGTGTCCGAGCCCGTAGGCTCGGCCAAAAATTCCCCGTAGACCCCTTATAAAGCGGGGTCCGGTAGTTGTCTTCCGAGGCGAGACTCTGACCTCGTCAGGGGATCCTCTCTACCCAGAGGCGGAGAGTTTGAGCAGCACAGCTGGAAACGAATCTCCAACTGCAGACCAACATATAGTATTTACTACTGTATTTATGTGAACGGGGACATTCGTACGTATTTATGCTACAACAGTAACGATACAAAAATAAAAAGGGGCGTAAGACAAGGATGTGTCTTCTCACCGGACTTATTCAAGCTATACAGTGAGAATTAGAAATCCCACCTGGATTCATTATTACCGGTCACAATCTTAACCTACCCAACGTGCTTGAGTAAATGGATGGCGGGCGAGGTTTAGGAGAGATAAAAAAAGACAAGATTTATTGAGAGCTACAAAGGACAGGAAATTGTAGAGAGCCATGATCCCCAACGTTCTGGAGGGAAATGTCA
Source organism: Acanthosepion lycidas (assembly GCA_963932145.1). Lineage (NCBI taxonomy): Eukaryota > Metazoa > Mollusca > Cephalopoda > Sepiida > Sepiidae > Acanthosepion > Acanthosepion lycidas. The sequence continues at coordinate 36,019,289 of OZ010584.1, read as the reverse complement.
CAAAGAAGAAGAAGAAGAAGAAGAAGAAGAAGAAGAAGAAGAAGGAGGAGGAGGAGGAGGAGGAGGAGGAGGAGGAAAATAATAATAATAATAATAATAATAATAATGACTCCAGTTAGATGAGTGGATTTGAGTCGCCACTGGTTGTTTGCCTCATACTAAATAGTGAAGTGGCAGTAAACGAAATGCAGCTATGTCTGAGCCGAACAGGAGTTTTACTTTTCATATCTATCTCCCCATAAAATGAAGATCTGTAGGTTCAATAAAAAGGAGAAGAAATTAAGATGAAAGAAATACCAGCAAAAAAAAAAAAGAAATTAATAATGATTAAGAATGTTTCAGAAAAGTAATTCGAATACTATTACGCTTGACTATACACCGACTACTCAGCAATACTTACAAAATCCTGAGCTAATGTAAAAATTAGTTTGACTTTTCATATGACAAATTACAAACACGACAACCAAGTTGTAAGAAAAACCTTTCCGCAGTTATAAGAAAAACATGACACTGGAAAGTACTTTCTGTGTATGTGTGCACATTCGTGTAATGCAGTCATTCCCTAGGGAAAACCTTGTGCATTAAAAGTCGATTTCTTCCTGGTAACGTAATATATTTGGTGCCAAATAAAAACCCTGTGTGCATTTAATTTCACAGTGTCATGGAATTAAGCATCGCACGAAAATTGATAGTTTATAGCATCTTGGTAAACCTTCTTCTTCAATGTGCCATGTCCCTTCAGGACGTTGACGATCATGGCGCTTTCCTGTCCCTTCTAGCTCTTAATAAATGTTTTTATCTCTCTAGAACACGCCATTCATTTACTCGAGCTCACTAGGAAAGTTATGCGTTGTTTTCCTCCGTTCATCTTAATCTGTCCTATGAGTATCGAATTTTCCAAGCCCAAGAAATTTTCAGCTTTCTTTTCCAAATGGTAAATATATACGTCCGTCATCTTTTCACGCATGTTAACTCCACGGTATTCTCAACATCCTTCTGTATAAACATATTTGCGTTCCTTTAAATCTCTTGTTTATCTGTGAAGAAATTGTCCATTCATCCATATAGACGGATTGATACTGCGTAACCTTTCAGTAATTATTTATATTATCTACATTGTTCGAACTGTTCTCCTCACCTTTAATGTCATATTCACAACTTTTCGGTCGTTGTACGCCCAGGCCTTCTTCAGATGATTTGAATTTCGAATTGAACCCTTTATTTCATACACAGTGGTAGAAGGTTCTAGTTAAAGGTGCCAAGTTTCTTCCGGATATCTCAGTTTAACTCAACTCTCCAAGTATTCGTTCACCGCTGCTTTTATTTTCAAGGACACATGATCCAGTGGATAAAAGCGTTGGTTGGATCTAGTGAATTGAAACAAAGAGTTGGGAGCACAATACCAAATTACTGTAGTGAGGACCAAAAGCTGAGAGTTGGGTTAAAGGCAGATAACTGAGACATCTGGAAGAAGTAAGTTACATTGAACTAGAACAAATTTACCCCGGTGAACGAAATAAAGGGTTCAGTTCGAAATCCCAACCACCTGAAGAAGGCCGGAGTGCACAAGGGTTGAAACGTCGTGAATATGACAATAAAGATGAGAACAACAGTCCGAACTATGAAAGTAATGTAAATAATTATAATACTTTATCTCCGAAATACAGACAGAAACTTTTCAGTACTTTTTTTGGGGGGGGGGGTAACGTAATTTTCCTGCTTCTTAATACATAGTTTTTGGAAGTCATCTTTAGCTATCCCAGTGCACCTTCGGATCTCAATGTCACACTTTCCGTCCTCTCTTAAAACACTTCTCTTGAATTCTTGTACTTGCTTGATTTTGGCATCTACAATTTGTAATTTTCATATTAGGCTGTTGTTTTTGCTAACAACCGTGTATTCAGTCTTTTTGTTATTGATGTTTAGTCCTTTCTTCCCACTTTCCTTCACTATATTCCTTAAGAGTCTTTGAAGTTCCCTTTCTATGTTTGCTATCAACACTATGTCATCTGCATATCTAATGCTGTTAAGATAATAATGAATCCTAATAATGAATCCTGTTATGACTTCTAATTCTTCCAGAATCGGTTCACTGTATAAGTTGAATATATCGGGTTCGAAAACACGATTTTATATTACACCCCTTTTTATTTTTGTATATTTGCTGATTTTTTTATCCGCATGTAGGCAGTTTTCTGCCGGTATTCTGGATTCTGGAATATTCTAAATCCCTTCTAAAATATGTCAAGGTTACGTAAAACTTACAACAGTTTTTGTGACGTAGTTTATCAGGTAAATAAATTATTTCAGCTTATATATTTTGCATATATATATATATATATATATATATATATATATATATATATATATATATATGTTTGGAACAAAAGCTAGTACAGTTTTTTGAGTGACATTTAAAGACAATATTTCGATAGTTGGATATAGATTTGTTCAACTGTATATATATAACATTTTCTACTATCCTTTGCCATCTTTAAATGAGTGCCAATATTTCATTCTCCCAGGTGTTTCTGCATGATTTCGATCTGAGTAGTTTTTGTACGACTCCAAAAATTTCTTCTAATTAAGAGCATTGTTTCTTGTCGATTTCTCCCAGGAAGTGAAAGTATCCACTTATCGTCTCCCGTAATGACTCTGTCCAGAAAAGACGCATTTTAAAAGACCTTCATGATTCCATCTTTCCAGAATTTGACATCTTTCTGGATAATGAACTGGTCTAAGTGTTATTGTTTTTTTTGTTTTTTGTTTTTTTTATTTTTGTTTGTTTGGTTTTTTTACAGGTTTCGAGCAAATTGAAGTTTTTTCTAATAAACAACATTTTTTTTTTCCTCAGGGAAGCAAAGCGTCCACTTCTCACCCCTCGTAAAGATCTGTCCCCCAAAAAGCGCTTGGATATGACGCAAAATAATCGACACGTTGTTTGCGATGTTCTACTGACAGGCCATGCGGAACCCATTTACAGCAACAGACAATTTTCCTCATTTCTTGATGGGCAGGCAATTGGCTATCGTTGACGTGCTCTCTGAGTTCCTTTGTTGCAACGGTTGGTTTAGCATTAACAGCTGCTTCCAGTACATCAGAATCAAATCCTTTTAGGTGGCCTTCTCTTGGTCCTTCCTTTAAAGTGAAGGCCTCCTTTCAGAAAATGTCGGGGCGGAAAAGCATCTTCTGTATTATTTTTCACATACTACACCAGCACCGGATGCGCTCTGAATTAATTTTGCTTCTACATCTGCATTATTTCCTCTGTGAAATTCACAAACATTGGCATTACAAATGTGTACTTTGGAGCAAGCATGGGGTCTGTTTGAAAGCTTCAAATAATTTTCATAATTTGACTATGAAAGAAAATAAGATTTATTAGTTGAGATACTGGCAAATATCAGTTAAAAAGTGAACTTTATTAAACGTTATTCAAGCTATTCCGTTAGAACTATCGTTATAACTTGATATAAAACTGATGGAATTTAAATTGTTTTGAGTGCAATCTCGGCTCACGAAATTAATTCGTTCATGAAAGCCGTTCGGGATCCGAAATTTTCGTAAACAGAATGTATTTTCATTTTCATCATAGGAATCAATGTAAAATGGATTAATCCGTTTCTGGGTCCCAGATGATTGCTTATTTAAATATTTGCAACAGTACTTTGTGCACAAGTTCATACACCGATCTAATACGGCACCTCGAGCATGTGTAATGGTTAGCAAGCTTGTCTCTCTAGCACAGTTACGAATGAGTAGTGAGTTCGATCCTCACTGTGTGTCCCATGCATTCAGCCTACGCTTTGAAAATCGCTGCACAAATCTAATGAAAATATATTATATGTAAGACAAAAAAAATCTAAATACAATATTAAACAAATAAAATATAGACTAAAACTTTATTTAATTTTACCATACCTGTACGTAATGGAGTTGTTAGCGTAAGTGGAAGGAGATAAGGAAAGGGAAACTAAGAGATTTTATCCTTTGGAAAGGGGAGTTAAAATAGATTAAAAAAAAAGAACATCAAACCTTTGCAGTTTCTTCTCTTTCTCTTCTTAGTACTACTGGACGTTGTTTGAGATTGACTGGGTCTCTGTCTCAATAAAAAAAAAATCTCCAGTGATATTTTTTTTGTCTTCGATTTTTCGAGATATGACATTGTCATTGAAATTTTTTTTTTATACTGCGGCTTATTGCTGCCTTATCAAAGCTACACCACAACTGACGCACTCCCGCCGATACTCCGTCTTGTTTCCCTACATTACCGCCGGGGCGGTAACACTTGTTAGGGTCCCAACTAATGTCAAATAGTGAACCCCCAAGCAAAAACAAAACACTATAAAAGTATAAGAATACATTTATATACATATATAAAAATTATAAACAGTACATATTTATAGCAAATTTACCAACAATATATATTCATAGTAAAATTGCCTTTCTGTTTTTGGGCAGAGTGTGCTCGGGGCGGCTCCTTCAAAGAACAGAGCCGCAACTGAAGAAAATTATTCTGAGAAGTACCCAGCACTGGAGAACAGCTGCCCGAAGCCGCGCCCTCTCATTGCACCAGAGAGAGGGATCGATGCTCACACCGAGGCCAGCGCAACCGACGGCTGCGGGGGCTGGGGGAATTTTTGTTCCGAGCCCGGGTGTAAGGACTCGGGCTTCTCACATTAAACCGACCTTGTATCACAACCTGACCTCGTGGGGTGTTGAGTGAATACAAATTTACAGCAAAATTACCAACAATACTATTTTAAAGCAACATAACCACCAATTCATTTTATTATATAATTACTAACCATAGATTTTATCTGTAGTTGAAGTCATATAATTGCGTTCAATTTATGTTTTGAAGAAACTATAAAACTGTGTTCAAAATATTTCGATTATTTAAACCCATAGAGGCTGATATGCCGCTAAATAAAATCAACCAACCAACAAGAAAGAACTCCTTCATTACATTAATCTATAGATTAATGCCATGAAAGAGTTATTCACGCACTTCTTCAATCTCGGCCATAACCAGAAATTACAGAACCTAATATCATAGAATTTCTTAAAGAAATTAAATACAACATAAAACACACATATCACCAATTCTAGTAATTATGTTCACACAAATATGTATATGCACAAAAGCTGAGTATCATCTACCATGTATTCAATTGTGAAAGCAGAATAACATATATCATATTTTTATTATTTCAAAACTCCCAAGAAAATTAAAGCTCGACGTTAAATGACTCCAAAAGTGTTGACATGCCGTTAAACAAAAAAAACAAGCATTTCTGAAAATAAGTTCCCTTTTATATATTCACTGCTGTAAGATGATCGTTTTTCAAAAAATAACAATTTAGCACGTTCATCGATAACATTTATTCAGATGTCACAACAACTATGGTCGCGTAAGCCGTATATGTTTTCAGACCCTCAACATAAAAATGATTGTCGAGATATTAAAAATAATGGATGGATAATTTCCGGACAGATTTCATATGGTTTTCATTTTTGTTTTTTGGTTTTTTTTTCTCATTTTAAAGGAAAAAATGAAATGATAATTCTATGACTTTTCCGAACACAAGAATGAAATGTAGGCATTCTGTTTGCTTAAAACTCCTCAGATATATCCGGAAAATATCATCAGATATATTAAAAAAATACCGTCAGATATATTCAGAAAATACCCTCAGTTATATTCAGAAGTTATCCTCAGTTATATTCAGAAAATACCCTCAGATATATGCAGAAAATATCCTCAAATATATTCAGAAAATGCCCTCAGATATATTCTGAAAATACCCTTAGATATATTGAGAAAATATTCTTAGATATATTGAGAAAATGCCCACAGATATATTCAGAAGTTATCCTCCGATATATTCAGAAAATATCCAGATATATTCAGAAAATATCCAGATATATTCAGAAAATATCCTCAGATATATACAGAAAATATCTAGATATATTCAGAAAATATCCATATATATTCAGAAAATACCCTCAGTTATATTCAGAAGTTATCCTCAGATATATTCAGAAAATACCGTTAGATATATTCAGAAAATATCCTCAGATATATTCAGAAAATGACCTCAGATATATTCAGAAAATATCCTCAGATATATTCAGAAAATATCCTCAGATATATTCAGAAAATACCCTCAGATATATTCAGAAAATACCCTCAGTTATATTCAGAAGTTATCCTCAGATATATTCAGAAAATATCCTCAGATATATTCAGAAAATATCCTCAGATATATTCAGAAAATATCCTCAGATATATTCAGAAAATGCTCTCAGATATATTCAGAAAATACCCTCAGTTATATTCAGAAGTTATCCTCGGATATATTTAGAAAATACCCTCAGATATATTCAGAAAATGCCCGCAGATATATTCAGAAAATACCCTCAGATATATTCAGAAAATATCCTCAGATATATTCAGAAAATGACCTCAGATATATTCAGAAAATACCCTCAGATATATTCAGAAAATATCCTCAGATATATTCAGAAAATGACCTCAGATATATTCAGAAAATGCTCGCAGATATATTCAGAAAATACCCTCAGTTATATTCAGAAAATACCCACAGATATATTCAGAAAATACCCTCAGATATATTCAGAAAATGCTCGTAGATATATTCAGAAAATATCCTCAGATATATTCAGAAAATGCTCGCAGATATATTCAGAAAATACCCTCAGTTATATTCAGAAGTTATCCTCAGATATATTCTGAAAATACCCTCAGATATATTCAGAAAATGCACGCAGATATATTCAGAAAATACCCTCAGATATATTCAGAAAATATCCTCAGATATATTCAGAAAATACCCTCAGATATATCCAGAAAATATCCTCAGATATATTCAGAAAATACCCTCAGATATATTCAGAAAATATCCTCAGATATATTCAGAAAATGACCTCAGATATATTCAGAAAATATCCTCATATATATTCAGAAAATATCCTCAGATATATTCAGAAAATACCCTCAGATATATTCAGAAAATATCCTCAGATATATTCAGAAAATGCTCGCAGATATATTCAGAAAATACCCTCAGTTATATTCAGAAGTTATCCTCAGATATATTCAGAAAATACCCTCAGATATATTCAGAAAATATCCTCAGATATATTCAGAAAATACCATCAGATATATTCAGAAAATATCCAGATATATTCAGAAAAAAAAAGTTTCATCCTTTGACGATGCCGAAAAGAAATCGTCATAAGTTAAGTTAAATAAATGTTTTCGAAGCTAAAACCCTTTGTGAATTTGCTTTATACAAATGGAATTCTTTGACTCTTTTACTGACATTTTTATCCGGGAGTCGCTACAACTATTGGCCCAGAAAACAAATTGTTTTGGCATTTACATATATTAAAACGTGCCTGTCCCCGCTAACTCTAACCCTCACAGTTAAAACTGCGTCATTCCCTCAGTATTCCCTTGGGGAGATGTTTCTCCCGCGCAGCAGCTTCTCACGAACGGCTACTCTGTGAAACCAACTCCCAAGATGATGTTTTCGCGATTATTACAATCTTAATATAATATGTTCAGGCCTAGGGTTAACCGTTTTTTTTTTCTGACATATGCTCATAAACAGCGCCTCTCACCTCTCACCGTTCAATCCAACTAAACGCCTTTAGTAACTCTATGCATTATGCCTTTCACAGGGTGAAGGTCATTAAAAAGTAGTTTTCTCGGGAAAGTTGTCTTTTATTTCAAATGGTCAACTTCTAACTTTCTGCTTAGTAATAAGAATTGTTTTTTTTTCTGACTGAATTTCTGGAATTTTGTTATCATTTTTTACAAGTGGATTATTTTCCTTATCATCATCGCCTTGGCCGAAACGTTGTGACGCAAACAACAAAGGTAAGAACATTAGTCTGATTGTAAAGTAATTTCTTAACATTAAAAACAAAGGGTGTGAATATTTAAGTAAAATTCATCCTCATTTAGTTAGCGCAGTTGTAAATAGAACTCTCCCTATTTATGTTGTCATTGTGGTATTCAAGGCAATATGCTTAAAGGTTCCTTTTGCATCGGAAATGTTGATGGTTTCTCGTCCTTTCGCTCAGAAGTTGAGGTCTGAATTCAGAGTTTTCCTTCTCCTAGACTAATTTCCAGCCAAGGCTATGGGGTTCAGTCTATCCTTCGATTTCGAGATGTATTCATACTCCCTTTCCCGAGCTAATGCAATCACGTAAATGAGTGCGTTAAACTCGACTGGAATTCGAACCCGGCTTTCAGATTCCTCAATCCAAACCGCTATCCATTAGTCCACCGCCCTTAGATATACTTATATAAATTTATATCTATCTTTTTATTACCAATCTATTTCTTTATTTAATTTCTTTTCATGAATCTTTAGCTTATCGTCATGAAAGTGTTCTTTCATATTGGTTGGTTGCTTTTCTTTAGCTGCATATCAACCTCTATGGATTATTTAATGCTGAAATCGAAATTTTTATAGCTTCAACAAAAGATAAATTGAACGCAATTATATGCCTACAGATAAAATGTATTGTTGGTAATTTTATTATAAACTGTATCGCTAGTCATTTTGCTTTAAAATAGTATTCTTGGTAATTTTACTATAAGTATGTATTGTTCATTTTTTAATATAAAAATGAATTCTTATGCTTTTATGGTGTTTTGCTTTCGTTTAAGGTTCAATATTTGACATTAGTTGGGATCCTAACAAGTGCTACCGCCCCGGATTAGGTTAGGTCTTGGAACAACAGCAATTCAAAACATCCAATCTCTCGATCAGAGGCCTTACTATCGGATGTAGTTTATTGTCAAACCCATTCTGTCTTTGAGGTCATTGATTATTGTCAAACCCATTCTGTCTTTGAGGTCATTGATTATTGTCAAACCCATTCTGTCTTTGAGGTCACTGATATCACGAACTGTCATGTTCTCCTTCACCTTAAGCCATAACCAGAAATTACAGAGCGTCAAATCAGGGGCCGTGGAACAAACGCAATGGTCCACCGCAAACTATCCATCGTCAGGGAAATTTGTAGTCGAGATCTTTACGAATATTATGAGCAAGTAAATGATAATAATAGAAAATATCTGTGTATAAAAATATGATTTCAGCCGATAAATAAAAACGCTAATTTCTTTTTGTCTTTGAAAACCCAGACGACATGCTAAATAACGAATGTCTATGTTTGTCGAAAAATAAGTTCCATTGTCAAACGATGTAAGGAATAACTGTCTAAGAAATATTACTTAATTTATCAGCGCAGACAATCTTAATATTTTGAGTTGTCAATGTTAAGAAAAATTCAATCTATTTTGATAGGGGTGTTTGGGTTTTAATTTCCCTAGACAACTTATGTATCAAAGATATTTTATAATTAAACTAGCAGCATGGCCCGGCGTTGTCCGTGCTTGATTCAAAAATCGTACGACTCATACAGCAATCGCTATCACTTGACTTAAAATATTTTTGTCCTTCCTTGCCTTTAAAGGAGTGCCCTTTGCTGATGTTGCTACATGCCTTACTTCTTGCCTATCTCACACTGCAATTTTTTTCTAAGCTCTATACTAAACATTAAATCTGTTACGAAAAAAGAACTAAACAAAATGAACACAAAACGATCAGCTTTAAAAAGGGACTCGTAACTGGAAAAACCGAATGAAAAAAGAATGTTAACAACAAATACTTTTTCACACCCAACCTTGTTCTGCGGAATCAGAATCAACGTTGAGTTTAAGCAAGCAAATGAGCCAATTGGAGTAAAGTGCCATGCAGATTTAAATTTTTCCCACTTGTGACGAATGCAGCTATCGATTTTTTTGCATGCTAGTTAACATTTGTGTCAGTCAGCTGTTGGCTCTTACGCTGGCCAATAGAATCGTCATGCCTATTCGTGGCAGCCAGCTATAGGCTCTCACTCTGGCCAGTACAAAATAGCCGCAAACTACATGAAAATTGCCGTAGAAGCATGAAAAAATCGATTATTTCCACTATCGACGAGAGTTGGGAAATGCAAAGTCGGTCTTGGGCTTCCCGCTAACTGCATATCATATGTGCATGTAAATTTTGGTGCAAATCCGTCGAAAATTGCGGCCGTGCATTCATTACACACACACACACACACACACACACACACACACACATCCTACATTTTATAGATAGAGATTTACAACTTCCGTTTCAGTTTTGAAATTTCTGTATCGCGATGGAATCATATTTTTTAAGAAGAAAATAACTATAATAGGTATAATAATAATGTTGACATAATTTTGACTACCCCTGTATATGTAGCAAAATAAGATAGGTTCGAAAATGTGTATGTTTAATTTATTATTTTTTTTTATTTTTCTTTTGATAGGGGTTTCGAAAATTCCTCTCTCCGATAATGCAAAACGTGTTTCTTCTTCAGAACATTGTCCCACATTTCTTAAAAAGACTTAATGGTAATCTCTTCTTTAACTGCATCCCACGATGTCTTTACCCACTGACACATATCGGAACAGATAAGTAGGCACCTAATATCCCCCCCACACTATCTCAAGTACTTCCGTTGCCATTATAATGCGATACATGCTTGCTTCAAGTGCTGTCAAAAAATTTCGCCTTGGCGTACAAAGAAACAATGCTGAAATTTATTTTTAAAAGTGTGCCTTCTATAAGGCAAAAGACAGTATTCATTTTATTTCTTTGTCTAAATATGTTACATTTAGCTTCAGATATTTATGTTTCTATCTATCTATCTATCTATCTATCTATCTATCTATCTATTATTGTTATTATTATTAATGCAACTGAAAAGCGAAAACGTATTTTCAGGTCAGCGTAACTTCTATAAAAAAGAGCAAATAGAAAAAAAAAGTATTGGGACTGTTGCTATGGTAACGGAGCTACAGTACGCATCGTAAAGTTGCTAGGCACGGATTGACCTTGAATTCTGTCGCGCATATCGCAAGGAAAGTTGGTTCTTTGTGTCGTGCCACAAAGTTTTTTCGTCTAAGACCATCTTTCAAATCTATAAATCAACCATCTGTCCTTGCATGGAATATTGCTGTCATATATGATCTGGTGCTCCCGCTGTACGTCTCGATGTCCTCGACAAAACCAGAGAAGAATATGCAAGACGATAGGTCCTGATCTGACATCTAGTCTAGAATCGTTATCCCACAGACGTGCCGTGGCCCCCCCTCTGTCTATTCTAGAAGTGTTTTCACGGTAACTGTTCCGACGAGCTTCTTTCGCTTATTTCCAGACGGCATGAATTTAAGCGAGCTACCAAGCTGGCATCTCGGTTCCACCCTTTCAATGTCAAAACGGTTAAATCTAACCGCCTCTTCTACCCAAACAGCTTCTTCTTCCGAACTTCCCGTCTGTTGAACTGCCTTCCCTTTGCTTGCTTCTCCGATGACTATAATATTCAAATATTCAAGTATAATGTCAATCAACATCTGGCACCCTGAACTTGTTCTCCTTCTCTGTATCCTTTTCTCAAACATGCCTCTTTACTCTTGTTCTCAATTCTCTGCAACCCCTTGCATGCTAGTGGCACTCCCGCATTGCTTGGGGTGAATTGCTTTAAAAAATACCCACCAATTTATAATGTTTCGCTCACTTCCATTGTTTGTAGCAGTGCTTGAAAGGAAAGTGTGTAGAGTGTGGTCGTCTAACTACACCACAGAGTTTGCATCAGTGACCATGGCTTGTACTTGGGAAAGGGAAAACATTCTCCGTGACCGACAACCATCATATTGCCTAGCTATCACCCCTTGAGACTGGTACCTCTTTTCAAAGATTAAATCCCACTTAAAAGGAACTAGATTCTAAGAGGCCGAGGAAATCTAAGAGAATGTGACGAGGCAGCTGCTCGCTATCCCCAAAAAGGAAGTTCAAGGAACGACGCTGGATAAAGTACGTGGCTTTAGAAGGGGACTATTTTGAATGAGGTTAAATGTCGAATTCATATGTGTTGTAGTTTACTTTTTATAGCAATAGTTCCGATACTTTTTTTTTTATTAAACCTTCGAAGTAAAACTATAATGATTCATTAATCAAAGAATGTTCAAAGGACTGATCGACTCCAGAGATTCGCGTCAAAACGTTCGTCAGGCCAAACGTTCGATAAATCGAGCATCTAATCCTGATGGGCGTTTTGACGCGAAACTCTGGAGTCGGTTAGTCAGATAACATCTATCTATCAAATTCTGTTTATATCTATGTATCTAAATTTAATTCAAATATACACATGTCGCATGAATGACGCCATATCGGAAAAATACAATAACAAAAAAAAAAAAAAATTAAGAGCAGATTTTGTCGGTTGAATTTTAGTAAGAAATATTTAAATTAATTCTTGCTGCTTAACTATAATTTATAGGGACGTCGCCTTGTCTGCCTCCGTGTGAACATCTATCTATCTATCTATCTATCTATCTATCTATCTATCTATGAAACATGATTAACCAATGCTTTAATAAAAGTGAAACATATTATTGATGAACATTTCCTATTTGTCTTTTATGTCAGCATTCTGCTGGATTCCAATATATCTATATATCTGTTCATATTTCTTTTTTTTATATCTCCCTCCCTCCCTCCCTCTCTCTCTCTTTCTTTATTTCTTTCTTTCTATCCATCTATCTACATATTTCTTCTGTCTTTACTCATTCCAATTTGTTTCTATCTATCTATTACGTTGGTGCAAAAATAATGACGTAATAATGTCGTTTTTTGACTTATTTTTAACATCAAAAAACGACATTAATACGTCATTACTTTTGCACCAACCTAATATCTATCTATCTATCTACATATTTTCTGTCTGTCTTTATTTATTCTAATTTGTTACTTTCTTTCTATCTATCTATCTCGAATTTTCGAAACCCCAAATTCTAACTTATTACTTTCTATCTATCTATCTATCTATCTATCTATCTATCTACATATTTTCTGTCTGTCTTTATTCATTCTAATTTCTATCTATCTATCTACCTATCTATCTATCTATCTATCTATCTCGAATTTTCGAAACCCCAAATTCTAACTTATTACTTTCTATCTATCTATCTATCTATCTATCTATCTATCTCGAATTTTCGAAATCCCTAACAAAAGCAAAATAAAAATACATTAAAGAAAGAAAGAAAGGTGCATTCCAGAAGTTATTAATAAACAAGAAAATTTCGTTAAAAAAGAAAAGAATGCTGAACTTTTCTGTAATATCGCTCCTACTGCCTTGCTCGCGGTAAATTTGATTAAAAAAAAGAACAGGCTCTGTGGGATAATGAAATAATAAACCTTACTAAAAGCTGCAAAAGATAGAAAGGTGTGGAGAACGGACGGGGCAGAATTCATAATGAGAATTCATAATCATAATAATAATAATAATAATAATAATAATAATGATAATGGTATGAACACCGCCCAGACCCGGTTACAGAGAGAGAACCTGTAACAATTTGTGACTTTACAATAAACACAAATAGAACAATCAAAGCTAATCGCCCAGATACCGTTATCAGAAACTGCAAAATCAAAACGTGCTTTCTTATTGACATGGCAGCCCCTGAAGATTGTAATGTATCTTTGAATATCTTCAAAAAAACTATAAAGTACAAGGACCTTGAAATCGAAATGTCAAAAATGTGGCACATGAGGACATCAGCAATTCCAGTTGTAGTTGGAGCCCTCAGATTGATTGGAAAAGGTTCCGACAGAATCACTGAAGGGGGTCTCTGGTAGCCGAAGCTTTAAAGAAATACAAAAATATTGTACAGCCCACATCTTATGAAGGGCTTTATCTATGTAAAATGTGTATGGTGCTAGTTTATTTTTCCTCAAAAAATGCACAATGAAAAATATCATGGTGCTATTTCTGGCCTTAAGTCTCATTTCGGGACCGGAAAGAAATGAGTATACATCGGAAATCAAAGGAAATGAAATAATAATAATAATAATAATAATAATAATTGTCAAAAACCAAAAAGAAAAATCTTGTCAATTAATTGATATGGCTTACCAAGCGGACTGTAACACGGTAACCAAGGAATTTGAAAAACTATCGAAGTATAAAGACCTGGAAATCGAAATAAAAAAAATGTGGAAATAGAAAACAAGAATAGTACCAGTCATATTAGGTGCTCTTGGAATGACAAAAAAGGAACACAACAACACATTGAAAAAATCCCTGGAAACTCCAGCTTAAGAGAAATACAAAAAAATGTCTTGATAAGTACAGCCTGCACACTAAAAAGAACGTTGTCTATGTAACGCTAGTGATGTTACCGGAGTTAGAAAAACAAATCATGAAATGTAGCCATAACAACACACCACAACCCGCTTCAGGTCTTACGGCAGGCTTGGAAGGTGGCGTGACCATAGAAGAAAGCGGAATAATAATAATAATAATAATAATAATAATAATAATAATAATAATAATAATATGATTATTTTATTTAATGGCCAATCCGGTTTGAATTTATTATTCACCAAGCATTGTGGGAATGGAAATTCAAAGATCTCTACTGCTATTTCACTGCTCTAACCCTTGAGATCAACATCCAAGTCTATCTGTGTAAATGATGAATGAACTCTACGTGGCAATTCTTATTTGTACAAGCAGCAGACATCCAGTTTGTGTTTGGGACTCTTTGATGTGTTGAGAAGACGTAATCAGGCATAACACAAGCCCGAACTTTACAAAAGGTCATTATTATTCTGGACAGGAAGAGAAACCTCTGACCCTTCATAACATTGATTAATAGCAGCCACCTGTCTTCTCTTTCTTTCGTTCTTTCTTTCTTTCTTTCTTTCTTATTTCCTTCCTTCCTTCTTTCTTTTTTCTTCCTTCTTTCCCTTTTTCTACTCTCGTTAACAGAACTCAGTGTTAAAGGGAAAGAAAAGTCTGGATGTATTTCTGGAGTAGAGTTATTAGCGCTATACAATCTTTCTTTACGTTGAAAAATTGCACACCTGCCTATTCACAGACGAACATTACATATACACATATTCACATTGTAGACTTGCGTACACACGGAAGCACGTTTTACATCTGTGAAAGGTTGAATTCATAACGGTATGATAAAATATCGATTACTTTTGAAAAATACGTATTTCAGACTTCAAAAGTACACACACACACACACACAAACACACACATATACACACATATACACACACACACACATAATTATTTATTTAAAAATATGATTCCAACACGCTACATAAGAGTTCTCATGTTTCAAAACAAGAGCCGAAAACTTCAATATAATTATTTGAATTAAATTGAATTAAAGTAAGCTCTGTTCCATCTTCAATCGAAATTTTTTTGGAATAACTTATTTCTGAAATTAAAGTGTTTTATTAGCTGATTCATTATTGAAATCAAAATTTCCATGGTAACGGCCAGCGCGATTGTTCATATAAAGAGGGGGCGCAGGGTGTTAATAATTTGTATATAAATAAACAAAATTATTGGAGATTACCAACATGGCTACTTATACGGTAATGTTAAAATGCACAAACCAGGATCCCCATTACGACCTATCATTTCCCAGATTCCAACATGCATATACCAACCATCAAAATGTCTCAATGATCTTATTACCCCATATCTCCCTACTAACTATAGCATTAAATCTACCCATGAATTCCTCCAAATACTTAAAAGCACAAAAGTAAAAACAAACTACGACATTCTTGCGTCACTTGACGTAGAGAATTTATTTACTAATGTTCCTGCCTCCAAAACTATTGATATTATCATTAATTTGGTGTATAAAATTAATTTAATTCCGCCTTCACGAATACAAATCAGTATTTTAAGAAAACTATTGTTCGCTTGCACCATTAGAGTTCCTTTTTATAGCCAGAATGGTACTATTTCACACAAACTGATGAAGTATGAGAAAACCTCTCGTGCCATACTTCTCCAATTATTATATATCCTATGTTCAAAACAAGGTTTTTACTAAAGTTATCAAACCCAAAATATATGTTCGTTATGTAAACGATATATTTATTTTAGCTGAAAACAAGAAATAGAAAATCTGAAAGCTAAATTTTTTATGAACTTAATGAAAAAAAAAAACTTCCTTTTTTAGATGTTCCCGTCGATTTTAGTAATAATAATGTTAAAACTTCTGTTTATAAAAAAAAAAAATCTAGTAAAGACTCTTGCTATCTTAATTTCTTTAGTGAATGCCCTCTTAGATATAAAATAGGTGTTATTAAAAATTTCCTCACGAGAGCGTACGAGAACCCATACTCTCGCTCGCTTTTCCTTAACGAATTAAACAATGTAAGACAAACGCTGATTAATAACGGATTTCCTAATCAATTGTTGGATTTCCACATTAGGCGTTTTCTCTCTAAGGTAGCTAATAGCAACGGCGCGAATAGAAACATAAACGAAAACATTAATATTTTTATAAAAATCAAATGAACGAAAATTTTTTAAACAAGATGAAAGCATAATTAAGAACATTATAAATAATGCATAATACTAGTTGACAATAGCAAAAAAATTAGATTAATTATTTATTACAAAAAATTTAAAACCTGTAACCTTATAGTTAAAAAATAATAATTCATCTCAAAGAACAAAATTAAATAGGGCAAATATTATTTACGAATTTAAATGCCCATTAAGGAATTGTATTCCTGATCAATCAAACTTCGTAAATAATTATATAGGCCACACTACAATATGTTTGACACGCAGACTCACTCTATACCTTTCGGACCATAGCTCAATTAGATCTCATTTAAATATTCATGGAGACCTACCGGACATAATTCGTAACATACTTGTTGACAACATTAATATAATAGTATCATGTACATGCAAAAAAAAAAAAGCCTAAAAACAATGGAAGCCTTATTAAAAAACAAAAAAAACAAAAAAAAAACAACACTTAATAATATTAACTTTGAAGATTGACACAATACCTTGAGCGCGTTTTGAAAAATGAAAACATTTTATAAAACATACATACAAGAAACTATTTCTTATTTAACAATTAAAATATTTAATCCTTGAAAATGGCTAAATGTATAGCCGAAAGCGCTCGGATAAAAAGAACATTCGGACAGTCTTTATATAATTTATCATCAGAAAGAAAAGAGAAAAAAATATTAGATCGTATGAGAAATTGTATAAAAAACTAAATAAAAGCACCTTGTCTGTCGTATTCAATGAAAGGTGCATGAAAGAAGGATTGCTGCCTAAATACAAGAATATATATATATATATATATATATATATATATATATATATATATATATATATATATATATATACACTCTCTCTCTATACACACACACACACACACATATATATATATATATATATATATATATATATATGTGTGTGTGTGTGTGTGTGTGTAGAGAGAGAGATTATTTAGTCGCCCGTTTCTACACCTCTGTGAATAGCAATCTTCAGGTGGCGTTTTCATTTCCTGTGACATCTTCCTAGGTAAACAGATATAGAATTTGAAGCTGAGTTTTAAAGTCACTCATGTTTTTCTTTAATCATGAGAAACGTCATCTTAGGGAAAGCACTAAGATTCATCATACACATACGCACATTGCTTTCTTTCGTTTTCAGACCATTCAACGTTTTCATTTGTCAACATTTTACAATTTTGTCGTGAATTCTATATACTAATTTGAAAACATATATTATCGACACGGAAAACCCATGAATAGAACAAAAACAAAACTTTGACATATATATATATATATATATATATATATATATATATATATATATTATAAATTAATAGACTTAAAATATGGTTTTTCGCTAAACAGTTCCAACCATGTTTCAAAAATGGAAGCTAAAAGCCCCGAATTTAATTTTGTAATTAAATTAAAGTCATTAGTTCCATTTTCATCCTCAAGCGAATTTCGACATTAGACATTAGTTTTATTTTTTATCTATCTATCTATCTATCTATCTATCTATCTATCTATCTATCTATCTATCTATGTCTATTCGTGTCTATCTATCTATCTATCTATCTATCTATCTATCTATCTATCAGCTTCTAGAACCATTATTTTGTGGAACAGGCTACCGAGCGGAAGCTTTCCGATCACTATGATCGTCAACCTCATTAAATCTAAAATCAGCCGTTATCCATCCTACAATAAGCACTTCTTTCTCCTGCCTTTACATTCTTAAAACAACATCAGTCAGTTACCCTTTTATCTTGAGGGTCTCTTGGAACTTGTATTGGGCGAACAATTTCACTCCAATTACTACAAGATCGCCAAGATTTGTCTGCTCAACTTTTTATTTCGTTTTTGCAGCTTCTGATGAAGTTGTTTTATGCCAGAATTAAAAATGGTACAATTTTCTGAAGTTTCATCGACCCTGTGTCCGCGTAATTAAAGAACCAAATTTAGAAAGTAAATGCAAAACACACGCAACTCATTTTCTTAAGAGACAAATAAACAGATTATTTACAACGAATAATGCGGAAGTGGCATCAGTAAATGTGTTTTCCATGTTGACAATTTTCGTTTTTAAAGTAGGATATAGAATGCCGCCATTTTTTTAAAGAAATTTGCAAAACTTAAACCGTTTCATTGGAAATAGAAATTTAAATTTAACTTTTAATCGCGTGTAGCTATAGTAGTTACTTTAACGGACGGACACCTCTACACTGGGCTTATATATATATATATATATATATATATATATATATATATATATATATATATATATAATTATTTATTCGAAAATTATAATATAAACATGTTATAAAATCACTACAAAAATATCCATTTTGTTTCAACACTTCTGGTATCTTATCAAGTGATGGTGTTATATATATATATATATATATATATATATATATATATATATATATATATATAACATTTATAGAAGTGTGAATACAAACTAAATAACGAGATATTAGCAACTGTATATGCGTGTGATAACGTCCATACGCAGAAATGTGGTGAAAATTAAACATTGCTGCTACACTTGTAATAAATTTTGTTCAGTGTTGGTTGCTTGATTTTTTTCTATATAACCAACACTGAACAAAATTTATTACGAGTATAGTAGCAATGTTTTAAAATGCATTTCAATAACATTTAACATCATGTTGCATATTTATCACCTCTGGTTAGCTCCCTTGCCTAATGGACGCCTGTTTACAAAAAACATCGTAGCTAAAGCTTTTAATTTTAAAATTATTTTGACAGAGCTCGTTCACGCGTGTTTACAATATTCTACGCCAAAACGATCACACTTACATCAAGTTTGTCTTCGCAATTCACCCCTGGCGATGACCTCGGAGAAGATCGAAAGTACTTGAGTAAACAATAACTACGGTACCTTCCTTGATTAATTTCAACTTAGCATCAAGATGATAATTAGCGACCTACAAAAGGATTATTATAAAAATAAATAAACATAGTATGGCTCTATTATTCAATGAAACATGTCTTGAGAATGTCTGATGACAGGATACCCAAGATCCTAATGTACAGCCAGTTAGACCAGGACGGCCATGGCTAAGATACAAAGACAAGCTGAAAAGCAACTTGTCAGCAGTCAATATACCACATAACACCCTTAAGCGCTTAAGCTTGGAGCGGGTAAAATGGAGATCAACGTGTTTTAGTGGACTCAATTTTCAATCTGTTTGTCTGAATGATCTTCAAGAAGCGAGAGCAAGAACTAAAAGGTCAGCCAATCTAACAGTGATCTCATCCCACAATCCTTACTCTTAATCCATATGTGGCCTCCTTTGTAAACCACTAGCGGGTCTTAAGTGCCACTTAAGATTATCGCGCAAACTTTCATAAGTGAATCAATTAAGCTGTCAGATCCTCATACGTCGAAATCGATGGGAGAGTCCATTATTATATATATATATATATATATATATATATATATATATATATATATATATATTGATTTAATAGAGTTACGGACATTTTCTCTGCTACTTTGTAATAAAATCCATTCATACTCATGAATAACTTTCCGTGTACTGATGATAAAGCATCAGAGAAATCCGCTATAGCTGTTGAAATTTCTTTTATTTTCAGAGTATTTTTTTTTTAACTAAAATAAGTATATCATCTACATATCTTAGGTAGATGAAGGGTTTCTTGGTAGTAGCGTTTTAGTTGGTAGATAGCAGTGTGAATTTGGGATTTAATAGGGTGGAGGGGAAAGTTAAGTTTTGATAGAACTATAAATGTATCCTGGTATATAGTCTCCGATATAGTTTGGTCATTTTTAGATTGTCTTTTTCCACATTGTTAGCTCTGATTATTTTATTAATTTTCGCTTTTGGCTGATCAGTAGGATTATTAGTAAGTTTTCTAAATTTAGTTTAATTATTAAGTAACTGTTCAATTTTTGAGTTGTAGTTAGACTTGTTTAAAACAACAAAGATGTTTGCTTTATCAGCTTTTTTAATTACTATTTCTGGATGGTAGTTCTTTTGCAGCAATTGTTCGTTGTTTATTTAGGAGCTTAGATGAATTTTCCTTTTTATCATGTTTGTCTTTTATAGATTCTTCTTTAAGTAAATCAAAAATTTCAGGTTATGTGGTAATTAGCTGCTGTTCCTGGAGTTTAATTATATTTTAGTATAATGCCTCAATATCAACTTCTTTTATGTAGTCCACTATATTTTCTGTATATATGACAGTAAGGTACGACGTTGAGTAGTTCCTTTTGATTGTCAGTTAAATCATAGACATGTTTATATAACTTTCAAAGTTATTCGGGGGATATAGAGTTCCTTTATATAATGTATTGAGTTTTCTTTGAATTTTGAACCTCCGTTTACATTCCGATTTGTTAGTAATTTCTTTTAGTCTATTTAGTATTTCTTTAAGTTGTTTAGAGGTGGTATTCCTTTGTAGTTTGTCGTGTATCTCTTGCTTCCGTTTGTTGAGTGTTATCAAGTAACATTATTCACTTCAATCTGCCTTTTCACATGGCCATGTTTAAATTTCCAGGTGGCATTGTTCCGATGCGCCGCTGGATTATATAATTTAAAATTTGTGTATTTAGGCAACAAATTCTCTTTTAGGCATGTTTGATTAAATAAATTACAGACCTTATGTCTGCTAATTTTTAATAAAATCCGTTCATACTCACGAATAATCTTCCGTGTACTGATGCTAAAGCATAAGAGAAATGTGCTATAGCTGTTGAAATTTCTTTTATTTTTATTTCCCAAGGACTTTCGATCTTCTTCCAAGATAATCTTCAGGGGTGCAAGTAGTATAAAACTATATGTTGTTTATTAGTACAAGCATTTATACAAAGTTATGCGTTGTTATCCGTTACCGTAATTTTTTTTATTATGCTTTTAAATGCAAAACTGTTGACAATGTGCTGAGCGTTCATTAGAACGTGAAAAATTATCCATAATTGAATTTTTTCTTCTATGTTATAATGTCATGGTCATGCACGCATGAAAGCTTGAAGAAACTGTTCTTTTATAGGCATTTCAGAACATTACTGCAGTATTCATAGTTGATTCTGTTCAGTATCTGCTTGAATTTTTTTAATATAAATTTTTTTTAATATAAATTGCTTTTAGTATCTGTCATCTGAATTTGTTGTTTTCATGGTGTAATATATTGGCGTTGTCGATTAGTCATTTTTTTTATATTGTGAATGTGAACAGGAATATTGTCGTAGATGTCTCGCAATGGACGAATGGTCAGACATGCTCAGTGTAAGCCTTCTTGTTAGTGTATTTGTTGTATAACCAACATATATATTTGATTTCTTGTCGGAGATACATTCTTCCAAGGAACATTTAAATTCATATATTATGTTAGTTTTACGTAATATATCAGTTAGTGGGGAGGAGTTATTGCGAATAATTAAATGTATTGTATTTTTTATAATATATGATTATTTTTTTTTTATTTTTTTTTAGAATACATGGAAGATATGTTAGTTTTAATGAGATTCTTTATTATATTTTAGTTAGCATGCATCTGGTTACAATATAGTAGTTTGATATATTTAAGGTCCTTTGGGGAAGCACTTATATTCTATTTGACGGGTGTTGAGTTTTTTTTTATATATCATCTTATTTGTTCATCTACAATGTGGTTTGGGAAGTCATTATTAATGAGAATCTGCTTAATATTTTTTAGTTCGTTGTAGAAAATGTTTTTCGCGGAGGAATTTGTACTCGGTTAATTAAATTCTGTATAAATGCTATTTTGTAGTAATCTGGGCATTCACTCTTATAGTTGAGAGTGCAAGAGATTTCGCTGGTTGATTTTTTATACGGAGAGGTAGTAAATGTATTGTTATTTGTGTCTCTTAAAATATCAAGGAAGGGGATTTTCTAATATTGTATGTTAGATAATTTCTTTGACTACATCACCCCTTATATCTGGCCACCGAACTACTTTTACTTGCAACCCCCTTGATTATTATGTGTGGGGCGAGAGAGCAACAAGAAAAGAACCTTTTAAGTTTACATTTTTTTAATATAGGTTTTGGGTATACAGTCTGGCAAATTTCATTCAGATTCTTTTTTTTATTATTTATATTTGTATCGCATTTATGATTAAGTATCCCGTATTAGGACAATAGACGATCTTCCAAGAAAGGTGGAATGTTTTAAGATCTTCTATTATCACATGCATCTACAAAGCAAGCATACAAACTAAATGCATACTGTACTCTCTACGCGTACACAATTAGAAATATATATTGTGCATTCAGGATGTTACCATTGTCTACCACATTGATAATACCCAGTTCTTGACAAACACTAAGACAGTTGAAAGATAAAATAAAATTCAACATCCCAGTTGAATTTAACAAAACTTGTTTGAATTAATTCTGGACGTTTAAATACATATTTGTATATATATATATATATATATATATATATATATATATATATATATATATATATATATATATAATTATTTATTTAAAAATATGATTCCAACACGCTACATAAGAGTTAGAACTCTTATGTAGTGTGTTGAAATCATATTTTTAAATAAATAATTATATTTATGCTCTACTTTTGTATCGAGCACTATTTTTTAAAAATAATAAAAAAATATTAAAGAACTTTGGATTATTTACCTAACCAGTTCTTTCCTATTTTCTATATATTTTCACACACACACACACACACACACACACACACACACACACATATATATATATATATATATATATATATATATATATATATATATATATATATATAAGTGAACATTGAAGGCAACACTTAGAGGTTACAGGCTGTTTCATGCTAGACGCAATCGTTAGATCACGTCTTTATATATATATATATATATATATATATATATATATATATATATATTATGAACCTGACAAAGTCCGACAATTATTTTAAGACATTTTTATGTTTATACATTCTTTTTATAGATACAAATATTTAAGTAAATGCTCTGTTTATAATAAACAGTATTAAACAACATTTACCGGCCTGAATGTTCGAGAAATTTTCACGGAGGACGAATATTTTCTGTGAAAATTACTCGGTTGCGTCGGACCATCCACACTTTTTGGATCTGTCGATAAAAAAATAACGGGGCAAAAGACTTGCCACGGAAACTCCGAACGGCAGTCCTCATGTCTTTTTATGACGGAGTTTAGCCTCCCCGGATTACAGCCAATACACGCCTTTCGGTAGACACATGCAGTATAACAATCGGGTTAGGCTGTCATGAGTTTTCCTTCCCATTTGAAGTCTTTTTTTTATCGTGAAACCAACACTTTGCTAACCAAAGCTCAGAGAGACTCCTTTCACACTCATTAAGGGCAGCTAGACCGCGCCAGTTCTCAACCCGGTACCTTACATAGCTCTGCGGGAACATATATATATATATATATATATATATATATATATATATATATATATATATATATATATAAGGCGTGAAACTTATAGAAGTGTTCGAACTGTGTACATCTGAGATATGATTCTTTGTTTAGAAAAACTCTACCATACTGTATGGTGTTGAGCACTTCTCTTTCTAGTGTGTATATACAGCAGACTCTCTCTCTCTCTATATATATATATATAATGTCAGCCACACGCAGGCCTGTTTCGCTGTATCACAGATCATCAGTGCAGCTGTATCACAGCTCATCAGTGCTCCAAGTCCGGATCGAAACACGACCGATTTAGCATCAGTCGGAGTTTTTAGCTGAGCTGTCAGCGCACAGCACAGAATAAGGGAAATTTTAGCGTATTATTGTTTTTTATACTAATGTAAACAAACGCTAGGCATATATATATATATATATATATATATATATATATATATATATATATATATATATATATATATATATATATATATATATATATATATATATATATTCAAGCATGTTTGGTTAAATTATTTAAACGTTAGTTTTAATCCTTTCAAAATTTTCTTTCAGATTTATTTTTTTTATTTTCCAATGTACTTTCAATCTTGTCTGAGACAATCTTCAGGGGTTGCATATCTACTGATGTGTTATCCGTTAACACCGTAAATTAAAAAATATTTTTTTTAACTCTGTGCAAGGTCAGTAACTTATGTGATTGTTAAAAAAAGATTTTTAGTTATAGTATTTTTATATAACACGTTACTAGTACAAACATTTAAGAACTTTCTTGCTATACACGTAGTTGATTATTTATTTTTTGCCGCAGTTCTCTTATATAAAGGGATCCAGAATTTTAAGAAGCAGTTGAAGTAGAAGAGACGATTAAATTTAACTGCATCGACAGTAAAATGGTGGGACCTCAATGCCAACCTAGTAACACGCTTAGATTCATGCAATCAGAGCACCTGTGAAAATAGCTCGTCAGAGAAGATGCCATGAAAATATTTATAGAAAAGACAGAGGGAAGCCACATTACATAGGTGAGACAGTGACTGAAGTCGAGACGCCATGTCAGGACCGGTCATATTGCATATACTTCGTTGAATTTTGTCGAGGACAGCGGGGGTACCAGACCATATATGGGAATAGTGTTCCATGCACGGACAAATGGTAGATTTGTAGATGCGAGGGATGGGCTCATAAGAGAAAAACGTTCTGGCGCGACACAGAGAACCAATTTTCCTTGCGGTAGATGCAGCAATTGATTCAATTTAGTTGTTCCATCTCAGGTCAGTGGTGAACGTGAGAACATGAAGGCGCAGTGGGGCGCTCTCGTGGAGTTGAGCATCAACCATGATGATAGAAGGCAGGGACCTTTCTCTATGGTGAGTAAATGATAGCAGTTTGATATGTCCCGGAAAGGGATATATTTGTTCGAAGTAGCAAAGTGGTTGTTCACTACTGTAACCGGGTAGGACAATCTAGCAGGTAACCGTAATGGACTGGTCCTTGTCGTAGTGGTAGGCAATAGGCGTAGGCAATAGGCGTGATCCTGTACCTCTACATCAGTCTGTATTCATGGCTGACACCAGCCAATTATATTACTGTGAGAGAGAACCCAGGTGTATGCATATTCATTACATCACAGTTCCGTTTTGAAGGCATTAAAATTCACAAGCCATTTCCGGTCCCAGTCATCCACAGATTGGAGGTCGTTTTCGAAACCAAAAGCTAGGTTAACTTTGTCAGCAATGCCGGATTTAGTATTGAGACACGAATAAATGGTAGTGCCGTCTAGGTATATGCTATATTTGCGGGTAAAAGAGCCCATTATCCGGGAAATAACGTGTGTAAATCTAAGAGTGGGCCCTGAGATCAACGCCGACTGACGATAGTCTGTTTCAGGCTAGAACGCAATATATATCTGAAGGTATCACTGTACGACTCAGTGGCACTCTGAACGGATAAGGCAAGACAAATAATACGGATAAGACAGGCAAACTTTTAAAGCTGGCAAGCCTTCATTGGGAGGAGTGGCTACGGTCAGGCATTCAGCAAGCAAAAAGATCTCATAATATCAAGCAAAACGTTTTTGGTTCACCCACTACAATGCTCAAGAGTCACTCAATGTAGAGATTGTTGTAAGGGAGTGAAAAAAGGAAGTGGGAAGTGCACAAAGTAACAGCTCTGGAGAAGAAGCTCTCTGAGTGGTGATAACCTTTTTCCGAAAGAACACGAAGGGAATGAGAATGATTTGTCACTGTGAACATGGTATAGCGGGTTCTAGCTATGAAGGTCATAGCTGGTGGCAATAAGAAATGTAAGGCGTCCGAACATCTGTCATAATAATAGAAGTAGTGTAATGAGAGGCTAGCGATGTTTCGTCTGTAGAATAAAGTTGGCAGCATGAATTGTCATTACTGACAAAGTCGGTTTTAAACATTTGACGAGGCCGGACAGTGAGGACTGGAGAGTGAGTGATTGGCTAACAGTAGTCCAGATATGGTAACAACTCTCCATTCTTGGCCTCATCTGACTCAGATAACGTTAGAGCATTTGCAGAAGATATTTTTAGTGGAGAAAGACGTTGCATTGTGCCAGTCTCACTTCTCTGAAAAAAAAAAAAAAGAAAAAAAGATGAGCCAGTCAGCATCATTGGATCCTGTAAACCCAAAGGCTTTATATTGGAATGTCCCTTCTCTTAATTGGATACCTTTACAAAGGCACAAAGGGGACAGCACTTCCAGTGGGCTTATCACGCACCTGGACGCCAACCTAGGTATTTCTACATCAATTACCTGACCACAAACAATACACGCACACGCACGCACACACACGCACACACACACACACACACACACACACACACACACATATATATATATATATATATATATATATATATATATATATATATATATAAATATGTACGTATACTGTGTGCGTGATCGAATGTTTAGAACATTCACTTTCTGACCCTGATACCTGGGTTTGAATCTCCCCATGGCCAGTTTTGTCTATTGATTGATTTGTTTTCTACTGCTTAGCAACATTTTGCTGGTTATTTAAAGCCAGAAAACAGTTTTAATTGTCAGAATTGGCAGATAATAATGGTTTAGTGATAGAAGACTTACTAATTAACCCACTGGAGAGGACAAGCGTATTTGCGCATAAGTATATATATATATATATATATATATATATTGGATAACGAACCCAACCGAAATTGGAACTCGGCTCTCCAATTAACAAATTTCGCGCCATTATCCATTACACCGCCCGCATATCCAACCCTACAGCATCTGGTATTCTGAAGTTGTCACCGATCTTGGTACTGATAAGTCTCCACGTTGCTTAACTTCGGTGATCGTACGGGAACTGTTGTTTTCAATGCAATATAGCCGGAAGCCGATTTTGTCAAGGTGGTGATGCGCAGTTTCCCCAAATCTGTGGCTAAAGTCATCTCAACATAGTTGCATAACAAACTAGAGGTGGAGCTTGTTAGTGTTGTCAGTCAGTTATGTGCCATGCACGATACACGCTTAGGCGATTATGTATCTTTTGATACATGACTGACGAGGCAGATTTTTTCCCGCAATAGGTTGCCATTTCTTTCTGCGGTAGAACAGTTGCCATCCAAGTCTATAGAACCCGATCTGTCTTGCTATTTACTCTTAACTGGAGGGAGAAGAAAAGGATTCATACCTTTCCCAAGGGTATTAGCACGTAAGTGAATGCAATGGATTCGACTGGAATTCGAACTCGTCTCTCCGAAATACAAATGTGCTTGAGGCGTAGAACCACCTTTTAATTGCTGTTGTACCCAGGTCTACCCTGACTCGCGGTGCTAGTACTTGTTAGGCTCCCAGCTATGGGCAAACAGTTAACCCACAAACTGGTGTCAAAACACTATGAAAGTATTAAACATTTTATAGAAAAAAATACCAATAATAAATTACATCTTTGTTAAAAAAAAATTACCAGCAATATATTTTTGTAAAAGAAATTCTGATACTCCCAAGAAAATTAAATGTCGACATTAAATGACCCATAAGTAGTTGATATGCCGCTAAACAAACAAACAATTAAAAAATGTTTGCTGTTTAAGTACCTTTGGTGGCCGTTAATAATTAAGTATGACTCAAGACTCAACGTTAAGTTAAAACAGAATTTAAATACAACAATAAATACTTAACAAGAACAAAGAAATAAAAGCCAACCAGAGATAAATAACCATTTCAGCGAATACCTTGTTAGTAGCGCGCCTCGGCTTAACGTCCGGTAAATCCTAAATCAAAACCCAAATCATCGACGCAAAATAATTCACACTAATTCGACTGGATAGTTCCACTCAATAATCACTGTGGTCAGTAGCCTGACACCGCTGTTTATACACCTGGTGGAAAACATATATTCATAAGTCCAGCGTGTCACGCTCGAACCTCGGTGGTAGTTACTCATTTTCTTTCTATATGACTATAACCCATAAAAGGTTGATAAGCCGTAAAACAAATTTAAGTATCCTTTATTCAACCAGTTGTTAATACCAGGGGACAAGCGTGTGATAACAAACAGCAGCACTACTATTTAAAACCAAACCAAACACAAATGTGCCTAAGTAGGCGTCTTCAACAGGGACTAGCTAGACGCCCTAGCAGACGCGTGTGCTTGGAAAACGAGTACCTGTCGATTAAGTATGACTGGACATTACTTCTCATGCCGAGCATTGGTAATCAAAATATTGCGTATTTATTTGGTGGCTAATCTAAGCAGTTCCTTCTCCTAAAACGATTGGCTCTCCTGTTGACTTTAAAAAGCACCCGTAACCAATGTTTGACAGGGCTATCGTTTTCAACAGAGAAACGTTACAGACACCACCCAAAAGTCGAGAGTGTTTGATCGACTCAATAGCAAATAAAAGGACTTTTTAGTTTTGTGTCTGTCTTTTTTTTTTCTTTTTTTGAAAGCAACACCGGAAATGTATTGTCCAAACAAATTGATTCAGTCGCTTTTTTTTTTTTGTTATTGTTTTTTTTTTTTTTTTTGTATGCCAGTCTGGCGTCCGGAGACATCAAATGCGACATTTGGTTGACCAACGAGACGCTTTGCCTCTGACTGGCTTCACAAGGTCTTTGAAGAATCACGTAAGAACAAACGGGAAAAAGAATATCTAATGTAGAAGAAAGGTTCGCATTTATTCCTTGTTGAATTTCAGTATCAATCTTCTTACACCCGACTCTATTTGCTTGCTAAAATATGTGATTAATTCAGAGACTGTACGACCGGAGTCAGTGTGAGTAATTTATTCTAATGCACACACTCGTGGGCAATCAGACACGCACGCTCAAATATGTATGAGTGTGTGTGTACATCAACAAATTCTGATGAATTGTATTTGTATTACATTTTTGCATTTGTGCTGCCTCACTTTAATACAGGTTTATTTGAATAATCCTGTTTAGTTTGTATGAGGTACCGCCCCTCCACCCTAAAAAAAAAGCCCTAAACGTACTTTTCAAATAATTTAAATGCTATCTTTGAACTTATTTCGGGTTTATTTGAAATATAATAGTCTTAAAGTAGGTACCTCCAAAACTGTTCTGAAAAAGAGCATAGCGTGATGAATAAAGACCCGAAACTAAATAAAAACAAAGTTTTATCGTTAAAACGTTTATGTTATTATTAGGAGAAAAGACACAATTATTTAATTACATTTTTAAATCCGTTTTAGAACATTCGGAATTTTGGTTAAATTTTTTTATTTTTTTTTTTTGCGCCAGAGGGTGGGCCAAAGATTAATATAGGCATTTTTAGAGTCTTTTTGGCGTTAAAAAATTATTACAAAAAAACAAATAATTGTCGGATTTTAATGAAATTCTCAGGATTTATTCACAAGAAATTAAAATTTCAGCCATTCCATATTTATATTAGTTAAAAGCAGTACTCCATGGAGACTCATCATTCAGACAATCTCTGAGGATCGCAAAAGTGTGAAAACTAGGGTTACAAACTCACATCCATACAACTTAGTATATATATATATATATATATATATATATATATATGAAGAAAGTTAAGAGGAAACAGAAACACCATTTACCAATAATTTACTCTGAATCGTAAAATAAAAATGCAATAAAATTAAGACATTATTTAATTAGAAAAGCTTTAAATTGCTTTTATAAAGAAGATATATTATGGACCTTATTGTCTTAAGGAAAATCATTTTTGATAAATAATTAATTTTTACAAGAATTATTTTCATTTTTTTAAATTTTAATTAGAAAAAAAATTAATTAAGTTTTAAATCTCTTAAAATTCTGTATTATTTCCAGCCTTCTAGATGATATTATCATTAAATGAAAACTATATTTACTAATTATAATTGGAAAAGCTGAAAATAATTCATCGAATACCAATACTTTTTAAAGAATTTATAATTTTTTTATATCGGTATAAAAGGGCCGATTTTGTAAATACGGATAACCATACACCACATTATCAGAAAATAAGAGCGATAACTATAGTAAATTTACAGTCTACATTTCTAAAATTCAATAAAACATGAGATTATAGAGAATATATACCTACATTTTTATTAGGTTGGTGCAAAAATAATGACGTATTAATGTCGTTTTTTCACGTTAAAAATACGTCAAAAAACGACATTATTACGTCATTAATTTGGTACCAACCTAATAAGATTACTGAGTATTTCAAAATTATATAAAAAATATGACTGTATGTATGTATTTTTGTGTTTGTGAGTGTGTGTGTGCGCGTCTGTGTGTGTGCGTCTGTGTGTCTGTGCGTCTGTGTGTGTGCGGTGAACGGTTTTCTGTCCATGAAACATCGACATGTATTTTAGAAGCATTTTTTGGCGAGATCGAGACTTTTCAGCATCCATATATATATATATATATATATATATATATATATATATATATATAATTCACAAGAAATTAAAATTTATTTAGTTGGATTAATGTCAGTTCGTGACCCTGGGTTTCAGGCTATTTGCGACCGTCAGACAAACTGATTAATTTTTAAATTTTGGATTTATATATGGTTGGTATATCGGTGTTTGTATGGTATTGGGAGGAAAATTTGTCGTCGGAACGCCACTCATACGTACGCAAACATAAATACACGCATATATATATATATATATATATATATATATATATATATATATATATATACACAAATGAGAGAAAGAAGAGATGGAGTAAAAATCCACAGTTCGTAGCATTTATTAAAAAAAAGATGTAAATTGTAAAAAAAAATGTCAAAAGCGATGTAAAATAATTTTATTGTAATTTATTATAATTAAAATATTATATATATATATATATATATATATATATATATATATATATATGTGTGTGTGTGTGTGTGTGTGTGTGTGCGCGCGTGTGATTTATATATATATATTATTTATATATTATATATATGCGGTACTTAATGCGCTTAATATAAGTAATAGAACTAACATACTTAGTTGTAAGGATGTGAGTTTGCAACCGTAGGTTTCACGCTTTTGCGATTCTCAGAGATTGTCTGAAGATCACATAAGTGTGAAACCTAGGGTTACAAACTCACATCCGTACAACTCAAGAAAGAAATTCGGATTACTAACACAGAAAATGTCTCATATCGAGAATATTCAACATTGAAAAACAAAAGAAAAAATTAATTATTTTTAATAATATGTGGAAATCTCCGCTTTTACCTGAAGACGGTCACGAGACCAGAAACACGTGTAGTGTAACATTATGTAAAATAAAGCATAATATTTTTTTATAAATAAATCCACATTACAACCAAAAACGTTTACGGCACCTCTCTTCTCTTCTTTTTAATATACATACTTTTCTCTCGTTGGAACCACTACAACCTCTTTCCTTTATATATATATATATATATATATATATATATATATATATATATATGTATGTATGTATGTATGTATGTATGTAGGTAACTACACTCTACACTCGTCTCGGAAAACCTTTGGTTTCTTGATTTGCTAATGGTCAAATCAATTTCGAAGGAAAAAAAAGGTTTTAAAAAAAAGAAAGAACTATGAACATGAACGTCTGTCGAAAATAATCGTACCGCATACAGGTCCAAAGCCTAAAGAAAAAAAAACCGATACGAGTAATCAACTAACTTAAAAGTGCTCAATACAAAAGTAGAGCAGACCCAGTCAAACCTAGAGAGCCATACAAACCTACCAAGATTTCACCTGAGCGGATCGTCAGGGAAACCTGGCTTATATATATATATATATATATATATATATATATATATATATATATATATATATATATGTTATGGTCCGGTTCCTTGTACCACGGTGATAGTCCAAGGTAGAACCAATAAAGAAGAACTCGAAGGCGGATATGGAATAACACAGATATATTACAAACAGGAATATATACAAAGGTAGAAAAATGTTAGTACGAACAATCAGGTTTAGTAGTAATTGTCTGAACACGACTCTGTTTCGGACTGCCTCTGACTCGACTGACTGACTCGCTCGCTCTGACTGACTGACAGACTCAGACTGAACTCTCTGCTTCCTCTTGAGGCGCAGTATTTATTACGTATGGAATAGTCCATTATGTTATTATGGGTAAGGTCCCATAACAATATATATATATATATATATATATATATATGACGCGCACTTAGTAATTACTATAAGGTGTTAAACTCGGTATCCTTCTGTCATATGTCGTGTCCCTTTCGTACGTTCTTCACAATGTCCTCTCCTTTGTACCTCCTAATATATTTGGTCTTTTTCCATCTTTCCTGGAACTTGCTCCGCCATCCGGTCGCCGGGTATGTTATGCTTTGCTTTCTTCTGTCTCTCTTACCTTCAATCTGTCTTGTGATTATCAAATTTTCCAAGCTCTCTTTCTTCATTATGTGCTCCAGAAATTTCATCTGCCAGTGCTTGATATTAAGTATGTGTTCTTTTTGTTGTACTGTCTCTAGAACTTTGTCGTTGCCCCTATGTTCAGTCCACGGTATTCTCAGCATGTTTCTGTAGAACACATTTCTGTCTCTTCTTCATCTGTGAGGAGATTTTCCAGCATTCACTACCATATGGGAGGATTGATATTACATAACAGTTCAGTACTCTTTTTATTTGTCCCTAACGATTTTTTTTCTGTTTCTTAAAACTTTGCTCAGCTTTTAGGAGGCATCTTTCTCTATATCAATACGTCTTCAGATTTCCTTGTCGATATTTAAATTGTTGTACTTGTTTGATTTTGGTACCCCCAATTTGTAATTTGGATGTTGGAATGTCTCTTTTACTAACAACCTTGCATTCTGTGATCTTTCAATTGATGTTTAGTCATTTCATTTTTCTTTTTCATAATTCCACAAATTTAACAGTTTTTACGACAAGCCGTTTAATTTGACTGCTGGGCTAATACATTTCCCTCGGCGCTAAATTCACATCACACAGTTCTTCAACATCACATATCGGATCATTGCACATTTTTCATGACCGTTAAAATGAACGCAACTTGACACTGGCGTCTGTTTTGATGCCGATTTCTGGTGTGTTCGAGATTGAAAACTTTCATCATTTTTATTTGTAAGTCAGACTTGGTTGAATTGACCAGAAATGAATGCCTTTAAAATGAAGGATGAGAAGTTTCACTTTCGATTTAAATTCTATAAACCATACCCCTTTCTGCCTTCCATCATCATGGCTGATGCTAACCTCCAGGAAAGTGATCCGTTGTGCCTTGTCAGGCTCACGTTCTCAGCTGACATGAAGTAGAAAGACTATATTGAATCCATTGCTAGGTCAGCTGCTGAGAAAGTCGGTTCTCTGTAATGCACGAGACATTTTTTCTATCCGGAATCTATCTTCCATATCTATAAGTCCTTGCTTAGATTATTGCTGCCACATATGGTCCAGTGCCCCTGCTATTTAACTGGAGCGCCTTGATAAAATTCAAAGAAGAATCAGAAATATTATTGGTCCTGATCTGGCAGCTCGGCTTCGTCAGTTTTTTACCACCGTAAGGTTGCTTCATTGTGCTTTTTTAAAAAATACTTTCATGGTAATTGTTCGGATGAGCTCTATGGTATCGAGACTTTATGAATTTAAGTGCAATACTATACTGGCGGCGAGATCTCATCAATTTACAGTTAAGTTGGCTAGATATAGCCGTAATTTCTATGCGAACAGTTTCTTATCTCGCACATCTCGCTTGTGAAACTTCTTGCCGGCTTTCCAACCTCCTTTAATCTGCAAAAATTTGAATGCAATGTCAATCGCTCTCTATTATCCTCCTGATTACTTTTTTCTCTTCCCGCTCATTATTAATGTTTCTGTTCCTAATTCCGCCACACCCTGTAAAACACCTTGTGTTTTATTGGCTGTACAGCTTTGTTTGGGTTGATACCGATTTAAAAAGAAAAAGTGTCGGAACTGCGACAAAACGAAAACAAAGAACAAAAAAAAAAAAAACAAAAAAACATTCAAAATGTTTTGTTTTTTTTTGGATAGTGCTCCAGTTCTTTGGACGGTCAAAAACGGGTTTGTCAGATTTCGTCAGAGTGATTTTTGCCATCGTGAAAAATAAACCGAAGATTTCGACGGAAGAGATGGCTAAGAGTTTGAAAATCAATATCTCAAGTGTCTTTCGCTATTTGAAGAGACTTGGGTTAAAGAAAAACAGCCGATTTTGTCAAATCGAAATGTTTTCATTTGTTTCGGTCTCCACAGAACAATTTAATTGACAAAAGAATTTGACTCTGTACAGTCGGTCAAAAACTAGCTCACTACCATCTTCCAACAAAAGAACGCGTGAGTTTCTATGCAAATGACATCAAGGAACTTGTAGAACCATGGGAGTTGTTTAAAGCAATGGAGACCATGTACTTGAGTAATAAATGTCTTTTTTGTTGGTTTTTTTTTTTGGTGACTACGTAAAATTTTGTTTTTAATTTTCTAATCGTATACAAACTTTGCAATGATCTAATAGATTAATGCGACTCGGAAATACCAGCTCACCGACCTACCGCTGGGTTTTAAATGAACAAAGATATCATTGTACAATTAGAACAGGTTGATTTGTCACTTTATTTAGTAAATTAACATTGCATTCGACGGGAAAGCTGCGGTTTGATGTGTTAAATACCGACTCCAAAACTTAGATTCATGGCTTTTACCAATTTTTTGTCATTTGGGTTTATAAATCATTTTAAAAAATGCACAGAAATATCTCATTTCCGCTAGTTTTTGCTACGAACCTGACTTCAAAAGTTTGCATTTTCAAGAATAAATCCAAATAGAGTTAAATATATATTCAAACCAGAAACCTTATTAGGAATCAGCAGAAACAAAATAAGCAATTTATTACTTGTTCAATAAAAACATGCAATTTATTACTTGTTCAGTCAAAACATGCAATTTATTACTTGTTCAATGAATATCTTCAATATATTACTTGTTCAATGAAAATCTGCAATTTATTACTTGTTCAATGAAAATCTGCAAAATATTACTTGTTCACTGAAAATATGCAATTTATTACTTGTTCAATGAAAACTGTGCAGGCAAATATGCTATTATGCATATATATTGCATTGCTAGGTCAGTTTGTTTTTAATTTTCTAATCGTATACAAACTTTGCAATGATCTAATAGATTAATGCGACTTGGAAATACCAGCTCACCGACCTACCTCT
Source organism: Acanthosepion lycidas (assembly GCA_963932145.1). NCBI lineage: Eukaryota > Metazoa > Mollusca > Cephalopoda > Sepiida > Sepiidae > Acanthosepion > Acanthosepion lycidas. The sequence goes on along the minus strand of OZ010584.1, from coordinate 35,983,673 downwards.
CATTTCCGCTAGTTTTTGCTACGAACCTGACTTCAAAAGTTTGCATTTTCAAGAATAAATCCAAATAGAGTTAAATATATATTCAAACCAGAAACCTAATTAGGAATCAGCAGAAACAAAATATGCAATTTATTATTTGTTCACTGAAAATATGCAATTTATTACTTGTTCAATGAAAACTGTGCAGGCAAATAAGCTATTATGCATATATATTGCATTGCTAGGTCAGTTTGTTTTTAATTTTCTAATCGTATACAAACTTTGCAATCATCTAATAGATTAATGCGACTTGGAAATACCAGCTCACCGACCTACCTCTCATTTCCGCTAGTTTTTGCTACGAACCTGACTTCAAAAGTTTGCATTTTCAAGAATAAATCCAAATAGAGTTAAATATATATTCAAACCAGAAACCTAATTAGGAATCAGCAGAAACAAAATATGCAATTTATTATTTGTTCAATGAAAATATGCAATTTATTATTTGTTCAATGAAAATATCCAATTTATTATTTGTTCAATGAAAATATGCAATTTATTATTTGTTCACTGAAAATATGCAATTTATTACTTGTTCAATGAAAATATGCAATTTATTATTTGTTCACTGAAAATATGCAATTTATTACTTGTTCAATGAAAATATGCAATTTATTACTTGTTCAATGAAAATATGCAATTTATTACTTGTTCAATGAAAATATGCAATTTATTATTTGTTCAATGAAAATATGCAATTTATTACTTGTTCAATGAAAATATGCAATTTATTATTTGTTCAATGAAAATATGCAATTTATTACTTGTTCAATGAAAATATGCAATTTATTACTTGTTCAATGAAAATATGCAATTTATTACTTGTTCAATGAAAATATGCAATTTATTATTTGTTCAATGAAAATATGCAATTTATTACTTGTTCAATGAAAATATGCAATTTATTATTTGTTCACTGAAAATATGCAATTTATTACTTGTTCAATGAAAATATGCAATTTATTACTTGTTCAATGAAAATATGCAATTTATTATTTGTTCACTGAAAATATGCAATTTATTACTTGTTCAATGAAAATATGCAATTTATTACTTGTTCAATGAAAATATGCAATTTATTACTTGTTCAATGAAAATATGCAATTTATTATTTGTTCAATGAAAATATGCAATTTATTACTTGTTCAATGAACATATGCAATTTATTATTTGTTCAATGAAAATATGCAATTTATTACTTGTTCAATGAAAATATGCAATTTATTACTTGTTCAATGAAAATATGCAATTTATTATTTGTTCAATGAAAATATGCAATTTATTACTTGTTCAATGAAAATATGCAATTTATTATTTGTTCAATGAAAATATGCAATTTATTACTTGTTCAATGAAAATATGCAATTTATTATTTGTTCAATGAAAATATGCAATTTATTACTTGTTCAATGAAAATATGCAATTTATTACTTGTTCAATGAAAATATGCAATTTATTATTTGTTCAATGAAAATATGCAATTTATTACTTGTTCAATGAAAATATGCAATTTATTATTTGTTCAATGAAAATATGCAATTTATTACTTGTTCAATGAAAATATGCAATTTATTATTTGTTCAATGAAAATATGCAATTTATTACTTGTTCAATGAAAATATGCAATTTATTACTTGTTCAATGAAAATATGCAATTTATTATTTGTTCAATGAAAATATGCAATTTATTACTTGTTCAATGAAAATATGCAATTTATTATTTGTTCAATGAAAATATGCAATTTATTACTTGTTCAATGAAAATATGCAATTTATTATTTGTTCAATGAAAATATGCAATTTATTACTTGTTCAATGAAAATATGCAATTTATTATTTGTTCAATGAAAATATGCAATTTATTACTTGTTCAATGAAAATATGCAATTTATTACTTGTTCAATGAAAATATGCAATTTATTACTTGTTCAATGAAAATATGCAATTTATTATTTGTTCAATGAAAATATGCAATTTATTACTTGTTCAATGAAAATATGCAATTTATTACTTGTTCAATGAAAATATGCAATTTATTATTTGTTCAATGAAAATATGCAATTTATTATTTGTTCACTGAAAATATGCAATTTATTATTTGTTCAATGAAAATATGCAATTTATTACTTGTTCAATGAAAATATGCAATTTATTATTTGTTCAATGAAAATATGCAATTTATTACTTGTTCAATGAAAATATGCAATTTATTATTTGTTCAATGAAAATATGCAATTTATTATTTGTTCACTGAAAATATGCAATTTATTACTTGTTCAATGAAAATATGCAATTTATTACTTGTTCAATGAAAATATGCAATTTATTACTTGTTCAATGAAAATATGCAATTTATTATTTGTTCAATGAAAATATGCAATTTATTACTTGTTCAATGAAAATATGCAATTTATTATTTGTTCAATGAAAATATGCAATTTATTACTTGTTCAATGAAAATATGCAATTTATTATTTGTTCAATGAAAATATGCAATTTATTATTTGTTCACTGAAAATATGCAATTTATTACTTGTTCAATGAAAATATGCAATTTATTACTTGTTCAATGAAAATATGCAATTTATTATTTGTTCAATGAAAATATGCAATTTATTACTTGTTCAATGAAAATATGCAATTTATTACTTGTTCAATGAAAATATGCAATTTATTACTTGTTCAATGAAAATATGCAATTTATTACTTGTTCAATGAAAATATGCAATTTATTATTTGTTCAATGAAAATATGCAATTTATTACTTGTTCAATGAAAATATGCAATTTATTACTTGTTCAATGAAAATATGCAATTTATTACTTGTTCAATGAAAATATGCAATTTATTATTTGTTCAATGAAAATATGCAATTTATTACTTGTTCAATGAAAATATGCAATTTATTATTTGTTCACTGAAAATATGCAATTTATTATTTGTTCACTGAAAATATGCAATTTATTATTTGTTCACTGAAAATATGCAATTTAATACTTGTTCAGTCAAAACATGCAATTTATTATTTTAATGTACTGATTTTCCCATTATGCAAAATGGGAAAAAATATTTATGCTAAATACGCAAAAATATTAATCAAAATATTATGCAAAATATGCAGTTTAATACTTACTCAATGAAAACATGCGATTTATTACTTGTTCAGTGAGATGCCTGCAGGTAAATTTGTCAACTCAACGTCGTTCCATCCATTAGAACCTTTTGTTCATTATTTAAAACCACTCACCGTAAGTTCAAAAATTCTATTTTGTGAAAGGTTAATCAAATTTGACCATTATGTCCATTCATAGTTGATGAATCTAATAATGTTAATGTCTTCATTGGTGCTCACTACTTCTGAAGCAAAAAAATATTGAGAAATTCTCCGCTACTTGGTTATAATTTTGTGATGTAATTTGAATGGAATTTTAAAATAATTCTTGTTGTCATAAACTAAGTATAAATAAATGCTTACTTATCTAATGGACAATTTTCTTCTTCCTTTGAACCCTAATTCATCTGAATTCGCCATTGTGAAAAGAATATTTTCTAGAAGCAAGGTGAAAGTATTGTGTTGTAAATTTTTTAATGTAACATTCTGTATTTTGGTGGACTATTATTTTCTGGATCATGTTGAAGTTATACAGTTGTTGATTATGGAATTATATATTTTATTAATTATCAAATTAACTAACTGGATGTATTTTATTTATACATTTTATAAAGTTGTTCTATAAGGATTTTACATATCACCGGAATTAAATCGAACGCCCCGATTTTAAACCTAAATTTAACCTTTAACCCTTTGAGCTCTGCGTTCCTGAACAATTTTAACCGTTTTCCCTGAGCTCCTGAGTCAAAATTCGGAAATAATTGGTATGTAAAGTTTCATAGTCGATATAAAAGTACTTACAAAAAATATAAGCATGGTTTGTTTAGAGAGTTTTGCCAGAACTAGTTATCCAGAAATAAGTTGACGTAATCAACTGCGCGAGAACTTTCGTTGATACTTTCTGGAATGTTCTTATCCCCGCATTTGGAATCATTAAATTCGATGTTATTTGCCTCATATAGCTTATTCCAACCATCTCGATCTGCTCTTACATCTTCTCTAACATGACCGGCGTCTTTAAGGACACGCCTTCATTGATCAACTGATTGTGTATGCTCAGTTTCATTTTCACTATCTGTAGCAAAATCATCCGATTCGAATTCCACTTCACTATCAGAGTAACCATTGTCATACTCTAGTACCGATAAATCATCAAGCATATCAATTACAAGCTGCGGTGTGTAGAGGGTCTTTTCTCGCACGTTTTGTCCCTGATTGCTTCCCTGACGGCCCATGTTAAGACTCTGCACGCTACATAGTAAAAATGATCATTTTTTTTTATCCAAAAATATGCATAATACAGAATGAAAAGGCGCGGACATGTTGGTATAACGTTCGATGACATCAGAATATTACGGCTTTTCTGTTTGGCTCTTTAAAATAAGACAACCAATAGTAAAACACGACGCAAGTATTTACCCACCGTTCAACCGGTGTCTGGGCATTACGTCATTTTTCTCTACCACCGGTAAAGCGGTGATCAGAGCTCAAAGGGTTAAACTCGTTCCCTCAAAAAATGATAACGATTTGGAAAAGCATATCTGGGGTCATTATTTACCAAGTTAAACCCAAACATTCAAATTGAGCGCAATATCAAGATCTACCCTATTATACCTTGTGAGTATGTGTGCGTATTTGTGTGTGTGTATGTGTGCATATTATTATATCATTATATATTATATTATTATCACATTCATCACCACTGGTAATTACAAGAAGCCTTTCTTTCCAGCTATAACGATATACGATGATGCGCCTTAAACAAGCAAGGAATGGAAGGATATACATTTAATTGGATATGATAGATCTAAGCACATACAGGTGACACTCTTGTCTACCTCCAATCTGACTCGATTAGAATATTTCAGTCGAAGATGAATGTGGCCTTGGAGCTGGGCTTTATGCCTAACCAAACTGAAAAAAGGGAGAGATTAGCTCCGTAAAAGAGGAACCGTTTTGCCAGTTAACCCGTTCCAACCGGGCAATCGCTACAAGGAGTAACCCTACTTGACACGTCATTCCAGAAATCTAGAAGCAAATCTCGCGGCTGAAACCTCGCGAATAAACCGGGATAATTTCTTCAATCGCGCCGACAATTCTGCATCAAGTCAAGTAACGATATATAAAGCCTAACCAGATGCTGGTCCATGGTGATAAAAACCCAAGCCCTCTTGATGATATGTAAACAAAATATTATTATTATTAATATTGGGCAGTGTTTATTTCTTTGAAAATTAACAATAACACACGACCGTAAAATGTTACGTCCAGTACCAAGAGACATAACGATATAATGGCTTTGTACTTGGTAAATGCAATATTCGTTTGTCTACCAGCGCCAGAAGAAATAGCGTGAACGAGAGATACTACACCAGTGTTTGTAATAGAGCCATCTAGCAAACGGATAGGAATTTTGTCACTATGTTAAAATGCACAAAGAAGAAAGGCATTTTTCTCTCTTCTCTTTCGGCGAATTCTAACGCGTTGTGTAAAAGAACTTGTGATATCAGTTTCAAGGAGTGCAGAACGCTTGTGATCGTACGAAAAACATGGATTTCTCGAACAGCACAGGAACAAGTCGACGAACAATGTACAGGGTGCGATGGGTAAATTGTCACCATTTATATTTTTCATTTTACGCATGCGCCTTGTTTTGTTTTTTTTTTTTGTTTTTTTTTTTGTCAACTGCACAGTATAGTAGGGTCAGTTGGGCACCGTTTGTGAGAAAAAACACCATGATGCAATTCACTCCGCCAGAAACTTAGAAACAGCATGCTTTACTGCTTGGCATTTCCACTGGAAGCTCCAATACAAACATTTCAGAGTGTTCAGGTGTCAATCTGAGGACATGCGGAAAGAGTTGGATGAGTCTGATGGTGATTGCGAAGGTGCTTGGTGTGATCACTTATAATGGCGAAGTTATGCCTCCATTTATCTTCCGATAGGCCTCAGACTCAACACGGAGTCCCACACTGTGCTTGCGGAGGTATTTTTGCTCTGGGTCAAGTGAGTGGCTGTTGGAAGACCCTATGCCTGGCAACAGGACCCTGCACCATACCATACAAGCAAAAGAACCCAGTCAGATAATTTCTGAAACCATACCATCCCTTACATCTCGCCATCTAATTCTCCAGACTACACCCCCTGATTATGATGTGTTGGACGCAGTTCAACGAATGACCAAAAAAAAAAAACTTTTTGTAACAACAAAAGCGATCTGCAGGCAAGGATTATGTCATCATTCGCCATCTTAAACACGGAGACCGTCCAAAACAGTTGTAGGATATTCGTCTGGTGCCCGTGATTGAAGCCAATGGCGATTTTATTAAATAAATTTACTCTTTAGTATTTCAAGATATTTTTGTGTAATTTTGGTAAATATATCTGTTAAAAGATGTCACTGTTATTTTCATTTTTTTCATCATTTAGATGACAATTTATCCGTCGCACTCTTTGTCCCGCTGTGTGTGCGTGTGTTTGTGTGTGTGTGTTTTGATTAACCATACAAAATAATTTTAAAAAATAATTCATAATTACAGCAAAGACATAAATTGTAAAACAAGACGAGGACAAATAGTTAAAACTTAACTGGTTTTCATTCCTCTCTCATCAGTAAGAAATTTCAAATACGATTTGTGCACCAAACTATTTAAAAATCAAAGAATACCATTGTTCTTGCATCTGTGTATAATAAACTCTAACCATCATTGGTTTATATACCTCTTGGGATTGTTTCTCTTTCGAGTGGCAAATGTTAAACCTCATTAAGACTTTGGTCCATCATGGCTTACTAATCTGCTTAGTGAGAAAAATAAAATCAGAAATTATAATGTGTAGGCGCAGTTGAAAGAGAGAGCAACAAAACTCCTTTAACACCAAAGATGAACTGAAGGGAAGGATTATGGCGGCATTCACCTACCTTATCAAGGAGACCGTCCAGAAGAGTTGCAGGATATTCCGAAGTCGTCTGAAGGCCGTGATTGAAGCCAATGGCGATTTTGTTTAATAAATTTACTCTTTAGTATTTCAAGATATTTTTGTGTAATTTTGGAAAATATATCTGTTAAAATGAGATATCAGTATTATTTTCATTACCGTGTCATTTAGACGACAATTTATGCATCGCACACTTTACATAAATCTCGGAGACCGGAGCTGTTCTACAGAGAGAAAGTGTAATATTGTTCGTTCGGTTTGTTTTGTTTCAACTAATTTTGTTTGAAAAGATCGGTTTAAAAATGTATTGATGGTAATTTTACTATAAAAAAATATTTTATATACTTTCATAACGTATTGTTTTTGTTTAAGGCTTCACTATTTTCCCATAGTTGGGACCCTAAGAAGTGTTACCACTCTGGGTCAGGGTGGACCTGCGAAAAACATCAATTAAGTGGTGGTTCCACGCCCCTCAAAACCTCCAATCCCCTGTTTAGTCGCATTGCTGCCGGATGTAGTTTATCGTCATAACCAGGACTCGCAAGCAAAAGGAAACACTACTTGGTGTACATAACTAAATATTAGTATTGGAAAGCAGTCGATGATAGATGAGCTATTTTCTAATTCGAAAAAGATTGAATCGAACAAGTGCTGCTTTCAGATCACTTGAGAAGAGTAAAACGCTTAGAGAATTATTTAAAATTAACTCCGGAGTACTTCTTCAGGAGATGATTAAATCCCGATAAACGAGTGAAGCTGATTCAATTGATCGTCATCGCAAATATTCTAAAATTATTATTTCTTTCTTTTTTTTTCAAATGTAAATAAAAGTATCTAGAATGAAATGTCTCTTCTAATTATTTTAATAATTCTTGATGAATTGTCAAGCTTTGGCTGTTTACACAATAATTCAATGTATTTATTAACAATAAGTGTAGTGTAAGAAACATCTGTCCAAGTGCGCATCGGAATATCGAAAGGTGCCTTTCAGAAACTAAGTATTAAAAGATCGGACTATTTCGATATGATCAAAGAGAAGAGTGCTGGGCTGCTACGTAATAGCTATCCTCCTTTATAGCAGGGAATACTGGACAAGTTCCTCACTGAAGATGAAAAGTTTAGAAGTGACAGAGATGTGCTTCCCCAAAAGGATGCCTGTTCGAATCAATCTTTTACGCCTTAGAAAATAGCTCATGATAAATGACTGCTTCGAAGCTCTTCCGTCAATGCGAGGAACCACAGACAGAACACGTGAGCAATGAGAAAGTTCTAAAGAAAATGTCAATTAGAATGACATTCATAATTCAAATAATAAAATCAGTAGAAATTTCCAGGATACATTACGGGAAAGGGCGGATTGGAAAATGTAATACTCACAAGACATTGAGAGAAGGAAGGATAGAGAGGAAACATTGAGTAACTTAATGAGTTTGTTGTGAATGGATGGCTGAGCTGGGACAAGAATGGATGATAATGAATTAAACGTAGAGTTGTGGAGAACCCCAATCCCCCACGTCCTTAAGTGACACAACACATAGAAGATGGATTGAATGGATATCAGAGTTGGGGCAAGAAGGGATGATAAAGAGTTAAACCTTGCTTGGAGTTTCAAGGGACAGAAAGTTGTGGAGACCCATGATAACCCACTTCCTGAAGGGGCAAAGCACATAAGTGTGAACGGATGTCAGAGCCGGGACAAGGAAGAGTGATAAAGAGTCCAAATTTGCTTAGACATCTGAGGGACAGAAGGTTGTGGAGAGCTATGATCACCTGAAATGACACGGCACATAAAAGAATGTGTTAATGGATCACAGAGCCAGGAAAAAGAGGGATGATAAATTGTCAAATGTTTCTTAGAGTTCCAAGGGACAGAATGTTGTGGAGTGCTATCATTGCCCAGCCACTGAAGGTATACAGTATTTATTTATTTCATAATCATGATAATTAAACTCAACTTATTTCAGGTTTATTGTTGTGTACGTGTTCGCATATGTCTGCACTGTGAAGCGGATTCAAAATTCTCAGTGATGTAAGCCTGTGAAGTACCTCATCCTTATAAAGCTGGTATTCACATTTTTCGATAGAAGATTCTGCAAAAATTTGAATTGAAATGTTGAACAATAGATTGGGGGTGAGTTGCTCAATATACGCAAATTCAGTTTTGGTTTTGCTTTAAGTCATATAAAACATTCTTAGTTTATTTAATACTGAATTCTATTGTTTTATTAAAGAATACATATATAGTTGTTAGGAATAATCAAGAGTAGTCTCCCCTTGTTTTTTTACTCTCCTCTTTCAGTGAGCGATTTCTGTTTACTGGGACTATAAAAGGACACTATATGTATTGTATTCTCTGCTGAATAAAGCTTTCTTAAAGCCTACATCTGCGTACTTTTGTCATTACAATAAGTTTAGTTTTGTTTAGGTTTATAATTTCAGTTACGCAAATTCATTTTTAGTTTGGTTCGTTTTACGGTATATAAAACTTTTCGGGGTTATTTAATACTGAATTCTGTTTGTTTTGTTCAAGACTACAAAGGTTAGTTTGCACGATAGTAAAAATGTAAACATAGTTGGCTTGCACCAGATTTAAAAACTATAGGTCGGAGAGACAAAAAGGTAAATGTTGATTCGATTTACACGCGAGCCACAAAGATAGACATAGGTCCGTTTTGCTCAGGAGTCAAACGGTAGACATAGGTTAGGTTTGCATCAGGTTCGCGGTAGGTCAGATTTGAACGAGGGTTAAAAATGTAGGCATCGACCCAATTTGAACGAGAATCAAAAAGGCGGTGTTTACTTTTTGTGTTTCTGGATGCATTCGATTATTGGCCCATCCCCCACCCACCCAACACACGCAGACAAAACTCGCCAAGAGGGAAGACCTTTTTTAGGTACATCTACGAGATCGCTAAAAAAAAGAGCATAGCATGATGAAAAAGACGCCAAACTTGACGAAAACGAAATTTTATCGTCTAAATATTTATGTTATTATTAAGAGGAAAGATCAAAGTTTATTTTAATTATTTTAAAAAAAATTTCCTTCTTTTTAGAACATTCTGAATTTTCATTTAAAAATCCTTGTTTCTCTTTGTATCACTGGAACAAGTAAAATACAATTTTTAGCACTTTTATTTTTGTATGACACACATTAACTTGGAAAATCTTGCAAAAACAAAAATAATTGCCGGACGTTAATGAAACTTTCAGGAACTATTCACAGATGATCGAAATTATTATAAATATGCTTTCTTTTATTGAAGTCATGGCAGAAATATTTTTTATATATTTATTACCCCCCCCCATAACTAATTTTATGAAAACTCTAGAAATTCGATCGTGTTCACTTTAGTAATTACAACAGTTAAAAACACAAGGCTTTGAGGAATGCAAATCATGTTTTTTTTTTGTTTTTAATTGTACCCCCTACATGAAAATCAGCTCTGAATTGTAACATACAAAACTCAATCAAACAAATATATTATTTAATTTCAAATGCTTTTATTTGCTTTTAGTTGTTTTTATCAATATGGACAATATTTTCTGAAAGCAAAAAAGTTTTCGATGAAAAATGAATTTTTAATACAATTATTTGTTATTTTTTTAATTATGATAGATTTTTACATTTAAGTTGTTAAAATATAAAATTAATTAAAAGCCGCATCCACTTTCGTAAGTGTCCTTATGAGATAGATATTTTTTAGCGCGTTGTAAATTGTATCGTTTTGACTAATCAGAAGACCCGCATTAATTAAGAAATTTAATTTTGTGTTTATAATCGGGTTGTAAGTACAGAAGACCAACCAGAATACAATTAAGTTGCGTTATTTGAGTTAAGCCTTGTTATCCGCTGTTAAGACCTTTACTTTTGCGAAACATGTGTAGAGAAGTTAATTTGAGAAGGGTACCTAGAAGTATCAGTATCATCTTATGAAATTTATATGTTCTTATTTTTGTTTTAGTCTCAGTTATGTCATTTTTTCCATGAATCAATTATCAAAATTAATAATAAAATGAATGGAAATACGAATAACACAGTAATATGCAGTAAATGTGCATAAAATTATAGTATTTTATGTACACTTCTGATAAAATTTCATAAGAAAGGCACCTATAAATTAATTAGAAATTTCTTATGAAATTTAATCTCACTCTTATTTTAATTTCTTTATAATATATTTTCCATAAAACATCGTAAACGTAAAGGTGAAAGCTAAGTACAAAATACAAAAAAAAAAAAAAAAAATTAGAGCGCTGAAAGTTTTCCTTAAAATTAAGGAGGTAAATAATTTGCTGACTTAAATGTAAATAATTTCACTTTTCTCCTTCCGTAGAACAAATTATCCTCACGGAATATGTCAATATGTCATTCATCACCTGTCAAGTGACGCGAAAGTTTATGACCTTGTTTTATTTTCAAATTACATCTTTTCGGCGCAGAAGCTAAGTTAAGCTTGGTTCAAAATATTTTAAATAAACATTATAATTTCTTATTTTCTTAAAATAAGTTTTGAAAAAAATGATAATTAATATTTAAAAGAATTTCAAACTGAGATTTTCATTTTTTTTATAAAATGGAAAAAAATGGTTTCTATCTGTCAATTTTGCTGACTCAAAAAAAAAAAGATTTTTAATGAAAATTTTGGACGTGCTAGGAACAATTAAAAATGTATAAAAAATACCCCCAAAATACTTTGATCTTTTGTCTTAATAATAACATAAACATTTAGACGATAAAATTTTGTTTTTGTCAAGTTTAGCGTCTTTTTCATCATGCTATGCTCTTTTTTTAGCGGTGTCGGGAAGGTACCTAACCTTTTTGAACTCAAGTCTTCGAGAAAACATCTTTAAAATCGTATCTTAAGTGCATAATTCCGTTCCCTCTCTACGTAGTTTAGGTTCGTTTAGTTTAGTCTGGTAAAAGGCGAAACGCAGAAGACGGCTATGTTTTGAGATTATCAAACTTAGACGCGCAAGGCAAGACGTTAACCGGTCAACCTAATCAACTGTCAAATGGCAGGCATACATTCCAAGAAAAGCAAACTCCGAGAATGCCTTGTTTACTACCACATCACAAAACATTATTTTTCATTAATTTTCTCACTGTTTATCTTATCTGAGCTTATTTACAACTAGTCCCCCTCTTTTTTTCGTTCTATTAAGAACAGTACAAGAGTTTATAACTATTTTTAAATATATATCATGTGTTGTTCGTTTACTCTTTTAGTTTTGTAAAACAACACCGGCTAGGCTAAAGACTGGTGTTATTTGGAATTTTCTTCGGTTTCCCTGGGAGAGGATTGGGTGTGAGGAGATAGATAGATAGACAGATAGATAGATAGATAGATAGATAGATAGATAGATAGATAGATGGATGGCGAGTTATGTGAATATATATATATATATATATATATATATATATATATATATATATATATATATATATATATATATATTAGGTTGGTGCAAAAATAATGACGTATAATGTCGTTTTTTGACGTTAAAAATACGTCAAAAAACGACATTATTACGTCATTATTTTTGCACCAACCTAATATATATTGAGAAAGAGACAGAAAGACGGAGATATAGATATAAAGAGAAATACATTAAAAGATAGAGAGATAGAGGGAGATAAAGATAGAGATATAGAGAGGGATAAAGATAGAGAATTAAAGGTAGATAGAGAGAAAGTTTAGATAGAAAAAAGAGAGGAAAAAAACAGATGTGGAAAGAGTTATACATAAAGTGATAGATACATAGAGAGATAGAGAGGGTGATAGAGAGAGTATGGCGAGGGATAAATAAAGAAAGAGACGTGGATAGATAGATAGATAGATAGATAGATAGATAGATAGATAGATAGATATAGTATATTAAAAGAGAGAAACAGATATACAGGTAGAGAGAGATTGGGAGAGTTATATATATATATATATATATATATACATATGAGGAGAGAGAGAATTACATATATATATAGAGAGAGAGGGAATGTGATAGAAATAGAAATAGAAACAGAGAAGTAGAAAATAGAGAGCGGGACAAAGACAGATATATATATATATATATATATATACAGATATATATATATATATATATATATATATATATATATATATATATATATATATATATATATATATATATATATATATATATATATATAACAGAAAGAAAGAAAGAATAAAAGTATTATGTGTCGGTTCGAGCTTGTTTTCATTGTCACCTACCGAGTTTCAAGATATAAATCAAAACTGGTAATGCTGAATTACAAGCAAGTGAAAATAATTTATTTGTGTATTGAATGAAATGGCCCTAGTCCTATCCTTTTTTATAATATATCCATTATATATCCGCTACTGAAGGGCACAAATTTTTTGCATAAACCACGCGTATCTTTTCTTCCATTTCAATTCATTTTGCTCTCCACTCATTTTTTCGTAACTTCTCCAGAATAAACAACATTGTGAATTTTTTTTACTTGATAAAGTCTGTTGGCTACCTACCGTAGATCAACTGTTAACAAGCTCTTTTCCTTGGAGGCGTTAAAATTTACAAGCCATTTCTTGCCCCAGTTAACCACTGATTGGAGGTTTTAATATAAAAGTAAAAAGGCTCGAAAATTGTTACATGAATTAGAATGGTCTAGCTGTCTCGCGCACCCATATTCCTTAGTGTGACATGTCAGCCCTTAATGATAAGATTTTCGCCAGGTAATGTGTTAAACATATTTTGACGAGCAACGAAAAGTACAGATGTTTTACAACAATGTGAAGCACAAAGAATTATAAGACGAGCAAAAGGAGTGATCTGATATGTTTGCTTAACGATATATCAACACCTTATGGGTCATTTAATGCTAAACTTTAGGTTTCTTGGGAGCTTTGAAGTAATAAAAATATATGTTATTCTGCTTTCACAATTGAATACATGGTAGATGATACTCAACTTTTGTGCATATACGTGTTTGTGTGGATATAATTACTAGAGGCGGTGATGTTTTATGTTGTATTTTTTGGAAGATATATCTTGGAATACAGTTTGATTTATTTAAGAAATTGTAAAAACTTGTAGGGATTAACGCCATGTTGGTTGTTTGATTTTGTTCGGTCTATAAGTTATTTAATACTGAAATCTAAATATTTTGAACGCAATTGCACGCCTTCAACCATGGATAAAATATATTACTGGTCATTTTGCTATGAATATGTATTGCTATACTTAACATCTCTTGGAGACAACATCCAACTAAATCACAGCTCTATGGACCCATTCGTAATATTTCTACAATCTTACGCGAACGCAGAATGCGCTTTGCAGGACGCTACAGACGACCAAAGCAAGAACTTGCGAGTGATCTACTGCTCTGGACACCTAGACATGGTGCAAGGCGAGATGGTCATCTATCGACCACCTACATTGACCAACAATGTTATGACAGAATGCCACTCTGATGAACTTCCGACCTTGATTGCAAGACCCTGATGGCTGTCGTGATAGACTCAGGAATGTCCGAGCTAACTCAACCGAATAAAATATACAAAATAATAATTAATTTTTCCTGTACTTAGATGAAAATTAAATAGCCGTTTGATTTACACTTGAGAGAAAAAGCAGAAAATATTCGAGTTTTTCTATGTGTCGTGTCTCGTCAGGAGGTGGGAGGTTATGGTTATCCACAACTTCCTTGTAACTCTTAGTAACGTCTGTCCTTTTAACACCCTATTCTACCGCATGTTTCGCCATCCATTTTACTCGTCAGGTAAGTAACCCAATACCTGATCTTTTTCGCTTTTGCCTTCGATATGCCCTTTGAGTGTCAAATTCTCCAATCCCTCCTTCCTCTTTCAGTCAAATAAAATAAACCAAAATATATGTTTGATTTATTCATTTTCTACGGTTTGTAGGTTATTTAAAGCTCGAAAATATGTTTTTGTAAGTTTTTTTTTCTCATTTTTTTTGGCGGGGCAGATAATAATGATTTAAACATATAAATCTTAATAATTTTATAATTAATTAGGGTTCAGATTGTTTTATATTTAACTAAATTTATATATTTTATTCATCACGGTCCACTTTATTTTATGATTCATCACGGTCCACTTTATTTTATGACTCATCACGGTCCACTTTATTTTATGATTCATCACGGTCCACTTTATTTTATGACTCATCACGGTCCACTTTATTTTATGATTCATCACGGTCCACTTTATTTTATGATTCATCACGGTCCACTTTATTTTATGACTCATCACGGTCCACTTTATTTTATGATTCATCACGGTCCACTTTATTTTATGACTCATTACGGTCCACTTTATTTTATGATTCATCACGGTCCACTTTATTTTATGACTCATTACGGTCCACTTTATTTTATGACTCATTACGGTCCACTTTATTTTATGACTCATTACGGTCCACTTTATTTTATGATCCATCACGGTCCACTTTATTTTATGATTCATTACGGTCCACTTTATTTTATGATTCATCACGGTCCACTTTATTTTATGACTCATTACGGTCCACTTTATTTTATGATTCATCACAGTCCGCTTTATTTTATGATTCATTAGAGTTCAAAATATTTGATAATTCATTAGTATTCAGATTATTTGATAATTCATTAGTGTTCAGATTATTTTATCATTTATTCATCGGTTCAAATTATTTTATGATTCATCAGGGTTTCATTTATTTTATGATTTATTATGATTCACATTAGTTTATAATTCATTATATTTGGATATATCAATACATCTCATTGCATGTGCCTGAGAAAAGCGTGTCTGTTTCTTGAGCGGTTTTGGTAACTAAAATCTGTGAAATTTTTACTTACCGCGAGGATTTAAAATTCAAGTCAATTAAAGGTTTCAATTCCCAATACCGACATTAAAGCCTGACAAACTTCCTCCTGCCATATTAGCTTATTTATAAAATCTGATATGCCTACGCATTTGAAGATTCAAATTTCAATATATATATATGTGTGTGTGTTTTCATAATTTTTTCAAATTGCATGATTGTACATACATATATACAGGGTGCATTAAAAATATGTTTACAAACTTTGGGGCGGGTTCCTCACATCAAAACTAGGACAAAAGTCCTCAAATCCTTCGTTTTTGCGTTATTAAATTTAAAGAAAGTTTACGATAGATGGCGCTGTGTTGCAATAAAGACTAGGTTACATTTGTCATTCGTGTACATCTGTGGCTAGTCTTTCAACATGTAAGGTGTGTAGTAGTGAGTTAACTGAGAAGTGTTCTGTTTAACAATGGCAGGATTTTCATATTATGATGAGGCACATATGATTTTTATATACGGCCACGCGAATGGTAATTGACGCGAGGCTGCACGGTAGTATCAGATTACATTTCCAGACCGAAGGCAGCCGAGACATCCAACATTTACTGCTGTTTATCGTCGCGTTGCTGAGAGGATCCGTGGCACCACAAACTAATATGCATCCAGGAAGACCTAGATCCACTCGTACGTCTGACCACGAAGAACGCATTCTACTCGCTGTCGGAGACGATCGAAGCTCAACACACATCAAGTGGTACTAGCATCTCGTACATCTCATAGTACCGCATGGAGAGTACTTCAAGAGTAACTCCTATATCCATCTCATTTGCAAGGTTTGCAGGGTCTTTTGCCTTCTCATTGCTCACTACGGGAAATGGTTTATTGCACAAAAAGACGGTCCATTGTTCATCTCTTCAGTCTTGTTTACGTCCTGGGTATGACGGTAAATTACATCCGCGTCCTGGGTATGGCGATAAACTACATCCAACAGCAAGGTCTCAGATAATGTTTTCGGAAAAATAGTGTTGCCAGCTATAAGTTTTTGAAACAATAGTGTTGCCAGCTGTACATTTTTTGTAAAGAATAATGTTGCCAGCTATATCTTTTTTGAAACAATAACGTTGCCAGCTATACATTTTTTATTCCATACAAAATAGGCATTTAAAATTCATATAAACTGGATTTGGCATTAAATAACCCACAGTGGTTGATATGCCATAAAACCCAAACAAACAATCAAATCAGTCTTGTTTACGGATGAGGCAATATTTGGAAGAGATGGAATAACAAATTTACACAACCCAAAAAATTTGTGGGCGGATCGGAATCCCCATGGTACAATACAGGATAGACACCAGCATCAGTTTACAATTAATGTGTGGGCTGGAATTGTAGGCGAATGTCTGGTAGGTCCATATGCTCTTAAGGATCTTTATTTCGAACACACTTCCAGACCTGCTAGAGGATGTTCCCCTGCTAATAATATGTGTTGCTGTGTAGACTAGGTTAGATTTGTCATTCGTGTGAATCTGTGACTAGTCAATCTTCAAGGTTTAACGTGTGTGTTAACTGAGAAATGTTCCGTTTAACAATGGCAGGATATTCATATCGTGCGCAGCTATGATTTCTACATACGGACGCGAGAATGGTAATCGACGCGTTGCTGAGATAGGATCCGTGGCACCACAAACTATGAATCGAAGAAGACCTAGATCCGCTCGTACGCCTGACCACGAAGAACGCATTCTACAGGCTGTCGGAGACGATCGAAGCATCAACACACATCTAGTGGTACTAGCATCTCGTACGTCTCATAGTACCCCATGGAGAGTACTTCAAGTGTAACTCCTATATCCGTCTCATTTACAAGGTCTGCAGGGTCTTTCGCCCTCTGATCGCTCACCACGAGAGAACTTTTGCCGATGGTTTATTGCACAAACTACCGATCCATTGTTTATCTCTTCAATCTTGTTTACGGATGAGGCAGCACTTGAAAGAGATGTAATAACAAATTTACGCAATCAAAATTCGTGGGCGAACCGGAATCCCCATGGTAAAATACAGGCTAGACGCCAGCATCAGTTTACCATTAATGAGTGGGCTGGAATAGTATGTGACTGTCTGTTAGGTCCATATGTTATCCCAGCACGTCCTACAGGAGCTGTCTACAAGGAATTTATTCTGAACACAATTCCAGCCTTGCAAGAGGATGTACCTCTGCTAATACGAAGACGCGTGTGGTTCATACATGATGGAGCCCCGGCACATTTTAGTCACTTTGTTCGCAATGCACTGGCTGACATATACCATAAAAGATGGATATGGGATATGTAGTGGAGGGCCGGTTCCCTCGATCTCAATCTTTTGGATTTTTAACAGCTGGGCCACCTAAAACTATTGGTTTATGTAGCAGACATTAATAATGCAGAGAGATTTCATGAATGTGTCATGGGGAAACCATTCGACATCATATGGGAGTCAATGATCCGAAGAGTGCATGCGTATGTAGAAGCAAGCGGAGGACATTTTGAACATTTTGGTGCTCTCCATCACCGAAACCTGTTGGTCCTGTGGGTATGAAGCTTGCGTCATATCGTAATGTTCCGGGTTCGATTCTCGGTAGTGGATGTGTACTGTTGATGAGTCCTAAATAGGAAAAAACGGCCGTTCAAGGCTTTCTGCATTCTATTGAGGATTCTTCTAGACTCGTTGAATTATGATCATTCAAACCCCCTTAATTTATATATATATATATATATATATATATATATATATATATATATATGAAAATTAAGGGGGATTTGAATTATCATAATTAATATATATATATAAATAAATTAAGGGGGATTTGAATGATCATAATTAATATATATATATATATATATATATATATATATATATATCCTGATTTTATCGGTCTGGAGCGGGCGATCCCAGCGTGCGGATCCTTTGTAAAGTGCCTGAAAACCATACGCAAATACTTGTGAATGAAATTGGGTAGACGGAACCGTCGATGGATGTGCTAGCACGAAGTCAAAAGTCATGGGGATCGAGGGTTTGAGCGTATGGGCCTTGTTCAGATTGTTGATCACGCTAGATGACACGCTCTCTTCCAGAAACTGTAACTAAGGTCTGCTCAGCATAGTATAACCCACAGTTGGGCTCTGTGGGTGTTGAACAAACACAAATGCACCTGAGTGGGCGTCTGCAATAGGCATTGGCTAGCCGCCCTAGTAGATGTGTATCCTCGAATACGAGTGACCATCGATTATACGCACACACACACACACACATATATATTTATATATATATATATATATATATATATATATATATATGTGTGTGTGTGTGTGTGAAAAGTGTATATATATATATATATATGTATATATATAATATATATATATATATATATAATTATCTTCACTACACTTCCGATCTTTGAATTTCAACATACAAATGCGTATGTATAGAGACAACAGCACCCATATGCATACATATGTCAAATCCCACATATGTTTATGTCTGCATGAGCCCCGGCGAACGAGCGAGTGTGTATGTGTGTCTGCGTACCTCATCGGGTGTACGGACATGCATCTATGTTTGTGCTAACATGCGTGACATCCCGACGACCATTCCCCATTTCATAATAACACCAATACACGCAATCTACATAAATCCAAAATTTTTAAAAAATTAATCAGTTTGTCTGACGATCGCAAAAGCGTGAAACCCAGGGTCACAAACTCACATCAATACAACCATATATATATATATATATATATATATATATATATATATATATATATATATATATATTGTGTGTGTGAGTGGCCCACACCTTTTTATGAAAGATAATGGAGTGGTTTCCCGCTGCCTTATCTACGGTAGGAATTCTGAGTTTTTTCTTAGAATGGTTGCCAGCCAAGGCGAGAGAGTTTTGTCTACACAGCTATTTAAACGATGGCTGTGGTGTGGATTAAAAGTCGTCGATGCATGCACATATATCCTTTCCCAGGTCAATTGCGCATAAAACAGCGGAAGATGCTGGACTGGAATTTGAACTCGGTTGGCAGTTTCCTCTTTTGCGCGCCGATAACAGTTACGCTAGCCACTTCCCAAAAGAGACTGGTTTGATGCCAGTGTTTTGGAAATTTATCACCCGGGTTAGGCAAGTGGAAAAGCAGAACTTTATTATATCAGTGTTATTGCGATATTTATGGGGTTATTTTCACGGCAATACTATTTAGAATTTACAATTGCCTTGTGCATTATATGAAGACCTTTCACCATCTGCCTTGTTACTCCGCTCCATAATATACAGTTCAGTTACACTTGAGGTCATAAATGCAAATCCATATGTTTAACTTTGCCAACGTCAATAAAAGAAGCAACATTTATGCGGTACAAATTTCTGAATCTTGCATTCTTCTTCCTTTTTTCTTCTTCTTCTTCTTTTCATTCTACTACTACTGCTACTTCTCTTTCTTCTCTTCTTTTTATTCTTCGTCTTCGCCTCCTCCTCTTTCTTCTTTCTTCTTCGTATCCTCCTCCTTCTACTGCTTCCTCTTCTTCTCCTCTTACTTCTTCTCCTTGCTTTTTCATCATCATCATTTTTCTTCTTCTACTACTACTATTTCTCCGCCTCTTTTTTTCCTTCTTTTCTTCTATTTTTCTTCCTCCTCCTTCCATTTTTCTTCGTCTTCTTCTCCTACAACTCCTCTCCCTTCTCCTTTCTTCTTCTCTGTTTTTTTCTTCTCCTCCTCATCCTACTTTTTTCTCTCCGCCCTCTTCTCCTCCTCTTCCTTCTTCTCCTACTACTCCTCTTCCTTCTCCTTTCTTTTTCTTCTGCTCCTCATCCTTCTTTTTTTCTCACCGCCCTCTTCTTCTCCTCTTCCTTCTTCTCCTACTGCTCCTCTCCCTTCTCCTTTCTTCTTCTTCTCTGCTTTTTTCTACTCCTCCTCATCCTCCTTTTTTCTCTCCGTCCTCTTCTTCTCCTCCTTCTTCTCCAACTACTCCTCTTCCTTCTCCTTTCTTCTTCTCTGCTTTATTTCCTCTCCTCAACCTCCTTTTTTCTCTCCACCCTCTTCTCCTCCTCTTCCTTCTTCTCCTACTACTCCTCTTCTTTCTCCTTTCTTCTTCTTCTCAGCTTTTTTCTTCTCCTCCTCATCCTCCTTTTTTTTCTCCGTCCTCTTCTTCTCCTCTTCCTCCTTCTACTACTCCTCTTCCTTCTCCTTTCTTCTTCTTCTCTGCTTTTTTCTTCTCCTCCTCATCCTCCTTTTTTTCTCCGTCCTCTTCTCCTCCTCTTCCTGCTTCTACTACTCCTCTTCCTTCTCCTTTCTTCTTCTTCTCTGCTTTTTTCTTCTCCTCCTTATCCTCCTTTTTTTCTCTCTACCCTCTTCTCCTCTTCTTCCTTCTTCTCCTACTACTCCTCTTCCTTCTCCTTTCTTCTTCTCTCCTTTATTTCTTCTCCACCTCATCCTCTTTTTTTCTCTCCACCCTCTTCTCCTCCTCTTCCTTCTTCTCCTACTACTCCTCTTCATTCTTTTTTCTTCTTCTTCTTTGCTTTTTTCTTCTCCTCCTCATCCTCCTTTTTTCTCTCCGTCCTCTTCTCCTCCTCTTCCTTCTTCTACTGCTCCTCTTCTTTCTCCTTTCTTCTTCTTCTCTGCTTTTTTTTCTTCTCCTCATCCTCCTTTTTTTCTCTCCGTCCTCTTCTCCTCCTCTTCCTTCTTCTCCTACTTATCCTTTTCCTTCTTCAATTCTACTTTTCCACTTTTTTTCGACTTTTCTCAAAGTCTATTTATAATTGTATAACTGGATTGACTTTTCATTAACAGCGGATAAATCTCGAATGTTGTGGCTATTTTTTCTCCTTCGTCTTAAGCTTGTAGGATCACAAGTATTCAAATTAACGCTATCTGAAATTGTTTTTAGTAAGTTTTTGACCTTCGTTTAAAGATAGAATTTCGGATTAAACATAATGTATAGTAAAAGACCTTGGTCAGGGTTAATTTATTTTTATTGACTTGCCATAAAATCAATTCTACGTAATCTTGAACATCCGGCTATAAAAATAAATGTACCCACTGGTATCACAAAGGACATTGGACGATGTAAGATTTAAACCCACGTCTTTTTTTTTTTTTTCACATATTACGATCATTTTGGTTAAAAGTTGTATACTTTTCCTTCTTGCAATTTAGCTTAAATTTCAAATTTTCTTTATTTCCGAAGAGAACCAAAATATGATAACAGCATATATATATATATATATATATATATATATATATATATATATATATATATCTGTGTGTGTTTGTGTGGGTGAGGGTGTTTACGAGAGAGAGAGAGAGAGAGAGAGTTCTCAGAATATATCCGTAGAGAAGACAAATTGAGGTAGATAGACAAATTGAATGAAATAGAAAATTGAAAAATAGTACTTAGTCCTTATAGTCACGTTTCGTCATCTGACTTTATCAAATGTCATGGTGAAACACACCTATTCTATAGTTAATAGACTCTCCCAACTAATATAAGTAGGAGTAGTAATAGAGATTCAGTTAGTCGATGTTTGTCGACCGGCTGATAGGTTGAACTCTCTTCTTTCGAGCGGGGAGGAACCCGAACGAGGCTACGCCGAAGGGCGGAATCTCGTTCGGGGAGGTAAACCGACCCTGAACCCGTTTATACGGGTTCAATGGGCATATTTTTGGCCGAGCCCATGAGTTCAGGGATCTCACGCAAAAAGGCCTTGTGCCACACGATGCCCCAGTGGTGGGGTGACTGAATATCGTCGGTCAGTCAGTCGACTGGCTGACCGGTTGAACTCTCCGCCTTCGGGCCGGGGAGGAACCCGAAGGAGGCTACGCCGAAGGGCGGATTCTCTTTCGGGGAGGTAAACCGACCCTGAGCCCGTTTATACGGGTTCAATGGACATATTTTTGGCCGAGCCCACGGGCTCGGAGATCCCACGTGTTCGGAGATCCCACGGGCTCGGAGATCCAACGTTAAAAAGGCCTTGTGCCACATGACGCCCCAGTGTGGGGGGTGACTGAATACCGTCGGTCAGTCAGTCGACTGGTTGATCGGTTGAACTCTCTGCCTTCGGACGGGAGGAGCCCGAAGGAGGCTACGCCGAAGGGCGGATTCTCTTTCGGGGAGGTAAACCTACCCTGAACCCGTTTATTCGGGTTCAATGGGCATATTTTTGGCCGAGCCCACGGGCTCGAAGATCCCACGTTAAACCGGCCTTGTGCCACAGTATGCCCTCGTGGGTGACTAAATATCGTCGGTCAGTCAGTCGATGTCGGACGACAGTTAGTCGAATACGAAAGTATCAGCGACCATAACCTAGATTTTTCTGCGTAATATCTATTATATCAAGTTCCTAACGTTTTGTACGTCGAACCTATTTAGGACCGATTTAGTACAAATACGAGCCTCCACTGCGAAATAACTCCACAACATCAAGACAGGTGAGATAAACAAAAACGAAATGTTGTGTAGTTTCACGAAATTTAAAAGTTTTTAAAAGACGCTCCTGTGAAAGCTTCTTTTTGTATATTAGTAACTTTTTCCTTTTTCTTTTCTTTTTTTTTTTTTGAATAAGCTTTTTTTTGTTTTTGTTTTCCATGTCGACAATGTGTGAAAGTTCTCGGAACATATCTGTAGAGAAGACAAACTGAATAAAATAGACAACCGTAAAAATAGTACTTAAGCCTTGCCAACGCGTTTCGTCATCCGGCATTATTATCATTTGCTTTGATAAAGTCGGATGACGAAACGCGTCGGAAGTTTAAGTAATATTTTCTGATTGTCTATTTTATTCAATTTGTCTTCTCTAATTCAATTTGTCTTCTCTACAGATATATTTTAAGAAACAAAAACATACACTTAGTAAACTAGCCTAGAAGCCGCACCCTTCGAGCAGACTTTAGGCTAGCTCCCGCTGAGGACTTTTGGGCCTTCGGCCTTTTCTCTTCAGCGTCAAATGTACGTAAAAGTTATAAGAATTTAGAAATAATAAAATTATTTTATCTTTATTCGTCACCTTAATTTGGCATAATCTTTCTTCGTATACGCAACGTATTTTCGTAGATTGTTTACATTTATTTTGTGCGCAATTTATATTTTCTTTGAAAATCATCATTCTTTATGATCCCTCACATAAAGTCACTTAAAAGACATAAGGGAAACTGAACTATGTAATATTTCGAATACGTCACAGTGCGCGTGCTAGAAAAAGAAAAAAAGAAATGGGCAACATACTGTTCACCACTTATGCTTTAATTGCAGTTTAATTTGACGATATCAATTTCAGTAAACCTTTAATAAAGAATTGTTTTTTAAATTTTTCATTCAGTTCAATATTTAAATTTAATTTTAAATGAGTTTTTTTTATTTAATATTTAATTGCATGTAACTACAGTGGTTACTAGTTGTTCCTTCAGGTTATGATTCGCTGAGATCGAAAAATGGACGGACGGACGGACGGACACACGTACACTTCGTTTTATTTATATAGATCCGACATTTTTTATTCCTTGAAACATTACTATTGTGGTTATTCGAAATAGACGCGCCATTTCTATTACGCCTGTCGACTTGCGCAGTTGAAAAATCTTAATAAAGAAATACGCTGTCCAGTAAGGATGGAACCTGCGATCTCTTCAGTAGGGGAATTCACTGTTTGATCAGATGTACTTTTTCGGCTACAGAGAGCGTCACAACTTAGCAAGTCTCTATTTTTCCTTTTAAGTAACGTATACTTCGTCCTTCAGATATTTTTCTCGCAGACCCATATTTGCTGAGATTCATATCTGAAACGTTATGATCTTACTAATCTATCCTTATTTCTGTTGTGGGGCTCTCACCTTTTTACATAAGATGGACTCGTTCAAATTATACTAATACTGACAGAGAAAATACCTGCAGTTGAGAAACGTAGAGATACAGTCTCTGACTGTGTACGACGTCTGTCGAACTCTTTGCTTTGTCAGAGAGGAACCCGGACGAAGCTTTGCGGGTTCAAAGGGTATATTTTTAGCCGAGCCTACGGGCTCGGAGAAACCCACTTTAAACTCGGCCTTGTGCCACATATATTCCTCGTCGGTGGAATGTTAAATATTGAGATACGTTGAGACAGGTTGAGAGATACGAAGACAGACGCAGGGTTTTCTCAGAGAGTTATACAAGAGTCCAGAGATAGAGATGTTTACGGCTTTACTTACAGAGACTTGTACATATACTTCCTACTAACCCGCATTCCTGGACTACTAATCTTCACTTCAAGTCTGTATTCTTACGTTTAATACGCTTATTTTTATATCTCAATTTCTGGCGTTGTTTTTTTATTTGTGTAGGATTCCATTCACGGAATCCACAACAAGTTCTATCGTAAAGTTTCAGACAAGCGGCATTCTTTAGTTCTACCAGTGCAGACCTTTACTGCTAAGAACCGTCATGATCCCTTCACAGGGTCGAATCATTTTCACTCCTTTCATATTCCATTGGTAAGAAGAAAGTTCCAACCAGACTGCTTCTTTCCAAGAATCGCCACTTTGTGGAAGAAACTCACGCTGTGTTGCTTCCCGGATCATTATAATTTAACCTCTTCAAGTCTAGAATCAGCCGTTATCTATCCTACTTATCCTTGTAATCTGCACTTATTTCCGCCTCAAGTCAATTCAACAACCTCATTAAATAATGCTCTAACTTGAGTAGCTCTTGAACCTTGAATTCGGTGAACATTTAGGAAATAAATATTCGCCTATTACTTTTAGTCCCTTCAGTTAAACTAATCATATGTTATTCTCGAGCGAAATGTTTCTATGTTAGAATTTCATTTGTCATCTAATCTCGAAGCAATTATTTAGGGCTAGTTTTATTTTGACATCGAAACTAAGTTTGCCATTTCAGTGAATTTTATTCATGATTACCGAATGACATTTTTTTTTTCAATACAAAAATTGAAAGATGTGTAAGATAAGGATGTGCCTTCTCAATGCACTTATTCAACATATACTGTAAAATGATTCGGGGAGAATTAGACGTCCTACCAGGATTTATTACTGGCGGCCACAATCTTAATGACATAAAATATTTAGGTGGCACAGTGTTGAAAGCAAACACAGAAAGAAAACTACATGAACTCCTGCAGAAGGTAGTAAAGGAAAGCAAGAAGAAAGGACTAAACGTCAATTATAAAAAAAACTAAAAAAAAAACGAATGTATGGTTCTCATCAAAAACAACTTGGAGATGCCCAAACCCAACAAATACAGCGTCCTGGGTATGACGATAAACTACATCCGCATCATGGGTATGACGATAAACTACATCCACGTCCCGAATAAGACTATAAACTACATCCGCGCCCTGGGTAAGACGATAAACTACATCCACCTCCTGGGTAAGACGATAAACTACATCCGCGTCCTGGGTAAGACGATGAACTACATCCGCGTCCTGGGTAAGACGATAAACTATGTCCAACAGTAAGGCCTCTGATAATACGTTTTTGAAAAAATAATGTTGCCAGCTGTACATTTTTGAAAAAAAAATATACTACCAGCTGTACGTTTTTGAAAGAATAGTGTTGTCGGCTATACGTTTTTGAAAAAATAATATTACCAGCTATACGTTTTTGAGGCAAAAATATTAACAGAAATAGATTTTTGACAAAGCAAAAATATTACCAGGAAAAAAAATATGTTGTCAGCATTAAATGACCGATTGAGGTGTTGACATGCCGTAAAAAAAACAAACCAAACTAAACCAAGAAGTACAACATTTTAAATGTCTAAGAATATTTCTAATGGAGGAAATCCGAATGAAAAGGAAGAGGAACCAAACGCATTCTTTCTTTTTATGTGCCGTGTCCCTTCAGGACGTAGGCGATCATGGCTCTCCACTGCCCCCATCCCTTGTAGCTCTCACTAGGATTTGTCCCTTTGCTACTTCCCCCGGACTACGTTCTGCCATTCACTTGCTTAAGCCCGCTAAGTATACGGTGCGTTGCTTTCCCTTGTCTCTCTTTCCCGCTATTCGACCTGTGAGTATCAGATTCTCCAGGCCCTCCTTCCTCAGTATGTGTCCCAGAAACTTCAGCTGTCTCTTCCTGGTGTCAAGTATAAGTTTCCTCCTTGTTTGCATCCTCTCCAAAATCTCAGCGTTGCTGACACGCTCGGTCCATGATATCCTTAGAATGTTTCTGTAGAACCATATCTCCGTTGCCTCGAGTCTCTTCTTCATCTTTGAGAAGACTGTCCAACATTCGCTGCTGTAAAGAAGGACGGATGTCCCATAGCAGTTCAGTACTCTTTTCTTTGTTGCAAAAAAAAAAAAAAATCCTCCTGTCTCATAATACTCTGCCTAGCTTTTGGAATGCGTCTTTTGACATCCCAGTTCGTCTTCGGATCTCAGCGTCGTAGTTACCATCCTCTGTCAAAACACTTCCCAGATATTAAGATTCCAAAATCTAAGTAGTGTATTAAGAAACAAGACAATTTCGTTAGAAACAAAGATAAGAGTATGTTGCGATTAAAAACAAAAAAAAAAAAAAAAAAAAACTAACAAATATGTCATGAAAGCAAAACAAGTTCAAAGATTATTTTTTGCTTTCCTTGACTCTTTTCAAGAAAATAACTTTATTTCGGTTTTTAAAGACTATATTTTGCAATGGCGGAAAGATGTTCGACATTATTTTCTCTTTGTTATAAAAATTTAAATTCTAATAAATGAAAATAAAGCTTGACTTAGCTACGGTTTACCAGGCACACAGTCCTGGAGTAAGAAAACGATTTGAATAAAATGGTCGTTAAATGTTATTGATAAACACACGTAAGGTGATGACAATTATGTCAATGGAGGGTCAATTCAAATAAAACCCAAGAACATAACTCATAATTTAGATAAGATAACTGCATTTATTATTCTTCGAAATCCGACTTCAATAAACAATTATATCCAACATAATTACAATTAACTAGGTCCCTTCAAATCTACAACTCAGCCATTCGTGCTTGCTTTGAATACTATTGCCATATATGGTCTGGTAGCCCCGCTGTTCATCTCGAGGTCTTCGACAAAATCCAGAGACGAATATGCAATATGGCCTGGCATCTCGTCTACAGTCACTTTCTCACAGGCATGATGTGGCTTCCCTCTGTCTTTTCTACAAATATTTTCATGGCAACTGCTCCGACGAGCAACTTTCACTGGTGCCCCAACTGCATGAATTTAAGCGTGCTACTAGGTTGGCATCTCGGTCCCACCCTTTTACTGTCGAAACAGTTAAATGTAACCGCATCTTCTACTCCAACAGCTTCTTCTCTCGCACTTCCCGACAGTGGAACTCTCTTCCTCTTAATTGCTTCCCTGATAACTATAATCTTCAAATAGTTAAATGTAATGTCAATCGACATTTTCTAAAGCCTTGGTCCTGATCTCCGCCCTTCTCTATATCCTTTCCTCAAACACACCTCTTTATTCTTGGTCTCAGTCTCTGTAACCCCTTGCGTGCTAGTGGCACTCGCGTTTTGCTTGGGGTGAAATGCTTGAAAAAAAAAAAAAAAATAGAAAACTCCAGAGAATCGCTAAATATAAGCATACCAAACTTAACAAAAACAAAGTTTGATCGACAAAATCTTTGTTATTATTAACAGTAAAAACCAAATGATTTTATGATCATTAATTATATCTTTTATTCATTTTAGAACTTTTCGAAATTTTGGTTAAAAATCTTGCTTTTCTAGTGTCAGTGGGGTGACCTAATATTATTAGAGGGCATTTTTGTGTATTTTTAGTGCCTTTTTTTTTTTTCAAAATCTATGTGATTCTTGCAAAAATCAAATAATTGTCAGATTTTAATGAAACTTGCCAGATTTATTATGAATTAAATTGTTTTCGAATTTTTTCTTTCTTAGAAAATCTTCGTAAAAATACTTTTAATTCTGTTAAAAATATTAATTTTATGAAATTTTTGTACTGTTAATACTTGTATTACTTATACGTAAGAACTCTTTGAAGAATTCAAAATATCAATTTTTTGGTAAAACTTGAACCCCAATTAACGAAAATCTACTTATAATCGTAAAATAAGAAATTCAGTGAAAGTAAAACATTATTTAATTCGAAAAACTTCTAATTGCTTTTATGAATAGGATATTTTATGGACACTACTGTCTTAAGAAAAAATGTTTTCGATGAAGAATGAATTTTTACAAGAATTGTTTTCATATTTTTAAAAATTTAATTAGGATAATTTATAAAGTTTTAAAATTTTTAAATTTCTGTCTTAATGTGTACTGGTTACGTGATATTGTCATTAAGTAAAAATGATATGTACTAATCATGAATGTAATAGCTTACTACAATTCAGCGACTCCCAACAATTTAAAAATAATTTTGAATTTGTGTATGTGTGCGTGCGTGTAAACGTGCCGATTGTTGTAAATACAGACGTCCATACAAGACATTATCAGAAACTAAGGCTGATGACTATAGTAAATTTAAAACCAAAGTACCTAATATACACCAAGACATTAGATTACGGAGAATATTTTCCGAAGTTTAAAAATTTACTGTGTATTTAAAATTATAGAAAAAGGAGCGCATGTCATATTCCTCACATAATTTTCACAGATATGTCCCCTGTTGAAAAAAATATAATTATAAACTTTCGGCTGTCAGTCAAGCTGCCAACCCCTTAAATAAACACCTATAAACGTCTATTTTAAAAATGTATTTCTGCAATATTTTAAACTGACAGTAAGTAATATTTGTTTCAAGTCAGATTAAGTAAACTTTAAATCAGCTAATATTCCTGAAATGAATATTAAAGTATATTTTATTTTCAAAGATATTTTAATAAAGAGAATGACATTGTACTAACAAATGGCTAACATGGCGCTAAAATCAGCGACTGAAAAAATACTCCTTCTAGTCAATTTATATTCGTTTTGAAATACAGCAAAGTGTTTTGCTTATTGGAAATATTAATTTTAATCTATTAGCTAGAAATTAAAACTAAGCTAAAAGTTTCAAAAAAGTTTTGCATTTAAAAAAAAATTACTTTAAACCTTAGGTATCCCATCTCGTGCTATCCTCTTCGTTTACAAGAGCCAGATCAGGTCTAAAATGGAGTACATTTGTCAAATTTGGGCGGAGGCTTTCCAGTCTCAGAGTTCAAAAGCGTCTTCGAGTCCTTGTGGGTGACAAACTATTTTCCTCCCTCAAACCCCTCTCTCACAGGCGGGATGTGGCAAGCCGCTGTGTGTTCTATTTGACGAACTGCATTCCTTGGTTCTGCCAATTCTAACCTTCACGGGTAGGAGCCGCCATGCCACTGTAGCAAACCATCCATTTTCCCTCCCCATTCCATCGGTGGGAAGTAACTTTTTCTCGAACAACTTTTTCCCTGTTGAACTGACTCCCAAGAGAATGTTTCCCCGATCAGTAGAATCTTAACCTCTTCAATAGAGCGCCTCTTACTCCGTAACCCTCTACCTCGAGTGGTTCCCGGGCCTTCTATATGTTGAATCCCACTGTCAAAAAAAAAAAAGTAACAATAATTCAATTATGGTGATCCGATTTTTCAATGAGGCAGGAGATATATTTGCCAAAATTGTCAATTCAGCATATTCCATTTATTTTATTCAAGTCGTTATCTCCCTCCAGGAGCGTCTGTTCGGCAAAGGGGAAAGCCCTTTTTGTTTGTTTGAATGGAAAACCTTGGTATTAATCCTTATATATTTTTTATTATTTTCCTTTTCCTTTATTTATTTTTTGACTCGAATCTTATCGCTGCGATAACCAGATTGTGACTAAAACAACACTTGTGGTATCTCTCTCTTCTTATCTTGTTGGTAAGCAGCGTTTATAGTTTGTCAAAGATTCCTACCAAAATCACAACTTCATAGATAAAACCTTTCGCTGTGTAATAAACATATTAGAGGCCTAAGAAATCCCGGCGCAATTCTTGTATCTAAGCTGAGTAATGTCCACACGACGCCACGGCAGATAGCAAGTAAATGACAAAAGTACCCTGCTACCCAAAATGTTAGGTGAATATAAACAGATGTTTTCGATTCTAAGTTTTTATAGCTTAATAAACGTGTCACTATGCAGATAAAAGTATCGGTCAGATGGAAGATATATTGCTCAATAATGTACCAATAAGATGAATAGGCTCTCGAATCGGGCAGGTTTTGCGCTAAGTCGGGCGCATTGTGGTGTCAAGTGTGCTGATTCCAAAACGACACGGCAAATGTGTTTTCGAGAGCCTTCATTCCAACCTAACGGAATCCACCTCCATCTTGAAATCTAGCTTCCGGTTGCCGGTTGATATATGCCGCCATATAGATATAGACGTTTGCGAAAAGTGGCTCTCTTCCATCCAACCCACCCATCCGCATACTACCATTTCTCTAAATACATTATAACATTTAAAGAGAATACCGTTTTTTAGCGTTCATCATATTGCTAACATTTCCATGACATCAAGTTGAAAGAAAAAAAAAACTGTAGGCTGACAGATTTAAGATTTTACCATAAGAAATAGTGAAGACCGGTTTACCGGAGAACGCATATTTTCTAGGAAATTTGTCAAATATTCAGGCCGGTAAATGTAGTTAATACTGTTTAATTTAAAAAAAAAAAAAGAAAAAAAAGAGAATTTATTTAAATGAATTATATCTATAAAAATAAGTTTTAAACAGAAGATAACAGAAAAGAATAAATTTATTTAATAAATCACCATAGGCTTCAACGACTGCCTCCAGACGACTTCGTAATCTCCTGCATCTCTTCTGAATAGTCTTCTAGTTTAAGTTGGTGCATACTGCTATAATCCTTGCCTTTAGTTCGTCTTTAGTGTTGCAAGGAGTTTTGTTGGTCTCTCGTTCAACATCACCCCACACATACTAATCAAGGGGTTGCAGTCTTAGGAGTTAGGTGGCCATATGTAAGGAGTGATGAGGTCGCAGAAATTGCCTGACAGCCATGACTAGGTTTTCCTGTTCGTGTGGCATGATGCAGAGTCCTGTTGCTAGACACTGAGTCTTCCAGCACCTACCCTCTTGACCCAGGGAAGTACTACCTCCTCAAGCTATTTGATTTAGGTCTCCGTATTGAGTCTGAGGCCTTCATCAATAAATTCGGAATCAAAACGATCCGAGTGACTTTTTCGAGCTGCTGTACCTTTGTAATCACCATTAGAGTTTTTCTGAATGCTCTGCACTGTCATCAGATTGATACCCAACACCCTGAAATGTTCGTATTGGAGCTGGCAGAGTGAATTAAGTAATGACACTCTTTTCATCACAGACGTTGCCCAACTGAACCCTGCTATACTGTGCAGACGTTAAAATCAAAAACAAATAACTCGCATGAGCGAAATTTAAAAATATATATATAAAAACTGGTGACAATTCACCCATCGCGCCCTTTATATATATGCCGAGTGTAACAGCAAACTTGTCCAAATCGTGTAACAGCAAAATTGTCCAATTGTAAGATTAGGCTTTGAACTGTTATATCTTACTGGATTCTCCGAGGTTTTAATGACACTATTGGATTCTATTAGGTTGGTGCAAAAATAATTTCGTTTTCTCACATAGTAACATATGTTAGAAAACGAAATTATTTTTGCACCACCCTAATATTTTCAATAATAACAATACATTTAGCTGAAATGATGATCCCGTTTGTTTGTTGTTTTGACCTCCTGATCCAGTTTTCCTATCTACTGTTCACTCCTTTATTTTTTAAACTTATTCACCATACTCTTGGTGGTTCTTGAATGTACTTTGAAGATGGAAGCCAGAGTATGAATGTTGGTACCATTACTGAAGGCCGGAAAGATCTTTTTCCTCTCACCATTGCTCAGTTGGGAAGATATAGTGTGGCTGACACAACATGATTTTAACCTGTTCTCTTTCTAGCTGAAGGAGTTTCAGTGATTCTTACGGCAAATGGTAAACAGTGAATCCTCAAACAAAAACAAAACACTATGAAAGTATAAAAATACATTTTTATAGTAAACATGCAAGCAGTAATTATATACATATATATATATTAGCAGTATATATATATATATATATATATATATATATAATTAAGTAATTCATCGAGTCTAGCAGAATACTCAACAGAATTCAGAAAGCACTGGACAGCCGTTTCTTCCTATTTTGGGGACTCATCAGCAGCGTGCATCCACTACCGAGATTCGAACCCGGACTGTTTCGATATAATACAAGCGTCATACCAACTGTACCAACGGGCCTCGGTGACGAACAAGAAACTGAATAGACTCGATATAGCGCCGCTAAACACAAAATTCTGTGGTGATACTCATCCAAGTATTCATAACCCAACGGAATGTCCCTCAAGTGCCACGTCTCTCCTTTCCCACGGACCGCTCCATCGGAGAGCATTAGTTAGGTCAAGCAAAGATTTGGGGGATTTATACAAACCATTATAGTAAATCATCAAGTCTAAAAGAATCCTCAACATAATGCAGAAAGCACTAAACGGCCATTTCAGGCTATTTTGGGGACTAATCAATATTGTGCATCCACTATCGAGATTAATTAATTCAATGTCTATTTGGGCAACAACCTTTATTTTAAGTATCTTTCATTGAAAATGGCCGACAAGGAAGATTTATTAGGTTGGTGCAAAAATAATGTCGTTTTTTGGCGATTTTTTTGATTATCGTTCACCCATTTATACAACTTTTTTGACTTCCCTATTTGCTTTAAATGGCGAACGACTGTTGAGTGGTCGACCTCGAGTTCAACAGCAACTTCTCGTGTGGTTTTGCGAGGATCGGCTTCAATTAAGGCTTTCAAATGTTCGTTATCAACCGCAGTCGGCCGGCCGCGACCGTCTTCATCTTCGAGGCTCTCGTCACCATTGCGAAATTTCTTGAACCACCGTTGTGCCACACGTTCGTTAGTGGTTCCTGGGCCAAACGCATCATTAATATCACGAGCTGTCTCGGCAGCTTTTCGGCCTAGTTTGAACTGGAACAAGAAAATCGTGCGGATTTGAATTTTGTCCATGCTGTCGAAAAGCCTGCAAAAAAAATGAATGAAGAGATTGAGAACGGTAACGAATAACACGATTCAATAGAGCGAAAAACGCGCTTCAAAATGATATATAACATGGCTATATATATCAATGAATTAATTCAGAAATCATATATAAATGTAACATATGTGAGAAAACGACATTATTTTTGCACCAACCTAATAATTAATCTTTTACTGAGTTTTCTCAGCATTCTAACATTTTCCCGGTTTTCTGGGGCAAAACAATATAAAAGTTGTCAATAGTTGTTATTCCGAGTGTTTTCCGCTAGTTCTATAGCCGTTATCAAGTATGTTACTTTGATATGGTGAGTTTCATGTGTTTTCTTCTATATAGAAGTTTTGCTGTGTGGAAATCTGCGAAGGAATGTATGCCTTTTTCGACGGTTACGTTTTATTCGCTACTGGTTGTCCTGGGCATCACTTCTATTTTTTTTTTAGAAAACCTTTAACACGCCGTCTCCAACGCTAAACTGTAAGATTGATAGCGGAAGAACGGTATTTAATCAACAATGCTTCCCTAATAATAGAACTATGTGATTTAAAAGGAATTTTTGTGTTAGTGACGAGAATTTTCCTTAAATATATGAATAAAGACAAAAAGAAAACTTATCTTTGCCTTGATAAAATTATATTGTCCCTTTCCAGATATACTTTATCTGAAATTTTTGCACACACAAACACACACACACACACACACACACACACACACATATATATATATATATATATATATATGTGTGTGTGTGTATGTGTGTGGGTGTATATATATTATATATATATATGATTGGATAGATGTGAGCTTGTGACCCTGGGTTTCACGCTTTAGCGATCGTCAGACAATCGATGCCAGACGATCGCTAAAGCTTGAAACCCAGGGTCACAAGCTCACATCTATCCGACCATATATTTTAGCTCTATCTCTGATATTGAGCGCTTTCTAATAAGTACCGCGCATATATAATATATAAATAATTATACACATATATATTTATTTATATTTATATACACACACTTTTCACATATATATATATATATATATATATATATATATATATATATATATATATATATATATATATATATATTCTTTGAGTAATCCTTGTTTAATCTACCACTGTGTGAATTTATTTCAACTCCGATCTGCGTCTTTCTTCTCGGCTGTTAAATGAAAACGCTAAAAGCACGCATCGGATGTCATCGATACTATAAAATGTTTGATTTAAGTGTGCAGCGACAAGTAAAATTGTTGTTGTCCCTGATGTTTTTTTATGGTTATTGAACCGAAGACGGAATTCCGTTCCAGTTTCTGCGACATAATTTCCTTTTTAGCATTTGTGGCACAAAAGCAAGATTTGAACAGTCACAAATCAGAGCCGGTGGTTTGAATACTACGTGAATGTCAGAAGGTGTGAAATTGCTATAAGTGATGATATGCCTAAAAATTTGGCATCGCTTTTTATTGCAGGTGATATTCTCTTAGTGATGTGGTGAATCATGTATGCCGGATGATGTTAAGAATATATGTAGACTCGGGGGCTCATGTCGAGCGTTAAGTTGGTTCTCGTTGAATATTTTTCTAATTATTGGGTCGAGTTTTAAACACTGGGAATCTTTTGTTAAGATATGAGAAAGTTTGTGAATATTGTCATTAAAATAAAAAAAAAAACATGGCAGTTCTGAGTTATATATATATATATATATATATATATATATATATATATATATATATATATATATACTGTATTTAGGCAGCAGTTCCTCTTTTATACATGTTTCGTTAGACAACTGATAAGGTACTGCGGTTAGGCTTTTTATTTAATTTTTCTTGTGCTCCTTCAAGTGTTTTCTTTTCTGGGGACAATGTGTGTAAAAACTGTCCAAAAGGTGTGCACACAAGTACACATCGTACCTCTTCTCCACACCGACCCAGGCGATACTGATCGGATATCGACCCCTGTGTGCCATCCGTCATTTACAACTATTCTTTCCACATCGGGCTTCATCCTTCCAAATTGATTGCAACTTCTGGTTTACCAGCTTCTACACCGACAGACAGATAGATAGATAGATAGATAGATAGATAGATAGATAGATAGATACGAGTGGACTGAGATAGACAGATATGAGCGGACTGAGATAGATAGATAGATAGATAGATAGATAGATAGATAGATACATACATACATACATACATACATACATACGACCAGACTGAGATAGATAGATAGATAGATAGATAGATACATACATACATACATACATACATACATACATACATACGAACAGACTGAGATAGATAGATAGATAGATAGATAGATAGATAGATAGATAGATAGATACGAGTGGACTGAGATAGACAGATATGAGCGGACTGAGATAGATAGATAGATAGATACATACATACATACATACATACATACATACATACATACATACATACATACATACATACGACCAGACTGAGATAGATAGATAGATAGATAGATAGATAGATAGATACGAACAGACTGAGATAGATAGATAGATAGATAGATAGATAGATAGATAGATAGATAGATAGATAGATAGATAGATATGTGGGTGTTTGTGTATCCTTACGGGTTGATGATGAGGTTTTTGTGTGATATAGGCTCCATAAAACAATGGTCCCCAGTTATAAATGGGGTACTTTGTAGGCCACATTGTGGCTCCATAATGGTATAGTGGCATGTTCGCGTGGGATCGAGGGGTATGGTATGTTTCTACTGTTCCTAAACACGTCATTGTCAGTAAACATTATCACACGTCACCTTGTAGCACCACAAAAGTGATACATGCCTCATCGGAACACAGTTCTCCAGAATTTGTTTAATTCTGACAAATGTTATTATCCTAACTAGGTGATGTAAGCTTGGATGTTGTGGTGGTGTGATGGAATAGGAAACCAAAGAACCGATTTCCAGTTCCAGTTGGCATTGTCGTATTCCCTTACACGCAAAAATCCTTGGGAAAAGTTTGAAACCACCTAATCTCACATACCAAGAAATGGGTTAATTTAGAGAAGTTAGTAAAAAAAATCTCCAGAAAATTCTTAAAATTTAATATTTTCTGCCGTTAAATAACCCGAAAAGGTTGGTAAGCCGTGAAAAACAATCAAGCAATCAGTCAATGTTGATTTTCCAAGCGTAGCTTAGATGTGACACAAGTCCGAAAGTATGATGCACCCAGTGATGACCGAATTCACTACTCAGTCGTAATTATTCTGGGAGAAAAACTTGCTAACGATTCGAGATGGCCAATGATGATTTTCTAAGTGTAGCTTAGATGTAGCACAAGCCGGAATTATGAGGCACCTAGTGAGGATCGACACAAAACTCAGTCGTAATTGATCCAGCAATGCAAGCTTGCTATCGATCTCAGCACGCCAAGGTGGCCAATGATGATTTTCTAAGTGTAGCTTAGTAACGAGGTCGCCGAAATTGCCTGACAGCCATGACTGGGTTTTCCTGTTCGTGTGGCATGATGCAGAGTCCTGTTGCTAGACACTGGGTCTTCCAGCACCTACCCTCTTGACCCAGGGTAGTACTACCTCCTCAAGCTACTTGATTTAGGTCTCCGTGTTGAGTCTGAGGCCTTCATCAATAAATTCGGAATCAAAACGATCCGAGTGATTTTTCCAGCTGTACCTTTGTAATCACCATTAGAGTTTTTCTGAATGCTCTGCACTGTTGTAAGTGTAGCTTAGATCTAGCACAAACCGGAAGTATGAGGCACCTAGTGAGGATCGAGACACCACACAGTCGTCATTGATCTAGCAGTGCAAGCTTGCTATCGATCTCAGCACGCCAAGGTTTCCAATGATGATTTTCTAAGCCTAGCTTAGATCTAGCACAAACCGGAAGTATGAGGCACCTAGTGAGGATCGAGACACCACACAGTCGTCATTAATCTAGCAGTGCAAGCTTGCTATCGATCTCAGCACGCCAAGGTTTCCAATGATGATTTTCTAAGCCTAGCTTAGATCTAGCACAAACCGGAAGTATGAGGCACCTAGTGAGGATCGACACACAACTCAGTCGTAATTGATCTAGCAATGCAAGTTTGCTAACAATTACAGAAAGTCGAAGTCCCCAAATCAGTCAATGTTATTATCCGAATATTCGTCCGACATAATCGAACACCTATAGGATTTGTTGGAGAGTTTTAGTAACATCTAAGCTCCTGTACCTGCTAATAACAAGGATCTGTTATTTAAGATTTTTCAGGGATTTTACGACTACTGCTGTAATCAATGCCACATAAAACTGTTGCATTTCGGCAGATTAGAGAGAGTTCGACACGATGCGAGGTATCTGCTCCATGAATAAAATACAAAGCTATTTTTTCTTTCCAACAGAATCGCCTAGAAATAACATTTACAGTCTTTCTCTAACTGGAGGAAGTTTCTGGGGTTTCTTTTATGCGAGTGCATCCGGTTGGCTTCTAACCTGCGTGCGAGATTGAAAGGATAATTAGCCGATCGGGCAATGACTAGTAGTGTATGCGCCAGTCTGAATCCAGACTAAGCCCGTTTGTCGGGCGATACTCTTCTCTGATTGGTCGGTCCTGAGGATAACTTTTCACCAGCTGCTCTGCCCAACCAGGCAGACATGAAGCCGTTTGCCCAATTACACACTCTGAATTTCTTGCTCACCGTTTGACACTGCTTATTCTAACCTCGCGGGATTATTTTGGTGATGCCAAAGAAGAAAACAGGCATCGAAGAAAAGGGTAAAAAAAATGAGAAAAAGAATGTAGAGGGTCAAATTCAAGACAGGTATATATATATATATATATATATATATATATATATATATATATATATATATATATATAAACAACTGGATAGTTTGACTGAAAGCGAGATACGGAAAGAATAAGTTAGCGAGCTAGATAAATACGAACAGTTTGAACAGACAAAACGTTAGATAACACACTGACATATATATATGTGTGTGTGTGCGTGTGTCTGCGTTTCTGTGTGTGCGTGCGGTTAGATAGATAGATAGATAGATAGATAGATAGATAGATTTAACGACCTCTAATATTTTAAAGAGAATTTTGTATTTATTTTATGACTCTATAAACGTGCCCATTTTTGTAAGTACGGATGTCCAAAACGGCATTATCAGAAAATAAGAGCACTGGTTATAATAAATTTAAACTTTATTCGTAATTTTCTAATAATTTTCTCCATCAAGAGTTTTTGTAAATAAGAATATAAATCAAAGTACTTATAATTCAATCAAATATTAGCTTACTAAGAATTTTTTCTGCATTTTTAAGAATAGCGGGTACTTAAAAATTATAAATAAAAGGCGTTCAAGTTACATTCGTTAAGTAATTGTTACAGTTATGTGCTCCTTACTTGGCCATTTTACATTAGGCTATAGATAAATATGTCAAAACCTCATAAAAGCACCCACCTCCGTAATAAAAAGTGCTAGTATATATATATATATATATATATATATATATATATATATATATATATATATATATATATATATACCCTGGGGCAGATTAATTGAAACAACCGCGGGGACCGCGTTAGTTTCCTTTCTTTCGCCATACGGTAAGTTATAAAACCACTGGAGTTACGGAGTTATCAATTTCTATTTTTCTTAGATTAGGTCATCTAATGTGGTGTGCAGTAATATGAATGTATTTTCGGGGAGCATGATGAAATATGTTTGGCCTTGCATCAGATTTTATCACGCCCAGACACTATTGTCTTGACTGTCGATTGGTTGTCCTACGGCCATTGACTGTGATGGGCGTTATCCCAAGTTACGAAAATTTGTAACGCTGCACGAACACACTGGCAAGCCTTACCAGTGAGCAAATCAAAGTACTATAGACTGGCCCGGAAACTATCCTGATTTAAATCGAATTGAGAATCTGTGGTCAATCTGCAAGGAAAGACATCTCGGAATGGATATATGAAGTATTAACATGTCCTTTGGGTCATGTTTAATTTGAAAAAATACGATATATATATATATATATATATATATATATATATATATATATATATATATATAGGGAAGGAGGGATGGAGAGATAAATACGAGCATACATAGATAGATAGATACGAGCAGACTGAGACATATATATATAGATAGATGGATGAGAGCCCCCTTAGATAGATAGATAGATAGATAGATAGATAGATAGATAGATAGATACAGCAAAAGAGAAAGATAGAAAGTCTTGGAGTAGTACTATTATTAGTAATTATTTTTCTACTACTGAGTCAAATAAAGGCGAAAGTAGTTTTTATTTCACGTTCCGGAAAAATATTCTCAAAGAAATATTTTCTTTCCGCCTCAGTTTTGGCCAGCCTTATATCTGTCGATCTCAAGCTTATGCGATATGTCTTCTTAAATAGGAACCCAGCCTACAAATAGTCGTAAAGTAAAACAAATGTGTTGGGCCAATCGAAACGGATGCATACTAAAAAATAAAATAAAATAAAAACAACGTTACGGTGATAAATTCAAAGTTCGTTTTATTTCGTCCTCTTTTGTGCCAATTGAAGAGACGCCCATATGCGCGGATATATGACTTCTGCGCATGTACAAGTGTCCGTCTCAGGTTCGTGCTTTGTTTTTAGTTCTTCTTTGTTTGTTTGTTTTTAGGGAGTTTATGCTTGCATTA
The DNA here is from genome assembly GCA_963932145.1 of Acanthosepion lycidas. Taxonomy (NCBI): domain Eukaryota; kingdom Metazoa; phylum Mollusca; class Cephalopoda; order Sepiida; family Sepiidae; genus Acanthosepion; species Acanthosepion lycidas. The sequence goes on along the minus strand of OZ010584.1, from coordinate 35,943,001 downwards.
CTTACACGGAAATGAGAGCTTGTGGCGGTGGAGTTGTGTGAAAGTAAATCGTTTCACATACTCCGATGTTTGTTTGTTTGAATGAGAGATCTGTTTATTCGCGAATATTTGTTTCTTTAATTTTCCAACTCATTTTCAACATTCATCTGCAAATCAGTTTTTTCGTTTTTCTGCTTACAGCAGATGACGTTATAAGTACGCGCATGCGCAGCGAAAGAGAGAGAGAGTGAGAGTCCGTCTGAAGTTATTATGCAAATCACATAAACCTCAGTAGTTCGAATTTGCATTGAGCAATTTTTGTCATATTTTGAAACGTTTAATTTAGACGTCAAAACAAAGCTTCAGTTAAATTTTTAAGTCGTTTCAACATTTTAATAAATAAATTCTACCGTCTGAATTTATTACGCAGTTTAAACTAATATTATTTTACAGCCTCTAAAATCTCATAAAAACTGTATATTACCATAATAGGAAACATGCGTAATGGAAAAATTCTAACAAATGCTGAAAAAAGAGAAAATAACAAATTTATTATTGAGAACGTGAAGCAAAAGAAAAGTCCTTAAGAACTTGTCTCCTTGATTGCAACATTAAATAAAACGAGTTATTATGAAACAACCACATTTGACGAGTTCTCAGATCTTTGAACCGGATGGAATTAAGAGAGTCAAAATGGATAAAATGTGTAGAATTCTTCGTAAATTGGGATCTGTCAAGTAATT
>OZ010584.1:35879779-35937279 GCA_963932145.1 Acanthosepion lycidas | reverse complement strand
ATAGATAAAAGTTCATTTTCTCCATCAAGACATTTATTTCTGTAGTTCACTGCTACCAGCATGCAGAAATATTTCTTCTCCTGATGATGGCCATTTTGGCCGAAACTAGTCGAGATCTAAATGAAATAATAATAATAATAAAAAAACAAAAGTGTGTCTGAAGATTTTAATTTTTTAATATTTTTTTATTGTTCAATATATATATATATATATATATATATATATATATATATATATATATATATATATATGGGTGGATGCGTGCGTGCGCGCGCCTGGGTGTGGGTATACCTGTGTATGAATATCCTAAGAAGTTTAATTAAAAAAAAATCGACAAGATTTGTCTAATTTTTTATTTATCTTCTGTCACATCCTACCTTAGTGAAGAGGTCAGATAAATAAAATTATATATTAATAATGCCGTCTGCTTTATTCTACTTCTTAAAGGTGGGACCACACAGACAAAATTTAGCCTCAGGCGAATTTATTAAAGATAGAGATCTTTTAATGATGAAACAGATTTTCGGTTGGAAATTTGGCGTCTAATAAATTCTTTTTTTGGCAAAATGAACAATACCCAGCATTGTGAAGCATTGTCTAGAATGAATATACTCTCTAACTTAAAACGTCTGGATAAACCGAATGAAAAAAGAATGTTAACAACAAATAATTTTTCACAACCAACCCAGTTCTGCGGAATCAGAATCAACGTTGAGTTTAAGCAAGTGAATAAGCCAATTGGAGTAAAGTGCCATGCAGATTTAAATTTTTCCCACTTGTGACGAATGCAGCTATCGATTTTTTTTTGCATGCTAGAATGCTAGTTAACATTCGTGTCAGTCAGCTGTTGGCTCTCACGCTGGCCAATAGAATCTTCCTGCCTATTCGTGGCAGCCAGCTATAGTCTCTCAGTCTGGCCAGTAGAAAATGGCCGTAAACTACATGAAAACTGCCGTAGAAGCATGAAAAAATCAATTATTTCCATTATCGTTGAGAGTTGGGAAATGCAAAGTCGGTCTTTGCCTTCCGACTAACTTGGAGCATGTGCATGTAAATTTTGGTGCAAATCCGTCGAAAATTGCGACCGTGCATTCGTTACACACACACACACACACACACACACACAAACACACACACAAACACACACACACACACACACATCCTGCTTTTTATAGATAGAGATTCTGACAACAAATTTTCTTTTATACGTGTTTAGTCCAATTCAACAAAGGAATTTTTTTCATTATAAGAACATTAGAAACATTCGACGGAATATTTATAAATAAGAATTTTTTTTAATACTGTTAGTTCAACCAATACAAGCCCCAAGGGCCACTCAAGGTAGAGTGTTATCTGGGAGGGGGAAAAGAGAGATTAAGAAGTGTACATTACGATGCTCCTGAACTTGAAGGGGCCAAGATTTTAGTTGCCAGAGTAGCATGCTCTCGGAAGTTTGCTCGAAAGTAAGAATTTTGAGTGGAACTTAACCCTTGTCAAAGGAACACGAAGGTAATGAGGCTAGTTTACCACCATGGAGGGTCCTAGCTGGGAAAGTCTGATCCGGTGGAACTAAGGAATATTATTCGTTCGAACATCTGTCATAGTAATGGGGATATAGTCGTGAGAGGTAAGCATCGTTTCGTCTGTGGGATAAAGGTTACCATAAGTCAAGCATAAAACAAACACACACATATATATGTGTGTGTGTGTGTGTGTGTGTGTGTGTGTGTGTGTGTGTGTGTGTGTGTGTGTGTGTGTGTGAAAGCTTAAAATGGCCAACCGAACGATCCTTTGTGGCCGAATCGGTTAGGCACGCCCGGATAAATGGCGGTTCCGTATAGGATGCAGGTTCGAATCCTGTCAAAGGACTAATATTTTCTATGAAAATTTCTCGGACATTCAGGCCGGTAAATGTTATTTAATACTGTTTATTATAAACAGAGCATTTACTTAAATACTTGTATCTATAAAAAGAACGTTAAACATAAAAAATGTCTTTAATAAATAAATTGTCGGACTTTGTTCATTTCTTAATATATATATATATATATATATATATATATATATATATATATATATATATATATTCACTACGGTGCATCATAAATGGAATTGGTAGTGTTCTCCATAGACTGGTGATAATTATACCAAACATTTTAAACACATCGACGATTAACTGCATCTGCGTCCTGGGTAAGACGATAAACTAAGTCTGGCAGCAAGACCCCTGGTCAGGAGTTTTTGTGAAGCTTGGAACCACCTCTTAATTGCTGGTGTTCCCAGGGCCACCCTGACTCGGTGTGGTAGCACCTGTTAGGGTTCCAGCTATGGGCAAATAGTTAACAGTTAAACTGTGGTTAAAATACTATGAAAGTGTAAAAATAGGTTTTAATACCAGAAATACATTTTTTGTGAAAAAATATCAGAAAAACATTACCAGCAATACATTTTTTGAAAAAAATTACCAGCTATACATTTTTTTGAAAATATAGGATAGGAGAGCAGCAATATATTTTTGATAGGAGAGCAGCAATATATTTTTGATAGGAGAGCAGCAATAGATTTTTGATAGGAGAGTAGCAATAGATTTTTTGTATGGGAGAGCAACAATAGATTTTTGAAGGAAAAAATATTGCCAGCTATAGATTTTTGGGAAAAAAAATATTACAAGCAATAAAAATTTTGTCGGCATTAAATAACCCATTAAGGTTGATATGCCGTAAAACAAAACAAACCAAACATAACCAATTTTTTACTTTGTCATTCAGTTACCAAAGATTTTAATTGCATAACTAAACACAGTTATTCAAAATCTAAAAAAAAAAGTTTCATGCAGAATATGCAAAGTAGTTATCGGCATTAAATAAGAATAGTTAAGTTGGGCAAGATATAAGACACATGCTGTTTCGATATAAATTATAAAACCGCTTTTATTTCATGTGACAGTTTTATTAATTTTCAGTGTTTCGAGCTGACACACACGCAAACTTTGAGCTTTACATATTAGATGTGAAAATATCTGTAAACAGAATTTTCGTGAATCACATAAAAAAAAAAATTTAAAAGCAAAAAATGTATGATTTTTGTACACCAGAAACCCAATAGACATGAAAATCGGCAAATACTGTAGACAATTAGAAAGGCCATTTCAAATTCCCGGAATATAGAGAAGACATAAAACCGTGGGTAACAGAGTTGGGGGATAGGAAGCGAGTAGTGTGAAACAAATCAGATGTAAGATCAGATGTCATCGTCCTTACAACATAAATCTGTTTGTGTATCCAGGTTGCTCGTTAGTCTATGGTTTTACGCATCCATTCGGTGGATAGGAAAGGGAATTCGAAACGAGGCTACAACACAATAAGGTGACGGGCGATGAATAAAAAAAATAAAAATAATAAAAACGGTATCCAAAACATAAAACAAGTGCTGATATTTAAAATCAGATTAACCCCGGTTGGAGAAGATATTAGCATTGGTTGCTTCACTCAGTACTGCTATCCTATTTTCTGAAGACAAAAATATTTCTTCGGGTATGTGTGTGAGGGGGGAGTAAGCTGTCAAAGCGAGAGAGACAGCCTATCCCCGTGAAGGAGAAAATAACTTGCCTACATAAAGAACTGATGAAAAGCAAAAATGGTTTTGGCTGACAGATTTCTGCTTTTCGATTCTGCAGACTTCTCTAACCAATCACGCTTCCGGACTTGCATATGTGAAAACAAGTAAATAGGCATTGTTGCGACTAAAAAAAAAAAAAAAATTAGCAGCAACGTTTCTATGAGTTAACCGACAAATCGAATTTAATTCCGCTAAAGATGCCGGAAAAATGGTCGTTCCCTGCCCTCTCTCCCACTGCTATTCTCTACCTTTATAAAGCCGAAAATGGAGCACAGCGGCGATATCTTCATTTTCACGTTTAAAAAAAAAAGCACGAGTCCTTGTGGTTCCCAAGGCGTCCTTATTTTCCACCCATTTCACAGGCGAAACGCCGGAAGATTCTCGCTGCTCTATGACTATATTCCTTAGTTTTATGAGTTCTAAACTTCACGATTAAGACCCGCCGTTCTACGCACATTTGTTGTAAAAAACCCTCATCCCCTTTGTATTCCTTTGGCGAGATGTAAGTTCCACTTGAGCAGCTTCTTCCCACGAACCGCTGTTTTGTGCAACCGACTCCCAAGCGGATGCTTCCTCATCATTAAAATCTTAAGGTGTTCAAGTCTAGGTTTAACCGTTATCTTCCTCACATATTCTTATAAACTGTGCCTCTTAGTCTGTAACGGTATATCTCGAGTGACTCTTGGGCCTTTTACAGGGTAAACATGACTGTAAGAAATTATATTATCATTTAAAATTCCTAATCAGAAAGGATAAACCCCCAGAAAAAAGACATAAGTAATTGTATGCATCTAAAACCAGATTATGTTAGTTGCGGGGCCTGCAATATGTTATACTGCTGCCCGGTATGGATAGGAACTGCTCAGTATTCATTTTCCAGTCTCGATAGAATCCAAAAATGTCTCCGCGTCCTTGTGTGTGACAAATTATTTTCCACCTTACAATCCCTTTCCCCACAACCGAAACGTCGCGAGCCTCTCGCTGCTCTATCGCTATTTCCATGGAAACTGCTCAAACGAGATACTTTCCTTAGTTTCACCATTTCTACCCTTCACGGTTAAGACCTGCCATGACACACACACACATTATAGTGAACCAGCCGCATTCTCATCGTATGCCATTGGTGATATCTAAGTTTCACTTGAGCAGCTTCTTCCCACGAGCCGTTGCTTTGTGCAACCTACTCACAAGAGGATGCTTCTCTGATCGCTACAATTTTAACCTGTTCAAGTATATAATTTAAACGTTATCATCTCCGCATATCCCCATAAACTGTGCATCTTATCTGTAATCTTCTGCCTGTGGTGGCTCTTAGGCCTTGTACAGCATGAACATTATTGTAAACAAGAAACTCGGAATGTTATTGATCAATATACATTATTTATTATTATTTTGTTAAAGAGCAGTACACCAACAAAGTGACGTTATTATGATTTTCATTATTATTATTATTATTATTATTATTATTATTATTATTTTATTTCTGGTGTATACTCATTTCTTTACGGGTCCCAACCAGAGACCTAAGATTAGAAATGGCATCATGACATTTTCCACTGAGCATTTTTTAGAAAAAAGCAAAACAAACAAAAAAAACCTAAGATCACACACATTTTATAGCAGCCCTTCGTAAGGTGTGGGCTGTACTTGTGAGAACAATTTATTGTATTTCTTTAAGGCATGGGCTTCCAGGAATCCCTTCAATGAGTCTATCGGAACCTTTTCCAATCAATCCGAGGGATCCAACAACAACTGAAGCTGTTGAAATCCTTATGTGCCACATTTTTGAGATTTCGATTTCAAGGTCCTTGTATTTTGATAGCTTTTTGAAGATCTTCAAAGATACAATACAGTCTGCAGGGACTGCCATATCAATAAGGAGGCACATTTTGTTTTTGTGGTCTCTGATCACGTCTGGGCGATTAGCTTTGATTGTTCTGTCTGTGTGTATTGTAAAAACCCTTAAAATTATCAAAGATCCTATCTCCTTAACCGGGTCTGGGTGATGTTCATAGAAATTTCTTGCAACATCTGTCTATATTTCTGAGATGAGGCATTATGTACATTATTTACATTATTCGGACTATTGTCCTCATCTTTGTCGCCATATTTATTACAACGTTTCGGCCGTTGTACGCTCCGGCCTTCTTCAGGTGGTTGGAATGTCGAACTGAGCCCTTTATTTCGCTCACTGGAGTAAACTGTTTTAGAACAGTCTACCCCATTGAGCGAAATAAAGGGTTCAGTTCTTGAACAGTCTACCCCAGTGAGCGAAATAAAGGGTTCAGTTCGCCATTCCAACCACCTGAAGAAGGCCGGAGCGTACAACGGCAGAAACGTTGTAATAAATATGGCGACAAAGATGAGGACAATAATGTAAATAATGTAAATTTCTTGCAGTTTACTTTCCGTAGAAGTTGCATACTTTCTAATACAGATATTGACTTACTCTATTATGTCGTGTTTTATATTCAGTGGGTGTTAACACTACGCAACCTGATACAAGATGGTCAATTGTTTTTGGATATTTAATCACAGAATCTGCATTTTGGGTTAACACAATTTTTCAGTATGCGTGTTTGGGAATTTCTAGTTAGCAAGCATTGGTCCTATGAGGCAAGAATAAAGCCCCCGCTTTCAGCTTTTAACCCTGAACTACGTAATCATTGATGGGTATGGGGTTTGTCTGCATCTTCTAGTTTGGTATAGGCAGAGTATTGGCCATAAAGAGGCTTATCTTGTCATCGTTTCTGCATCTGGTGCATTGCATTTGCTTTCTTTTTAGGTTCTTTTTAGCTGTATTTTTATTTGTACTTCACTCACTTGAAATTTCCTTTTGAATTTATTGGCTTCCATTATTACTGAATAAAGTTTCTTACTCATCTTCTTCTTCTTCTTCTTCTTCTTCTTCTTCTTCTTCTTATTATTATTATTATTATTATTATCATATTTCGATTTCTTCTATAGTCACACAACCTACCAAATCAGCCGGAAGATCTAAGACGGGTAGTGGCGTGTTTCATGATTTATTTTTCTCTTCCCTATAACATCACTAGCGTTAGATGGATAAAGTTCTTAATGTGCGGGCTGTATTTATCAAGAAAATGTTTTGAATTTCTCTTAAAGTGGTATTTCCAATGATTTTTTTTCATTGTGTTGTTGTGTTCCATTTTATTAACATTCCAAGCGCACCTATGTCTGGTACTATTCTTGTTTTCAATTCCTACATTTTTTGTATTTCGATTTCCAGGTCTTTATACTTCGATAGTTTTTCAAATTCCTTGGTTGCTATGTTACAGTCCGTTGGGCAAACCATATCAATTAGTTTCAAGATTTTTTTTTCTTTTCGTTTTGTGACAATTATTTTCGGCCTATTTGCTTCAATTTTCCTGTAAAGATGGTGTAATCCCATAAAATTGTGAGGTCTTCTATTTCTGTAACTGGTGCTGGGTGATGTTCATACCAGTGTTTTTTAACATCATTTCCAAAGTGTTTCCACATTGTCCAGTGTAAATATTGTCCCACTCTCTCGCGATTATTTTTATATTCATTTGGCGCAAGTACAGAACATCCTTAGATTAGATCTATGGTTTCCTGATATTTGTCACAGAACCTACATTTTGAATACACATTATTATGTATGATATTTGCTTGAAGGTTCCTAGTGAAAAGACTTGCGTTGCAAGAATACAGCATTCCGTTTTGGCATTTAATCCAGATGCTCTTAGATATCGATGAACGTTAACATTAGCAACATCGGCTTTCTTAGCACATTCTGGATATTGGCCACGCATTATTATTATTATTATTATTATTATTATTATTATTATTATTATTATTATTATTAAAATAAAATGATTGACGTAACATTTCCTATATTTTTGCAAGACATAGAGAAAAGCCCGATTTCAGAAAAGGAAAGAAAAGAAAAGATACTGTTTAACAACGTGACATCGCTTCTCTGTCTTTTCTACAAATATTTTCACAGTAAGTGCTCCGGAGAACTCCTTTCACTGCTTCCCAAACTTCATGAATTCAAACGTGCTACTAGGTTGGCATTTCAGCCTCACTCTTTCACTGTCGAAACAGTTAAATGTAGCCGTTTCTTCTACTCCAATAGCTTCATGCTTCTTACTTCCCATCTATAGAACTCCCTCTTACTTGCTTCCTTGATAGCTATAATCTCCAAATATTCAAATGCAATGTCAATCGACATCTCCAGATGACTTGATCTATTTCCCATCCTTGTCTTCATCCTTTCCTCTATCACGCCTCTTTACTCTTGCTCCCAATCTCTGTAACAACTTGCCTTCTAGTGACACTCCCGCCTTGCTTGCAGTGAAATCCTTTAAAAAAAGTTATGTTTAAAATTTTTACACAAGTATAAATATATATATATATATATATATATATATATAAATACAAGACATTGAACAAAAGTCGCTTGTCTTTAAAATACCGGTTCTCTTGGTGATCAATGCGACAAAGTGAATGAATTATAAGGAAATATTCGGCATTTATTGACCGAGAAGCCAGAGTTAATTTCGGTTGAAATGTATAAAATCTTTCTATTAAAACCATTTTCAGGAAAATATGTTTCTCAAGTCAAGTAACTGTTGTCGCTCTTTCCGGGATTGATGAGAGTTACCTTCTTAAGCTTTTGTTTGAAGCAGTGCTTCCCGTTTAGGATTAGGTTTCCGCTTCATTCTAAAGTCTACTTCAATTCTATACGTCTAACGTCTAACGCGTGTCTTTTGAGCAGGAGTAGAGTTTATCCTTTGTTACTTGTTTAGGATTAAGTTTCCGGTTCCTTCTAAAGTCTACTTAAACTCTATACTTCTAACGTCTCCTCACCAGTCTTTCAAACAGGAGTAGAGGTCTATCCCTTGTTCCCTGTTTAGGATTGGATTTCCGCTTCCTGCTAAAGTCTACTTCAACTCTATACTTTTAGCGTCTCCTCTCCGATCTTTTGAACAAGAGTAGAATTTTATCCCTTGTTTCCAGTTTAAGATTGGGTTTCCGGTTCCAGCTAAAATCTACTTCAACTATATACTTCTAGCGTCTCTTCCCCGATCTTTTGAACAGGAGTAGAGGTTTATCCCTTGTTCCCTGTTTAGGATTGGGTTTCCGCTTCCTTCTAAAATCTACTTAAACTTCTAACGTCTCCTCCCCGGTCTGTTGAACAGGAGTAGAGGTTTATCCCTTGTTCCCTCTTTAGGATTGGGTCTCCGCTTCCTTCTAAAGTCTACTTCAACTCTATACTTCTAACGTCTCCTCCCCTGTCTTTTGAACAGGAGTAGAGGTTTATCCCTTGTTGTCTGTTTAGGATTAGCTTTCTACTTCCTTCTAAAGTCTACTTCAACTCTGTTCTTCTAACGTATCCTCACAGGTCTGTTGAACAGGAGTAGAGTTTTATCCCTTGTTCCCACTTTAGGATTGGCTTTCCACTTCCTTCAAAAGTCTACTTCAGCCCTATACTTTTAAAGTCTCTTCCCCTGTCTTTTGAACTGCTAAAGTCTACTTCAGCTTCTAATGTCCCCACCACTGTCTTTTGTACAAGAGTAGTTTTTTTCCTTGTTTCCTGTTAAGGATTGGTTTTCCTCTTCCTGCTAAATTCTATATCAACACTATACTTCTAATGTCCCCGCCTAAAACTCTTAACGTTTTTATTATTTATTTACTTCCTCTGTAGGAGTAGAGAGACTTGTCTATCTTTCGGTTCACACTCCCCTCCAGTTTTACTTATGCTTCCTGTTTAGGATTAGGTTTTAGGTAACCTTCTAGCTCACAGGACAGATTGAAGGCAAGAAGGACAGAGGAAAACATTGCATAACCTACTTAGTGAGCTTGTGTAAATGGATGACAGAGCACAGTTTAGGAGAGATAAAAAGACAGAATTTATTAAGAGCTACAAATGACAGGAAATTGTGGAGAGCCATGATCACCAACATCTTGGAGTGACACTGCACCTAGAAAAAGAAAGCTATCCATCTTTTCTTTAAATATCAAATGTAAGTAAATAAAACTCTGTAGACTAAGAACGATTTTGTAAACTAAGTCTTGAGATTTTCTTTTTCATCATAAAATAAATTACAACTGAAATTCATTTAAAATTGCTTTCTATTTTATAAGGAAAATGGAAACAAATAATTGCAAATGTATCATTTTTAAAATCATTGGAAAGAATATTTGACTGAAAAACTAAAACGATAAAATCTTCTTTTTTTTCAATTAATCTTCGATGTCGAATATCTTTGTTTAAATGTCTGCATAACCACTTTGAAGATGGCTCATATGAGCCGAAAGTTTAGATCAAAAAACAGCTTAAAAAATATCCAAATGTTGGACAATTTTTGTCTGTATTTTTAACAGAAATTAAAGCAAATATGCGGAGATTAGAACGGCTCATGATCAAACATAATAGACATTCGTTGTCTGTTATATGTAACAATATGTTTAAATAATGATCTGCTGTCCCAATACACTATATATATAATTTGTATATTATATATGCACAGTACTTATTAGAAAGCGCTCAATATCAGTGATATAGCTAACATATTTAGTTGCGTTGATGTGAGTTTGTGACCCTAGGTTCCACGCCATTTGCGATCGTCAGACAAAGATATATATATATATATATATATATATATATATATATATATATATATATATATATATGTGGGGGGGGGCGATTTTGTGTGCGTTGTCAGGGTGTATAATAGTATCCGAAAAAAGAGATGATGAGACAAAAGGAAAAATTTTAATCTGATACCGTTTTTTTCTTTCATCTTTTCGCTAAACTGGTAACCCCGAAGAAAACATAAGCTAAGCTTTTCTCCGCCGAAACGCGTCTTTGATTAAAAGTTTGCCACTTTTAATCACCTTTATATATAGATAGATAGATACATGTGTGTGTGTGTGAATATTAAGCAAATTATATGAATAATCATATTATATGAAAAAGTTATATCTATGCAGCAGGTATACGTCCATACAAGTTTCTTTAAAAAGCTCGATATTGTGAATAAACAGCCCGAAATTTTATTTATAATTTCGAGGACAGTACTCAAAACACTATTCGAAACATGAAATTAAAAAAAATTAAACAGAGAGATAGTGCCAATTCTTTTAAACTTACTCATATATATATATATATATATATATATATATATATATATATATATATATATAGAGAGAGAGAGAGAGAGAGAGAGAGAGAGAGAGAGAGAGCGATAGATAGATAGATTGATAGATTTTTTTTTTAAGCATTTCACCCCAAGCAAGGCGGGAAGCCACTAGGACGCAAGGGGTTACAGAAAATATAGAGCGAGATCAGATAGGAGTGATAGAAGAGAGTATGAGGAGAAGGGTAAGTGTATAGATCAAGGCAACTGGAGATGTCGATTGACATTACACTTAAATAGCTGGAGATTATAGCTCTCAAGAAAACTAGAATAGGGAGAGGTGCGAGACATGAAGCTATTGGAGTAGAAGAGACGGCTACATTTAGGATTTTCGACAGTGAAAGGGTGAGAGCGAGATGCCAGCCTCGTAGGGCGCTTGAACTCATGAAGTCTGGGAACCAGCGAATGCAGCTCCTCGGAGCAATTGCCATGAAAGTATTTGTAGAACAGTCAGAGAGAGGCGACGGTGCGTCTGTGAGAAATTGACTGTAAACGAGATGCCACAGAGCAGGGCCAATTATATTGAATATACGCCTCTGGAGCCTATCAAGAACTCGGAGGCAAACAGAAGGGGCACCAGACCATATATGGCAGCAATACTCCATGCAAGGGCGAATTGTTGATTTGTAGATCTGGAGGATCGGTTCCGTGTAGAAAAATTTCTTGGCGCGGCACAGAGAGCCAACTTTCCTTGCGGTGGACGAAGCAATTGACTCAATGTATTTGTTCCATCTCAGGTCAGCAGTCAACGTGAGACCCAGCAGCCGCAAAGAGTTGCTCTCGAGAAGTTGAGCGTCAAACATTCTAATGGAGGGCAAGGAAGGATCTCTGTGGTGATTAATAGAGAACAGTTTTGTTTTTGAAGCGTTAAAGTTGACCAGGCAATTCCTGCCCCAGTTCACAACCGATTGGAGGTCCTTTTCGAGACCCACGGCCAGGTTAGTTTTTTCAGTGACACTAGATTTGTTTTTGAGGCAGGAATAAATTGTGGTGTCATCCGCGTAGATGCCAACATAGATAGATTAAAGAACTAATTTTTATTAATCCGAAGGATTTTATTACGCAAACATAATTATTACTGGATGCTCGGATCCCTGTCGGAGGGTTACCTCGATGTGGTGTAATGGTTAGCAAATTTGTCTCGCCAGAACAATTACGACTGAATGATGTGTTCAAACCTCACTGGGTGCCCCATACCTTTGGCCTTATGCCACACCTAAGCTGGCCTTAGAAAATCGCAATATCTCCTACTGGAGAGCGCATATTTTCCTTTAATATTATTTCTCGAATATTCAGGAGAAGTAGAAGAAAATAAATAAATAAATATCCTGTTTATTAAATAAACGGAGTGTCTACTCAAATATGGGTATCCACTAATAATATTTAAGTATAAATAATACATACATACAGACAGACACACATACATATATATGCATATATATCGTTGACTCTCCCGTCGTTGATCGACGTGGGCTGTTGACTCGATATATATATATATATATATATGTGTGTGTGTGTGTGTGTGTGTGTGTGTGTGTGTGTGTGTGTGTGTGTGTGTGTGTGTGTGTGTGTGTGTGTGTGTGTGTGTGTGTGTATAAATATAAATAAATATATATATATAATCATTTATATATTATATGCGCGGTACTTATTAGAAAGCGCTCAATATCAGAGATAGAGTTAACATATTTGGTTGGATTGATGTGAGTTTGTGACCCTGGGTTTCACGCTTTTGCGATCGCCAAAACCGAGGGTCACAAACTCACATCAATCCAACCAATATATATATATATATATATATATATATATATATATATATATATATATATAATTTATGACGAGAATGAAGAAACCCCGAGAGTAAATATAAACTTGAATTAGAGCCATTTATTTGCAACCAATCCTTAATGATCTGACAATAAACCAGAAATAACGCTGATTTACTAAGGGTAACTTAGATGTGGCACAAGGCCGCAAATATGGGACGTCCAGTGAGGATCACACTCACTATTCAGTTGTAACTGATCTAGGGAGGCAAGTCTGCTAAACATTAAGTCACGTCCAAGTAAACATAAACAACAAAATAATAAGTAATAAAATGGATTGCCAATTCTTTTGTTCAAGTGTCTAGCTCTTTTATACGAATAGAAAGCACAATTAATGCCAGTCCTGATGATAGGCGAAGCTCTGTTCGAAACCTCAGCTCATAACGCTTGGATGTCTGCTTTGTCCTGTTAAAGTCCACGCGAGACAAGTATATAAATATCGTAAAATCTAATTATGCAAAATCATCTTTCGTCTGAATTTCTGTGATGTGGAATTATCAGTATTTACATTCAGATTAATGTCCACGGCACGGTCGTTGTGATATTCGGCCTTCTCCAAGTATCCGCGCATCAAGACAACTTCCAGGAAATTTCAAATTTCAACACTTTGATCTAAGACGATATATTAGGTTGGTGCAAAAATAATGACGTAATAATGTCGTTTTTTGACGTAACGTCAAAAAACGACATTATTACGTCATTATTTTTGCACCAACCTAATATAAAATTCTGTGACTTTGTTAGTCCATCACCCCCTCTTAAATAGCCATAACTGACAATATATATATATATATATATATATATATATATATATATATATATATATATATATATATATATATATATATATATATATATATATATATATATATATAGTATAATGTATCCAGGTATTAGGTCAGTGCAAAAATAATGTCGTAATAATGTCGTTTTTTACGTATTTTTTACGTCAAAAAACGACATTATTACGTCATTATTTTTGCACCAACCTAATATTATTCCACGCGACTGAACAGAAAAGTTGGTTCATGACGTCATTTGGTCAGTGTGGGCGCGTGGCCGACGAGTTCCAACGTTAACGCCCCGACCATAAGATCCGGGTTCGAATCTCATGGTCGATTTATCAGCGATGTGACTTCTTGATAATATAATATGTGCTGCCTTTTAAAAGTACCTGAAAACGATTTCTCGGTTTGACCTAAACCTTTTAAATGAAATTGGGGTTAAAGTCACTGCTTCTCGAAATCACAGGTCATCATGACCGAGGGTTTGGGCGTACTGCCCTCGTTCAGATTGTTGAACACGCCAGATAATACGCTCCCTATCAGAAACTGTAACTAAGGTCTGCTCAGCATAGTTGCATTATAAACTACAGGTGGCTCTGTTAAAGAAACACAAAGGTAACATGGTTTTGCTAACTACCAGAATAGATTCCACAGTCTCCCAAGTTTACAAGATCCTCACTATCTACTACTGATTGTGAGTTCAATCCCCGGGCGAGGTAGTACAGACTTAAACAGTGTAAACTGAGCAAGCAATAACTGAGAAGGATTAAAGGACTACCTGTGCCAGGTAGTAAAGACTTAGAGTCAGCGATCAATTGATTTGTTTGTTTAACGGCATATCTATTTTTTATGGGTTATTTAATGACGATATTTAATTTTCTTTGGAGCTTTGTAGTAAGGAAAATATGATGTATGTTATTCTGCTTTCACAGTTGAGTACATGGTAGATGATACTCAGATTTTGTGTATATACATGTTTGTGCGGGCACAATTACTGGAGGCGATTATATATGTGTTTGATCTTGAAGTTATATTTTGGAATACAGTTTGATTTCTTTAAGAAATTGTAGGATATTATAGGAACTAATGTCATAAAAGAGTTCTTTCATGTTGTTTGTTTGGATGGTTGATTTAGTTTGGCGGCATATCAATCGCTATGGGTTATTTTATTCCGAAATCTAAATTTTTTGTAAGTCATTTTATGCTTTCAAGTACATGTTTTGTCCACAGTTTTATACTTTCAGAGTAAATACATACATACATATTAATATATATATATATATATATATATATATATATATATATATATATATATGTATATATATATATATATATATATACATACATACATACATACATACATACATACATACATACATACATACATACATACATAGATTCTGAAGATAATTTTATTATAAAATGTATTTTTTTTTTTAGTATTGCATTGATTGTCCTTTTGCTATAAAAATGTATTGTTGGTCATTTTCTTATAAAACGGCGGAAGCCGAGTAAGGCAATCGCCAAAAATCAAGTTACCATAAATAAAATAACATCGTCTGCTGAATTATTTTAAAATTATTATTAAGAGGGATGTTCGTAAAATCGGGATTTGGCTAGTTCTTATTCTTTGAATTAGGGAGGATTCTTCAATGTGCTGTGTCACTTCAAGACGTGGGCGATCATGGCTCTTCCCAGTTTCCTTAAAAAAATTGCAATTGTTTGTTGTTTTGTTCCTAGGCAGAAAGCAGAAATAAATGTTAATAGTAGTAAATAGATTCATTTGTAATTTATTCTAGGATAGGTCATATTTACTTCAATTGGAGGACTTTTTCTATGTGCCGTGTCCCTCCATGATGTTGACGATCACAGCTCTCCACAACTACTTGTCCTTTGTAGCTCTTAATAAATTGTCTTTTTGTTATCTCTTCTAAAACTTTTTACGCACTCTATTTACACAAGCTTAATAGGTAAGTTATCCTTTGTTTTCCTTTATCCCTCTTGTTTTCAATTTCTCATGTGATTATTAGATTTTCCAAGCCTTCTTTCCTTATAATGTGCCATAGAAATTTCAACTACCTCTTCCTGATATCCCTTTTGTTTCCATTTCCTCTAAAATGTTGTTGTTGTTGATCACATGTTCTGTCCATGGTATTCTCGGCATTCTTCCGTAGAACCCTGTTTCCGTTGCTTCAAGTATTTTCTTCGTCTGTAAGGAGATTTCCCAGCATTCACTACCATATAGAGGGAAGTGATATTACTTAACAATTCTGTGCTCTTTTCTTTGTTTCTAATGAAATTTTCCTGTTTCTTAATACGTTGCTCAGCTTTTGGAAGGCACCTTCTGCTAACCCAATGCGCCTTCAAATTTCAGTGTCGCAACACGTCCCAGATATTTCAGTTGATGTACCTCTTTGATTTCAGTATCTCCACCATCACGTTAATCTTCTAAATGGCACGACCTACCTGCCTCGTAAATAAGCAGTCGAAGCTCTGGACCTTAGCTGAATTCAATCACCACCCTATGACACTTGAAGAAAATACATAACTACCTCAGCCACACGGCTAACCACACATGTTTTTGGAATACGTAAAAGTCGTTAAGTAAATCCTATCATAAATTCTTCTTCGCAGAAAGTAGGCAGGTGTCAAGTTGTGAAGTTTTTACTTATTTATTCTTTAGATATTTCTTCTTGTTTGTGGTAATTTTACCCTGAGTGGGCGTAAACGCTATTTAAACTAGAGACTATCTGATCTTTATAAGGGAATCCCTCACTGATTCGTTTGTGCCGAGTTTCAAACATTCAAGTAATTCTCATAGAATTTTCATCATTGTTGTACCATTCTTCAAGAGAACGATGTCATTGTTCACTGTCAGGCAAGGTGGTCTACAATTGTCCAGTCATTTGGAATCAATATACATTTATTTTTTTTTACAAATGCATTCGAATCTTTTTTCTTGATTTGTCTATACTTTCTTATCGAATCGAAATAAGAATCTAGAATCTCCTGAGATTTTCTGAATTATTTCGTATAGATAACATATTTCTTTAAATGTAAAACAATGAATAAAAAATAGTCACGCTGGCCGTTGATAGTGTTGTTGCGCAAGACGGTACTAAGAGATTTGTTTTACCCTTTTCTACATGAAAAACTGGATATATATTGGTATATATTAGACTTTAGAAACACACTCGCTCCCTCATACACATACATACACACACATATATTTCTGAGATGAGGTATTGTAAATATTTAGACTATTTAATTCTTCATTGTCATATTCACGACGTTTCGACCGTTGATCTTCTGTGGCCTTCTTCAGGTGATATATGTTAGAATTTCGAACGGAACCCTTTATTTCGTCGACCGGAGTAAGAACAAAGGGTTCGGTTCGAAATTTCAACGTATATCAACTGAAGAATGCCGGAGCGTACAACGACCGAACCGTCGTAAATATGACAATGAAGATGAGGACAACAGTCAGAAGGATATAAATACTACACAAACACAACCACACA
Source organism: Acanthosepion lycidas (assembly GCA_963932145.1). Taxonomy (NCBI): domain Eukaryota; kingdom Metazoa; phylum Mollusca; class Cephalopoda; order Sepiida; family Sepiidae; genus Acanthosepion; species Acanthosepion lycidas. The sequence goes on along the minus strand of OZ010584.1, from coordinate 35,920,342 downwards.
CACACAAACACACCTACACACACACACAAACACACTTACACACACACACAAAGACACTTACACACACCCACACTCACACATATATATATATTGCGTACATGTATATGTGTTTATATATATTACGTATATATATGTATATATATATATACTGCGTATATATAAGCGTATTACGTGTGTATACACACATATATATATATATATATATATATATATATATATATATATATATATATTAGGTTGGTGTAAAAATAATGACGTAATAATGTCGTTTTTTGACGTATTTTTAACGTCAAAAAACGACATTATTACGTCATTATTTTTGCACCAACCTAATATATATATTGCGGTTATATATATATGTGTGTGTGTGTGTGTGTGTGTGTGTGTGTGTGTGTGTGTGTGTGTGTGTGTGTGTGTGTGTGTGTGTGTGAATATATATAGAAAATAGGAAAGAACTCGTTAGGTAAATAATCCAAAGTTCTTTAGTATTTTTGTTATTATTTAAAAAAAAAAAACAGTACTAAAAAACTGTCATAATTAGCTAACATTTGTTGTTTTTTTTTTTTGTTTTTTTTTTGAAGACTTAATAAAGTTTTTTTTTTTATTGGGTCGGGCTTTTAAACTTTTTATTTAGACTATGCAGTTTAAAATTTGTATTTACTATTTAATTGTTAGATTTTATGCTAATTATTCAATGCGAAAATTTGATGATGTCGGCAAAAAACCGTTAACTCATGTCTATCGTTTAATAAATTTTCATTATTTAGAAACTTGATATTATGCAGCTTTCATTCTTCTTAAATTAGACAAAAATAGTGAAAAATTATGTGATTGTAGAAACCCTGAATACTGCCCATTGGAAAATATATGCCGCGTAAAATCTGTGGTTTACAAATGTACTATCTCATCCATTGAGTGTCCTAATACTAATATGATATACATTGGGTCTACGAAGAATGAATTTAAAACCAGGTGGAGGCAGCATAAAAGCTCCTTTAGCAATATTAATAAAAGAAATCAGACATCTCTATCTAAATATTTTTGGCATTTGAAGGAAATGAATAAAGCACCAAAAGTAAAATGGAAAATTATAAACAAAACTAGAACTTGTAAAACTTGGGATGACCCATGCCCTTTATGCCTACATGAAAAAAACAAACAAAAAAACCCCTTTATAAAGTCGTCAAAAAAAAAACAAAAAAAAACAAATGTTAGCTAATTATGGCAGTTTTTTATATACACAAAACCCTTTCAATAAAATAAAAAATAAATCTCCATAGACAGTTAACCAGACTAGATGATGTCATCTTCCGCTTTAAATTAGACACCCCAACCCTGACCCTCACTTGACCTCTTTGAATGTAACTGAGATATTGATACAAATTATTAACCCTTACGGTCCTTTTTTTTAAATAATTGCTCTAGCCGTTACCATAGTAATTTTAATTTCAATAATGAATATGCTTATAAAAACGCGTAAATTTCAAGAATTAGTTATTCCAAAAAATTTCGCTTGAAGATGGAACAGAGCTTGGTACTTTAATTCAATTTAATTCAAATAATTATATTGAAGTTTTCGACTCTTGTTTTGAAATATGAGAACTCTTATGTAGCGTTGGAGTCATATTTTTAAATAAATAATTATATATATATATATATATATATATATATATATATATATATATATATATATATATATATATATATATTGCTTATATATATCACGTATATATGTATATATTGCGTGCATATATATATATATATATATATATATATAGCTTATATATATATATCACGTATATATATATATTGCATCTATATATATATATATATTGCGTCTATATATCGCTATATATTGTGTGCATATACATATATATTGCGTACATACACACACATATATATATATATATATATATATATATATATATATATATATATGATATATGATGATATATATATGATCAATGATATATTCTTTGTATACACGGGTAGTGATGACAAACTTACCCAATTCCTTATGACCCTAAACACAGTGCACGACTCAATTAAGTTTGACTATGAAAAATCCACAACATCAGTAACATTTTTAGACACCCGCATTTACATAGATGAAAACAGGAAACTACAAAGGACACTACACACTAAAATCACCGACACCCACAACTATCTACACTTTAAGTCTTCCCACCCTAAACACCTCAAAGAGAACCTTCCCTATTCACAAGCACTTAGACTCAGAAGGATATGTTCCAAAAATGAAGAATTAAATAAACACATTGAAAATCTGGAGCATCAATTCACAACACGTGGCTATAAACAACACCTAATCAGGGAAAAAATAATTAAAGCAATTTCCACACCTAGAGAAGACACCCTAATGTACAAGATTAAAAATAAATCTAGCCGCATCCCTCTAGTAACCACTTTCAACCCCACTCTGCCTCCACTATCCCAAATAATCAAACGTCGCTGGGAAATACTACATCTCAAACCAGACCTAAAAAAAACTGTTTAAGGAACCTGGACTTCTTGCATATCGTAGACCTAAGAACCTAAAAGAAATCATAGGTAGTAACCACATTTCAGGGGACAAGGTAATCCGTAATAAACTAAGAACAAAAACAACAGGATTTTCCCAACCATGCAACAACAAAAGAAGTTTATGTTGCAACCATATTGAAAACACGAATTCATTCACTAGCTCAGTCACTAAATCTACTTTCAAAATCTACCACGATTCTAACTGTAGAAGTCATAACATAATTTACCTCCTAGAATGCACACTATGCCAGAAACAATATGTAGGAAAATCTGAATGGCCCTTTCACTACAGAATTAACAATTATCGTAAACGAATTAAGTCGACTCCCCATGAAAAATTATTACCTGTAGAACAACATTTCCGCCTGGAAAAACACGATTTCAAAACCCATGCCAAATTCACTATAATTGAGAGAATAGAAAAGTTCAGAGCAGATAACATTAGAAAGATTTTAGAGTCGCATGAAAATAAGTGGATACTACGTCTAAAAACAAAATATCCAGCCGGGCTAAATCACAAATTTAACAATATATAGATAGTAGTATGAATATATAACTCAACAAATCAAAACCTACCCACATTTCTCACCCACACAAGACAGACAGGCTTACGGAGGTGTGGAGGCCTCACACTTATACACTAACCCACACGAATATACACACTTACACACATCATACTCACTCACTCCCTAATTAGCCAAATGATAACACACACCCACAGCCATACACACGCTTACACATATCATACTCACTCACTCCCTAAGAACCAAATAACACACACACAAACACTAAACAGAGACCAATAAAACTGTCAAACTGACCAGAGAATTCATAGCAGCATGTATCTATCCAGCTCTTATCTCAAATAACAACTTAAAAGAGACTGTTTGACCAACACAAGGAATGTTAAAAGATTCATGTTAAAAAGATAAAAAAATAAAAAAACAAATGAAAACTACAGACAAAAGTTCATTTTCTCCATCAAGACATTCATTTCTGTAGTTTAGTGCTAGCAGCAAGCAGAAATATTTCTCCTCCCGATGATGGCCATTTCGGCCGAAACTAGTCGAGGAATCTAAATGGAATAATAATAAAAAAACGCAAGAATATTAATCTACAACCCAGTGTGTCTGAAGATTTTAATTATTTTATTTTTTTATTGTTCAATATATATATATATATATATATATATATATATATATATATATATATATATATATATATAAAATGTCATCCACAGACAGTCTGTTTCACTGTATCACAGCACTTCAGGGATGAAGGGGAATTTAAGCGTATTTATTTTTTAGATAAACACACAGTGACCGACAGGACTCGATTCGCTTGAGCGAAGAGTCTCGCTATATCAGCCATAATAGTCACTGTTTACAAACCCACACTTCCTTCCCCAGAGAGCTCAACCGAAATTAATTTTTCAGGAGCCTATATAATGTCATCCACACACACATATATATATGTATATACATATTATATATTTTGCTTTTGTATGTGCAGTACTTAGGGGAAAGCTCTTAACATCAGTGATAGAGCTAACATATTCTGATATATGGTTATGTCAGTTTGTCTGATGATTGCAAAAGCGTGAAACGCACGGCCACAAACTCATATCTATGGAGCAGAGTATATAGAACACAGAAAATCACGCAAAGAAGAAGTGGTTTTATCCCGTATTCGCATAAGACACACGCACATAACTCACTCCTTCCTCCTAAAAGACGAAGATCCTCCTGAATGCATAGTATGCCTGTGAAGCACTTCCTGCTTGATTGCGGTGCCATGGCACATATTCGAAAATTATTTTACAACGTGAACAACTTGAAAGAACTTTTCGAAAAATCAAACCCCAATTTGATCTTGACCTTTCTTAGGAAAGTTGAACTATATAATAAAATATAATTCCAATTTGGTGTCTGATGATGAAAGGGAAAACTTTGATACTTGCCAAGTGAGAAATTTTCAAAGAACAACGTACCTCTGAAAACAGTGAATTTAAAAAAAAAAGCAAGACAGCATTGAAAAAGAAGGAAAGGAAAGAGAAAGTCTTTTTGAAAGCATTTCAACATTATTTAAAGAAAAAGAAAAAAACAAAAAACAACTGTTTGACCTTAAATGATATTTTGCTGATCGATGGATCGTTAAGTTTTAAACAAACAAACTTATTGATGCTCGTGGTGGTTTTATTGAATTGAATTCAATAATAGTCATCTAAATTACGTGTTTACTTGTTTGTAATGAAATATAATTATATTCATTTGTTCAGTAAGGTTTTTACTAATCCATGAAATCTGTCCTCAGATACCAGCCACACTCTGTATATTGCATATTTAGGTAACAATCTTCCTTTAAAGTCACTGTGACCCATGGGGATGATGGGAGTGAAAGAAAATGAGAAGACTTTAGAAGGAACCGGAAACCAAATCGTAAACAGGAAACACGTGATTAAGTTATACTCCTGTTCAATAGTTTACTTTTTAAGTTTTCTAAATTAAAATTTATTTCTTTATATATCATAATGATCATTTTCGCTAAAATGTTTATCAATTGAAATCAAAATTCGTAAAAGCATTTATGTTTTTCTAGCAATCTTTATAATGAAAATCTTTTGTGACAGAATAAATTCCAGAATTATGTTTTTTAAAAGTAATCATTGTTCTATTTACAAAAATCTTGATGACCAACAAACAAAAAATACAAAAGGCAATAGTTTACAAGAAATAAAATATTGCTTTTTATTGCGTCTCTTCATATTTACAAACGGGAGAATTTCAATGTCAAGCTGCCAAAACGAATTTGTGTGACTGCTGTCAGCCGTTTATAAAAATAGTAGCACACCCTCCCAATTTGACCTTTGACTCGTTCTGACTGATGAGAACCACCCATATTATAAAAATACTCTTTTTAATGGTTTTAAATAAAAATTTTCAAACGCATTGTCTTAGTTAAACCGAAGAAAAATTAAAGTAATCGTTTGATATAAAACTGCATTGATCTTACGATTATTTTTATTTTTAGCAGATTTTTACTTTTAATTGTTAATAATATCGAGTTTATTTGTCAGTGAGACAGTGGCCTTTGTGATTTTTGTCGATGCAAAGATTTTTACTTGGTAGACGTTTAATTTAACCAGAAATGGGTTGTTTTTTCTTTGAAAGACGCATATATCTATACGTTTGTTTGACTTCTAAACAAAAAAAAATGTATCTGATCCTAAACAGGTCGCACGGTTTGATTTGATTTGATTTGATTTCATGGGTTTTCTGACATATCAACCCTGTGGGTCATTTAATGTCAAATCCCGTTTATGCATATATATTATATATGTATGGTTTGTACATGAATAGTTTATAAGTACATTGTTTTTCCTCTTTGTTTGGCGAGCAGTAAATATTTATCTACACAGCAACCTCAAGTTTCTGTATCCTTTCTCTTTCTTCAGAAATCCAAAAATATTATTTGGATCAAAATGGCGGATGGATACTGGGATACTAGGCAGAGTGCACAGATACTCAAATCCTAAACAGAACACGGGGATAGGCAGATCTTAACCAAAGTAAACATATTTTCAGATCATAAACAGGGCTGATGGATACTCAGTTCCTTGGGGGAGTGCACAGATATTCAGGTCTTAGGCAGAGGGAATATATACTCTAATCTTAAGCAGGTTCCACGGATACTCAGGTCCGAGACAGAGTGAAGAGATACTCAGACCCTTGGCAGGGTTCATGGAATCTCAGATGCTGGGCATACGGAATTGATACGCAGATTCTAAGAAGCAGGCCCCTAGCAGGGTTTGTGAATGCTCAGATCCTAGGCAAAGTACAGAGACACTTAAACCCTTGACAGGGTTCATGGATACTAGGCATAATGAAATGATACTAAGCAGGACCCACGAATACCAAAGCAGAGTGCAGAGATACTCTGACTTTTAGGAGGGTTCGTAGATGCTCAGATCCTAGGCAAAAAGACACTTAAACCGTTGGGCGCATGAATATTCTGATCCTAGGCATAATGAATTGATACTTAGATCCTAAGCAGGACCTACGAATACCTAAGCAGAGATACTCTGACCCTTAGCAGGGTTCATGGATGTTCAATTCCTAGGCAGGGTACAGAGACACTTAAACCCTTGGCAGAGTTTTAAAACAAAACTTCTCTTCTTTCATCATCTGAGAGATCCCGTTCTACCTTTCATTAGTATGGCTTATGCTAACCTTCAGGAAAGTGAACCCTCGTCCCTTTTCGGGTTAATATTCTCAGTTGATATGAAGTAGAAATACTACATTCAATCAATTGTTAAGTCAGCTGCCAAGAAAGTTGGCTAGACAATTTTTTCTCTCCAGAATCTATCTTACATATCTATAGGAATAAAATTGGCCGATCGTAGAATACTGCTGCTACATATGGTCCGGTGCACCTGCTATTTATTTAGATATTCTTTAGAACAATCAATGATATTATTGGTCCTTTCCTGGCGTCTCGGCTTCAACCATTTTCTTTACCACCGTAAAGTTGCTTCTCTGTGCCTTTCCTATAAATGTTTTAATAGTAATTACCCGGATGCGTTCTTCACCATGATCCTAGATTTTATGATTTTAAACGCAGTACTAGATTGGCAACAATGCCTCATCTATTTACAGTTGAATTGGCTAAATGTAACCGTAAGTTCTATCTTAAAATTTTCTTTTCTCTCACTTCTCGCTTGTGGAACTCTCTCCCGGCTCCATGTTTTTTGGCCAAATTTGACCTTCAAAAATTTAAATGCAATGTCAAAGATTATCTACAGTCTTCTTGATTATTGTTCTATTGTTCTCTATCCTTGATAACGTTTCTCTCTTTCTTATTCTTTTAGATACAGTAAACCCTTGTGTATTAGCGGCTTTACTACTTTGGTTGGGGTAAATTCAGTTAAAAAGAAATCTCTGATATGGTGCGGAAGAAAGATATCATGATGAAACATAGAAAAAAATCACAGTCAGCGATACTTAAAAAGCTGTGAAAATTTGAGGAATTTGAAACGAATACAGTGTGAATTGGGAATATCCAAATAAGTGAAATGTGAATCATCTATGAAAAGTGAAACATTCCTTGAATTGATCATGTCTTCCGAAGTGGAGACACGGTGGAGTAATGAATAGCGTCTCGGATTGTGGAATCGGAGAGCCGAGTTCGAATTCTGTTCAAATACATTACATTCACTTATGTGCTAGTACCCTTGAGAAAGTTATGAATCCTCTTCTTCTCCACCCAGTTAACCTTCTTTGGGTAAATAGCCTTCGATGTCAACTGGTCTACCGCAGAAAGAAATGGCAACTTACTGCGGGAAAAAATCTGCCTCGTCAGTCAAAAAGATACATGATCGCCTTAGCGTGTTTCACACATGGCACATAACTGACTGACCTACGGTTCCGACAAGAGATAGGACTTCCGGTCACTGACCCAATTTTCCTTGATTTTTAATATTTTTCAAAGTGAATATTGTAATTTTAGTGGAATGGGTCTTAACATGAAAATTAGTACAGTAATCGCTTATCCATACCGCGATTATCTTTACCTTGATTATCGAACATGAAAGGAAGAGCAGTCGTAAACATTTGCTGGCTGACTGACGAGATATCTCGTTTTGTGGTTTTTACTTTTAAACGCGTGCCTCTTTTGTGATACTTCGCGGTCATACGCTTTGAAATTGAAATGGCTTCCAATTCGAATGCTAAAAGAAAACAAAAGAAAAGGTTCGGGTTATCTGCCGAGGAAAATAAAATTAAATATTTGTGACATGTTAGGAAAGACCCCCGCCCTCTAAAAGAAATGATATCATGAAGACATATAGAGAAATGCACAGTCATATTTGAAAAAGCGAGGAAAGTTTGATGGATTTAAACGGATTATCTGAATCCGTCAATCCGTTAATCTATCCATCAAATATTAGGTTGGTGCAAAATAATGACGTAATAATGTCGTTTTTTGACGTATTTTTAACGTCAAAAAACGACATTATTACGTCATTACGTTTTAATCCAACATCGGGAGTTAGCGGCAGAAAAAACGTGAGACCAGCCGGAAACAGACAAAAATTGACGTTTTTTTTTTCAGAAAATATAAACTGTACAAAACCTTGGAGAAAATGTTATTTGCTAATTTAATTGTTAGATATTTACACTGTTTACATTGTTCGGACTGTTGTCCTCATCTTCATTGTCATATTCACGACGTTTCGGCCGCTGTACCCTCTGGCCTTCTTCAGGTTATATACGTTGGAATTTCGAACCGAAACTTTTATTTCGCCTACCGAGGTAGATTATTCTAGTTCCACGTGCCACACCTTTTCTAACTGTTCCCTTTAGTAACTCAATTCTCCAAGATTTTGTTCACTTCAGCTGCGGTATTGAACTCACAACTCTTTGTGAGAAGTCACTAGATTACTTCAACCGACACTTTTATCCACTGAGTCACGTGTCCTTGGGGCTGGAGCTTACAACGGTCGAAACGTCGTGAATATAAGGATGAGAACAATAGTCCGAACATGTAAATAGTTACAATACCTCATCTCAGAAATATAGACAGATAATAAATGTCAGATGTCTTTCAGAAAATGAACTTTTTTCTATATTTTTTCTCTGTAATTTAGATATTCGATTAGCCAGAATTTTGAATTAACCGACCATATTTTTCAATCCCTGTCCCAAGATGTCCGGATAATCGAGGAAATACTTTAATTCAAATAACTCTGTACCGCCATAACGGTTATTTACAAAACGCTTTATTATTTACAAGATTGCTTTATTATTTTTTCGTAAACATTGTTTCACCTTCCGCATCCATCTCAAAGACTCTTTGAAAGCATTCCATAATTCCTTCCTTATGTGCCATGTGTGATGCACGCTTGAGAGATCATGTCTCTTTTCGATTCATGCTTGACTTTGCAGAGGATTCCCGCAATAGACTTCCGTTATTTTCTACGGTAGACTGGTTTCCAGCCAAGGTCTTAAGACCCCGTCCGTCCTGTTATTTAACCCATAGATTGGTGGGGGAGAATTTCATGTTTAATCCTTTTCTAAAGAGCATTTTTGCATAATGAACTCGACTAGAATGCGAACTCGGCTGTTCGATTTCTCTTTCTCATGCACACCATCCGCACATCTAAGCACCTATTATTACAAAGCAGTCACCCATCTAGGTACTTACCAGATTCAACGTTTCTTAACTTGGGTGATTGAACGAAAACCAATCTTTCAACGTGATATAGCCGTAAGTTGTTCATTAATGAACATAGAAACCAGTCGGCACATGTTGCATTTGCTATTCTTTGGCCTTATGCATACACAGGGCGATAGTTACGGCAGCTTTAGGAAGAAATATGCCAAGACAGACCTCTTATCTTTGAGGAGCATGCATTCGGATGAGGTGGAAGGTGAAGAGGCCCGCCGTTTGCGCCGAAACGAGTGCTCCTTCTACCGTGAATGCCCATATGTATTGAGAGTTCTTTCTTGGATACAAGTTGGCCTCTGAGATCCGACCGTTGTCTCTGGAAACATTAGGTCGTTCGCGACGATTTGATTGAGGTGCTCGATCTGTCGATGGAAGTGTATCGCTTCACATTGCCTTGGGCGTCTGAGTTGAAATGCCTCATTAATGATGAGGCTGCTGAATCGGAATACATTCTTTCACTGGCTGATCTTACGCCCTCTGTTCAAGCGTTGGTGACTACATGGTCCGCATACTGCACAGACAATTCTTTGTCCTGAAAGACAGCGCAATTTGTAGCAATGTGAGCTCGTTGTCGGACAGGAGGAAGCACAATGTCCTTCTGGATGCTCATGATGGTATGGACGACGAGAATGAATGAGGTCCACGAAGTATTTCCTTTTTCTTCCCATTATCTACTTGCGTTCTTCAAACTCCAGCTGAGAGTCAAGATCAGGCTAGAGAAAGAGGGACTTTCTTCGGGGGACACTACTGAAAGGTAGTTAGCTGGTGCGATTGAATAGTTCTAACCTTGAATGACATCTCGAGCTGGTTGCTTAAAGCACTTGTTTTCTGTGAGAACAAAAACATGCCGGGTCAACCCTGTTACGTTAGAATAGTAAAAGTTACGTTTTAGTTCCTTGAAATTAACTTAGCCTTAGTCATCGGCCCTCTTTATTTTTTTGTCTCATATTTCTGTCTTTTTTTTTTTTTTTTTCATTTCTCTCTCCCATCCACTGTTAGGTGACAGGCAGTACCTCTAATTCGGGAGCAAGCTGGGGTCATTACCCGGCGCCTGAGGCGACCACAAAGATGGGAAGTGCTGAGGAGGCTTGAGCAATTTTTTGCACGGTATTACTGTTAAACCCACTTTAAACCTTCACCTTGTGCCACATTCGGTAGTGGAATGACATCATTGAAATTTTTACCCCTTTTAGATGAAACTAGGCATAGTTGCCTAGAGCTGTAGAAATTTAATTTCGGTTTTATTTTACTTATATTTTTGTCTCTTAAACGTTCCAACTCTATTTTAGCTGTTAACTTTTCTGCCAATTGATCGGGAGGTTTTGAGGAGCATAGAACCACCTTTTAATTGCTGTTATTCCCAGGTACACCCTGACCCCTAGTGATATTTAGCTACCCCCCCACCAACGAGGGTTACATGAGGCACAAGGTCGGGTTTAACGTGGGATCTCCTAGCCTGTAGGCTCGGCCAAAAATATTCCCTCTTTGAACCCGCATAAACGGGGTCAGGGGCAGTCAACCACCCCGAACGAGACTGCCCTTCGGCGGAGCCTCGTCCGGGTTCCTCTCCGCCCGAAAGCAGAGAGTTACACCCTGACCCCTGGTGGTGACATCAATTAGGTTGTGGGGAGAGTCGCATACTAACACATTATTTTTGTATATAATTTTCATTAAAATCATGGATTTTTTTTTTTTTTTATGTAAGTGAAATCCTGATTCCCCCTCTCCACTTGTTAGTAAATATGGCGGTTTTTTAATCGTGGTTTAGTTTTGGCGCAAGGTCGAAAGTATGGAGCACCCAGTGAAGATCGAACTCACTACTCAGTCGAAATGGATTTAGCGATATAAACTTGCTGACTATTACACCACGTCGAAGTGCCGCTGTTTATAAATACGATTGTAAAAATGGGATGTTTTTGCGTTGATTTGATTTAGTTTGTTTAACGACATATCAAGACCTTAATTAAAGCCAAAATTTACATTTCTTGGGAACATTAGGAATTATTTGGCAAACAATGAATTGCTAGTAATTGATTTTTGTTGCAAAAATGTATCACAAGTAATCTTTTCAGTTTACAGAAAATATTATATTGCTGGTGATTTTATTTTTACTATAAAAATGCATTGCTGGTATTTTTACTATTAAAGTGTTTATACTTTCATTGAATTTTTATTATTAAAGTGTTTATATTTTCATAGTTTTTTACTATTACACTGTTTATACTTTCCCACTGTTTTTACTATTAAAATGTTTATACTTACACAGGGTTTTTACTATTAAAATGTTTATACTTTCATAGTATTTTTACTATTAAAATGTTTATACTTCCATAGTATTTTTACTATTAAAATGTTTATACTTTCACAGTGTTTTTACTATTAAAATGTTTATACTTTCACAGTGTTTTTACTATTAAAATGTTTATACTTTCACAGTGTTTTTACTATTAAAATGTTTATACTTTCATCGTGTTTTACTATTAAATGTTTATACTTTCATAGTGTTTTACTATTAAAATGTTTTCACTTTCATTGTGTTTTTACTATTAAAATGTTTGTACTTTCACAGTGTTTTTACTATTAAAATGTTTATACTTTCATAGTGTTTTATTATTAAAATGTCTTCACTTTCATTGTGTTTTTACTATTAAAATGTTTGTACTTTCACAGTGTTTTTACTATTAAAATGTTTATACTTTCATAGTGTTTTACTATTAAAATGTTTATACTTTCATAGTGTTTTTACTATTAAAATGTTTATACTTTCATCGTGTTTTTACTATTAAAATGTTTATACTTTCATAGTGTTTTACTATTAAAATGTTTTCACTTTCATTGTGTTTTTACTATTAAAATGTTTGTACTTTCACAGTGTTTTTACTATTAAAATGTTTATACTTTCATAGTGTTTTTACTACTAAAATGCCTATATTTTCATAGTGTTTTTCTATTAAAATGTTTGTACTTTTATTGTGTTTTTACTATTAAAATGTTTATATTTTCATAGTGTTTTTCTATTAAAATGTTTTCACTTTCACAGTGTTTTTAATATTAAAATGCTTATATTTTCATAGTGTTTTACTATTAAAATGTTTATACTTTCATTGTGTTTTTACTATTAAATTTTTTCTGGTATTTATACGGTACAAATGTATTTTTATACTTTCAGATATTTCGGGATTAAGTAACTAGCTGGGACCCTGTCAGGTTTTACCACTCCGGGCCAGGGTGGAGCTGGGACAACTGCAATTAAGAAATGATTTCCGCTCCTCAACATTTATGCGGACATATCTATAGCACAATCACCAAAGCAACGCGTGTTCTGGGTACGACGATAAACTACATCCGGCAACAAGTCTTCTGATCGGAAGATTGGGCGTTCTGAGAAGCATGGAACCATTTCTTATTTGCAGTTGTTCCCAGGTCTACCCTGAGATGGAGTGGTAACACTTGTTAGGGTCCTAGCTATGGCCAAATAGTTAAACCCCCAAATGGGATCAAAACTCTATGAAATTATAAACATTTTAATAGCAAAAATACCAGCAATACATTTTTTATAGTAAAAAAAAAATACCAGCTATATATTTCTGTAAAAGAAAAAATATTACTTACAATACATTTTTGTAAGAAAATAAAATTACCAGCAATACATTTTTTTGTAAAATATATTACTATTGATCCCAAGAAAAATAAATTTTGGCATTAAATGACCCATAAGGTGTTGATATGCCGTTAAAAAACAAGACCAAACTAAATGTATCAAATAAGTTTATAGCATTTTTTTTCTTTTTTACAATGATGATCACTTTTTACAACACCCAAGAGCCACTCGAAGTAGAGAATTACAGGATAAGCGGCATCACCGCAAGCAAGTTGAAAACGCCACCAGGAAGCAAAGGGCTGCAAAAAGAAGGAGGAGGAGACTTAGAAGACGGAGGAGGAGAATAAAAAGACGAAGAAGTAGGATTAGAAGAGAAGGAGAAGAGGAAGAAGGCGGAAAAGAGGAAGGAGGAGAAGAAGACGCAGAAGATGGAGGGGGAGAAGATGAAGAAAAAGGTGGAGGAGGAGAAGAAAACGACGAAGAAAGAGGAGTAGGAGGAGAAGAAGAAAAAGGAGATGAAAAAGAAGGTCTACCGTAAAATTTTCGTAACAGATTTTTACAATGAATTTCACCTTATACAAAACTCAAGAGCCACTCGAGGTAGAGGATTACAGTGCAAAAGGCACCGCCCGAAGTAGAGTTATAATGCTATCAAGGCGTGAAAGAGAAAGCAAAGACTTTAGAAGGAACCAGAAACGCAATTCTAAACAGAAACAGAAACAAAGGGATAAACCTTTTCAAAAGATCGGGGAGGCCTGTGAACCGGGGGAGAGGTGAACCAATCTAATTCTATTGAGGAAAAAAGAAAATACATTGAAAATAAAAGTTCAGAGTTTTTGGCGGATACGTTAGAAACACAGAAGTAACTTAAACTTTGGAAAGAAACGGAAACCCGATCTTAAGCAGGAAACATGGAACAAACTTCTAATCCTGTTCAAAAGACCGGGGAGGTGTGTGAACCGGACGATAGACAGAGCTATTTGATCGTTTTTGGTTTGGCTTTGAACAGCTAAACATGATGTAAGTTTTTGATTCTATGGATTTGAAGGTCTAACAATTTAGTGCTTTTTTTTCGAGATATTCTTTGCACGCTTTCGAAATGTCTCCACTTGTCTCTGTCTTTAAATTCCTTACCCAGTGTAACTACCGTCTTTTCTTGAATTGTGGTAGGTTAATGATTCTTTTTTTTTTTTTAATTTTTTTATTTTCTCTTCTGTACGTGGGTGGGTTTAGCCATCAAAAGATAACGGCAGAGGGGAAAAAAACAGAATTCCAGGCCAGATATGACATGTGATAATTCTGTAAAGAGACACCACAGAGTTATTATGAACATATGATGCCTCTTGACCCCGATGTTCTTTCCTAGCACACCCACACCCAGCATTTCTGAGTAATATTTTCCTCAATGTTTCTAATTAAGTCTTACCCACTCCCCAAACCGAGATCAAACAAGTCATACGAGCAGCGCCATTTAATTCTTTGTTTTTTTTTTTTGTTTTGTTTTGTTTTTTTTTCGCAAATACGAAATGTTTCTCTCCTCTTCGTTTTTCCTTCGTGATTTAAGTGATCAAAAACTAAGGAGATATGGACGTGTGACTATTGAATCCGATGGCCACAGCTAATTTATTTTTAAATGGTTAAAGTCACTGAAATAAATCTTTCACGCAGGTAATTAACATTTGTTTTAAAAAAATAACATTTCTATATTAAGAGTAATGCTGCCATGTGTGAGTATAATTTCGCTCTACCGAAATCTCATTTTTCTGTTTTTTTTTAATTTTTAATTTTCAATTTTTAATTTTTTTTTCTCCCCCTACTCGTCAGTCTGTTTGACTATCGTAAAACATTTATTTTTGTCCTAATCATTCTAACCTAACTTATAATCCTGTTTGATGGTTTAGTTAGAAATCCCGGTTCGAAAGAAAAAAAAAAAAAGAAAAAAAGAAAAGGAAAATTGAATGTCTTTGGCTAGAAGCGAAAGTGTCTCGTCAGTATTCTCATGATCTGGTTGGCCGAATTTTCTTGCTAAAGAAAATGTCGGAACATGGAATTGTTTCTGCTGTTTCTTTCTCCTGTTCTTAATTTTATTGAAAGCATGTCTTCCAAGCCCACTGTTGGTAGGGGCTGAGGATTGGCCGTTGATCCCCCCCAACCAGCTCTGGGTTTCGTTGAAACCCTATGCTTGGACTTAAGGTAAGCCGTACATTAACTGGTTATCATGAGAAAGAAAGCACCCCTCGCTTGTGGAACACCCTTCCCTATTCCAGTTTCCCTGAGAGCTATAATCTCCAACTATTCAAATGTAATGTCAATCGACATCTCCAGTTACCCCTTGATCTATCCACTATCCCTCTCCTCATCCTTTCCTCTATCACTCCCATCTGATCTTGCTCCAAATCTTCTGTAACCCCTTGCGTCCTAGTGGCTCCCCACCTTGCTTGGGGTGAAACGCTAAAAAAAAAAAAAAAATACAAATGTAAAAAGGATGTGCACCTATGCTGGCAAACATGGATAAACATGCCTGCAAAAAGACATTCGAATATATTCAAATAGATCAGCTGCTAAGAAAGTCTGTTCACTGTGTGCTTCAAGGCAATTTTTCTCTCCAGAATCTATCATACATATATATGTTTAACATTTGTCCATGCTTAGAATATTACTGCTACATGAGGTCCTGTGCCCTTGCTATTTACCTTGAGCTCCTTGATAAAATCCAAAGAATCAGCAATATTATCGGTCCTGATCTGGCAGCTCGGCTTCAGTCACTTTCCCACCGCCGTAAGGTTGACTCTCTGTGTCTTTTCTATAAATACTTTCATGGTAATCCTTCGGATGATCTCTTCCCATTGATACCTAGAAGATTTGAATTTAAGCGCAGTACTAGACTAGCGTCGAGATCTCATCAATTTACAGTTGAGCTGGCTAGATGTAGTCTGTCTATGGATGACTATATATATATATATATATATAAATATATATACATATAGTCGTTCACAGACAGACTGTTTCATTGTATCACAGTTCCTCAGCGTGGCTAGACATCCGATCGTTTCAGAACCGAAACCCGACAGATGAGATTAATATGAGAACGAATAGAGTACAATTCCAACGTTTGTAACATTCTATTTAAAAGAGGGCTCAATACAAAGTAGAGCTATATTATTTATTTTAGGATATTACATGGAAAACATGTTAAAATCGCTACACAATTGGAGTTGTGTTTCGATGCGTATCAATGCATCTCATCAGCCGATTGTAAATTACTCTAATTACTCTCTTCAAATACTTCAATGTATGGATCAGTTATAAAAATTAAAACAGCAGATAAGTTAATTGAACATAGAACAGGCTACACTAAGAAGAGTATCAGCACAACAGCTCACGTTGCTATAAAAACAATACATTAACTCCAAAAGTTGAGTCATGTACTTAAATAACCTCGTCAGCCTGGTGTTAAACTAGATCGGAAATATCTAAAATGTCCGTCATATACAACCGCATTCTAAGATCAATGGTTAAAAATCTCTTCAAGCTTGTCAAACATGTAGAACTTGACGAGGAGTATCCCTTTTCGGGCCTCGTGGGCTGGCGCTACAGAATCAAGAATAAAACTGTACTGGATGACAAAAACCGCATCAGTTGAGGACTTTCAATAAGATCAACTACTAAAATAATGGCATAATCAAGATGCTGACGATTCACCCAATTTGATGCTTTGAGATTAAGATTAAAGAAAGAAGCCCCCATCATTACTGTAAAGAGAGATAACAGCTATTGAACTTGAAAAACGTTTGTTTCTGAAAAAAAGGAGAAAGATTTTTATAAATTTCAGTTGACAGTAGCATTGACTGCTCGGGAAATGAATGCCGAATGTTTCCTTATAAGGAAACGATTAATATTACCATTACTATTAACATTGCCTGGATGGGATGCATGGCGTTCAACTCGTTCAGAAATTTCAGATCATTAAAAATGGTTTCAAGCTAATTAATCCTTTAGGCTATCCTCTAACTTTATAAGAGCAAGATCCGACCGAAAATGGTGTCTTCTTGTCATATTTAGTCGGGAGATGTCCAGTTCTCACTTTGATGTCATGTTGGAGAAGAATTATTTTCCACCCTACAATCTCTGTCACAGGCGGGATGTGGCGAGTCTCACTGATCTATCGATACGATTGTAGTGATTACTACTATGTTGCCACGCCTATATTTTTCTCAACTGTGATTGGTCAAATAATAAATACTAAATATCGCAGGACAATTTACTGATCGCATTCACTACACTGAATTTTTCCTACCGTTAACTCACAAACATACTTTTTTTTATAAAATCACCGATTGGTTAATTTTTCATCCAATCAGATATTTTTCGTGTTCTTTCAAAATTTTTCCCGTGTTCGTGCTGGGAGCCTACCGATAGTAATATAAGTTCGGATTCATTCCTAAATAAAACAGTAGAGTTGAAGACAGTTGAAGACAGTAGAACTCAACTACTCGCACGCGCCTACACAGACTATTCATTCTACTCACTCCGTACGCAGACACAGAACTTGAATATCATTCACCACCAGTTCTTTGTGAACAAGCCAATTTGCAACAACTCTGTTAGTTACAAAACACACAACTGTACGATCTTCTGAATACACTTCCTATTTTAACACAGAACTCTGAACATTATATTCAGAAAACTTGCTTATTTAAATATCACCCTATTCAACTAACAGATAAAGGGAAACTACTTTTTCTCTTTTTCACACATAAAAATTACCTTTTTATGTGATTTTATTGATGATTTTAATATATATATATTTTATCGTTGAAACAAAAATCGGTTTTCCATTGTTTTTTCTTGATTTAAATAAATGTTAAATGCTCTTCAACACACAGCCACACTAATCTTTTCAACAAAACACCATTTACATTGGTAACCCCAACATTTAAAGAAAGCAGCATTTACACTACCATGGAAAGTGCTCGGACGGACTACATTCCTTGGTTCCGCCAGGTTTAACCTTCACGGCTAGGACCCACCATTCCACTTACCTAGGAGCAAACCACAGACATTCCTTCTGTATTTCACCGTCAAAAATTAAGTTCTACTCGAACAGCTTCTTCCCGCGAAACAATGTCCAATGGAACAGACTCCCAAGAGGATGTTTCCCTGATCCACTACAATCTTAACCTGTTCAAGTCTAGAGTTAACAGTTATCTTCACCTCTTATCCAAAACTACCCTTTAACGTAATCCTCTACCTCAAGTGGCTCCGGGCCTTATATGAACCTTACTGTAAAAAAAAAAAGGAAAAAGTTCTTAAAGAAGGCTGTCCTTCATCAGACCATATAGAGCAGTGCTACAGAATTATAAGCAGCTTTAACAAATAACAAAATCTATCATTTGAACACTTCCGACCGCAACAACAACAACAAAATGAGTAGCAAGTGCAACTGATAGGGAAAATATTGATTAATCGATTTATTTTCTACGGATTATCTGTCCTTTGCAGGTTATTTAAAGCCAGAAAATATTTTTAGATTCTAAGAATTTAATTCAAATAATAATGGTTTAGCGATACAAAACTTACTAATTAATCCATAGCTGGGGAGAAGAGGTGTATTCCTACCTTTCCCAAGGTTATCTGCGCGTAAATGATAATGAACACAACGGAAATTAGGACCCGGCTCACCGATTAACAATCCCGTGTCATTATCCATTACAATACCCGTCCATCCAATCTTACAGAATCTGGTATTTCCAAGTGGTCACTCATCTAGGTACTGACCAGGCTCGGTGTTGCTTAACTTCGATGATAGAACGGAAACCGGTGTTTCAATGTGCTGTAACCTTTAAAAAAAGGGAAAATAATAATATGATCATAATATTGTTCTTCCACACTACCATAAACAAAAGATTAGAAAGGAAACTCCCATCAATATTAGAAAGAGTAGTAACAATTAGTAGACTTGAGAAAACTATTTCAACCGACAGTATCACGGACTGTTTTGTAAGTCAATGCCGAATGTTTCTTGTATGGCTATTGTATGGCTATTGGCTATTGTATGGCTATCTTGTATCGGCTATTTTCACCCAAACTTTTCATCATCCCTGGGAACTAGTAAAAGCCAAGATAACTTCTTATTTTTTGATATTCGATTTATTATCTTTAAAATGGCTTATATCACGGTTCTCGTCCTATAACCGAAGTTAAGCAACGTCAGACCTGGTCAGTACCAAGACAGGTGAACTCTTGGAAATACCAGCTGCTGTAAGCTTGGATTTGTGATGTTTCAATGGATAATAAACAAAAGATTAGAATGGCTCGGAATGTGAAATCGAGTTGTTGAGTTCGAATTCTAATTGAGGTCGTTACGTTCATATAAGCGCAAATTCTCTCGAGTAAGCTGTGAATCCATATCTTTTCCCCTCGAGTTATGGATTAAATAGTAGGCTTTAGTTGACAACCAGTCTACCGCAGAAAGTAACGACAGCCTCCTGCCGGATTTATTCTGCCAAGTTAGTCATGAATCGAAAAAGATACATGATCACGTGCATCATGTCTGGCGCCGAAGGAAGGATGTTCAAAATACAAAAAAAAAAAAAAAAAAAAAAACTGAAGTGAAAAATCTTGATTTGATTTAAGCCATTTTCATGCAAATATATTCATCCAGATATAAAATTAATAAAAGAAACTATAAATAATGCAAATATTTCCACTTTGTTCCGACAGCCGACTTGGAATATTGTCTAAGACTGTAGCGAGCAATGAAAAGAAGGAAATTTAATAGCCGGCCAAACAAGTCGAAGACATAAGCTCGCTAATACAGAGATATATTTATATCTGTAATATTTACGCCCGTGCCTTTACTTTTTACTGACAGACGAATAATTGTGATATAAGGTATGAAAAGTAATACAATATACAGAGAGGGATATTAGTCTTGATATAAATCTAGCGTGTGGATAATGATTTATAGTGATACACATAGAGTCTCGCCGACAGCCATACAACGAAACTGATAGGATGGTATTATATTGGCATAATTACAGGATACACAATCAATGTGGCATTGCACTGACAGCTGTGTATTGTCGGGCTAATTGCTATGTATAGAACATCTCAAGTTCATAAAAACTGAAAAGAGTCATCGAGGAAAGATAATTGCTTCTCTTATGCTCTCGTTCAAAGGCGAAGATGAAGTTCACAAGCTGACTGTATTAAGAAATCTCAACTAGATATTCTTTTCCAATAAGTCCTTTTTCCCGCCCGTTATACAATCAGGGAACAACAGACGTCTAGTCTGATTTATTTATAACAGAAAATGTTCGGTATTAAATGGTCTTTCGATTGAAGCGGAGCTTTTGCAAAGGAAACGCACAAGCTGCTGTTTATAATATTTAAAATACAATGTACGGCAGAAATTTAGTTACATACAATGCCTCGGAGACCAAACTAGGTACATTCCATCGCCGCCAATCAGACCCCAAACTACCGGCAGTCACGATAAACGGATGTCCCCACGTGGAGGCCTCGTGACTTGAGAGACTATTAGGCCTCAAACTCACATCGGATCTCAAGTGGAACTCTTATATACGACCCATCGTTAAAGATGCAGTAAAATGGTCGGCTCCCGGTACCGCTCTAGTAAGTACCTGACTTCTTATGCTAGAGTTGGGATTTATTGTAAAATGGATTCAGGAAACTTGGGATCCCGTCAGTGAGGATTTTATAAAGAGAGGTTTCAAGAAGTGTTGTATCACGACAACCATGGATGGCTCTGAAGATGACATCCTTTGACAAGGGAATCAAGAGGCCGAAGATAATTTTGAACTGGACGAAGATAATATTGTGAATGATAATTTGTTTAATGACAATTTAGATATTGATTTTATAAGAGAAATTAGTGATTATAATGATGAAAATTAAAATTTCAATAAATTGTTAACTTGATAAATTCATAATACCCTTAATTAACTTAATGTTAACTTGATAATCTATAACTTAATAACTTCAATAAATTGTTAATTTTCTTTGAAATTGGCCTTTCTATAGATTATTTTATTTTTTCGCCAAATAAAAAATACGGTTACTGATAAACATAAATTTATGAACAAAAAATGTTACAATTATTATTGTTGGATTTAAAATGAAAATTAGGATAATATCTTTCTTATTTTAGAATAAGGAGTACGTATTTATTATAATAATCAATAGCGAAAAAATATTTTTGTTTAAACCTATTTATAATACACACCTCTACTATCACCTGTAATTTACGGTAAAAAATGCGCATTATTTTTGAGAAATTTAGGTATATAAATAATATATAAATTTATAATTATCTCAAATATTAGTAATCTCTCGTGCTTAAAAAATAGAAATATGGGGGAAAAAAAAAAATGATTATTTCCAGTGTCATTGTACAACTTCTTCTGTAAGCCTTGTAAATAACTATTGGTGCAAAAATAATGACGTAATAATGTCGTTTTTTGACGTTAAAAAATGCGTCAAAAACGACATTATTACGTCATTATTTTTGCACCAACCTAATATATAAATTTATACGCCTACAGAAAGCACGCATCATACAATATTTACGCTATCTTCAAATGAAAGATGAAGAAGTGGATTATATCTTATCAGTTGAATTCTGTAAAATAACATTTTCCAACCAATTAGAAGGTAAACCATTTCACAACTAATTAGAAGATATATCCTTTCACAACTAATCAGAAGATAGATCATTTTCAGCCAATCAGAACGTAGATCCAGCTTGGAGCACGGCTTGTCAGGAGCTACTTGAGACGCATTTTATAAACAGTGGGAGTTTGTCCCCACTATCACCCCCGGTAATACCAACCTTTTGAATATATATAATGTATGTATATAAGCATTATACACATTACGTGCTTTAGAAGCTCAAAGAAATTAGCATTTTTAAAAAATATTTGTCTATATTTCTAAGATGAGTTATTATGCACAGTATTTACATTGTTCGGACTATCATCCTCATCTTTGTTGCCATATTTATCACAACGTTTCGGCCGTTGTACGCTCGGGCCTTCTTCAGGTGGTTGGAATGTCGAACTGAACCCTTTATTTTGCTCACTAGGGTAGATTGTTCTAGTTCCACGTGCCAAGTCTAATGGATGTCAGTTATGAGTGTAAGGATTATGGAAAGACCAAAAGATGAACGGTATTAAAGAAGATAGAAGATGACGATAGACGTTGCATTTCCATTTTTGAAGATTCATAGTTATCAAGGAATCAAGTAAACGGAAGGAAGTTCCACAAGCTGGAAGTGCGAGAAAAGAAACTGTTGGAGTAGAAGTCGCGGTTGCATTTAACTATTTGAACAGTAAAAGGGTGGGACCTAGATGTCAATCTAGTCGCACGCTTAAATTCATGTAGTCGGGACACCAAGGAAAAAACTAGTCAGAGTAGTTGCCATGAAAATATTTGTAGAAAAGACAAAGAGAAGCCACACCGCATCGGTGAGAAATTGACTGAAGTCGAGATGCCAAGCCAGGATCGAATACATTATAGATCCTTCTTTGGATTTTATAAACCTCGAGATGAATAGCACGACTACCAGACCATATATGGCAGCAGTATTCAATGCACGGGTGCATGGTAGATTTGTAAATGTGCAAGATGTACTCTGACGAGAAAAAATTTCTGGTACAACACAATCAGCCTAATCGGGGTTTAAGCATAAAATACTGGTATATTATGAAATCATTATTTAATATACAATAAAATCATTTATACTTCTTTTTTTACTACAAATTTTATTAGTAAACATTCTTAAAATTTTAGGCGACTTTAATTGTATCAATTCACAATGAAATTCCATTAAAAATTCAAGAAGTCAACAGTATTCTATTTATTGAATCAAGTACTTACGAGAGTGATACAGGGAACCGCCCATTTATTCCAACATCTTTAGCGATGGATCGTTTTAGGAGCTCCAATGAGGTCTGGGTTGAGTTTAAGTCCCTATAGACGCTCAAGGCACGCAGCCTACGTGAGGGAACATCCGTTTATCGTGACTGGTGATAGTTCTGGGTTCGATCAGCGGTGATGGAATTTAACTAGTCTGGTTTACAAAGCATTGAGTATGACCAGCCAGTTTTTCTACTGAGTTGTTAGAGCTAGGTGACACGAGGAATTGTCTGTCAGTATGCTGATGATAGAATCATACCACAGTAAGAAAAGCGTCATTGGGGATCTCCTGCAGCGTAGTCGAGAACAAGTCTGGTGGGTGCTGGGATCTCCACTCTTGTCTGTAACTGATCCAGAGAAGAAAAAAAACGGCAAGTACAATATACAGGAAAATGTGAATATTCTTTTACTCGGAAAGAAAATTTGGTTTGCATTCAGTTTTAAATTTTGGCACAGTCAAGTATTAAGCCTTTGAGCCCTGACCACCGATTTACCGGTGGTAGAGAAAAATGACGTAATGCCCAGTCACCGGTTGAACAGTGGTAGAGAAAAATGACTTAATGCCCAGCTACCAATTGAACCGTGGACAAACTCTTGTAACTATTTTTATATATACCGTGAAACATTACAGACCAAGTATTTGCGAATTTTGACTCAGGAGCTCAAGCAGAAGGGTTAAAATTGTTCACGAACACGGGGCTCAAAGGGTTAAGAGTGAGAATGTAGGTTATTGGGAAAAATGAGTCCGACCCGTTTGAATTATCAATACTAGGCGTATGAAATCAGGAAAACGTCTCTCTCTTTCTCTTTTCTATTTGCATTCTGTGTAATCTTTGTCTCTCACAGACGCGTTCATATCGCACTCCTTATCGTCGGCTATAATTCTTAATCAAGTTTGTTGTTCAGTATGGTCCTGAATTTTTCGCTGTCAGAGAAATTCGGAGGACAGTTTTGATTATCGTAATTTAGTTGCCTTTTTGTGTTACTTTCGTATATGAAACTATCTACTTCCTATTTCCTATGCTTTTGAACAGTGATGTAGCAAGGAATGTCAGCCTTCAAGGGCGTATACAAATATAGGCAGACCCAGCTGAGTTCCGCCTAAAATTAATTGTCAATAACAAAGAATCAATTACCGATTTACCCGTACCAACAATTTAATCCCAATATCGTGATCGTAAAACATTAACTAGACTCATATTCTAAGTGTATTTGCATAATTTGAAAACCATTTTGAAATTCATATTATCCAGTAACGTTATTTTTCAATGTAAGTGCTACACTGGAACAATGCGATAGCTGTAATAACTTTTACCTACAGCCATTTTTACGTTGAAAAACCATTAAAGATTTTTTTTTTTGTTTTTGGTAATTTTTTTTGTCCTTTTTTTTTTTTTTTTTTTTTTTTTTTTTTTGACGGCATATCAACCTTAATGGGTTATTTAACGCCAAGGTTTTAGGATAGAATATGTATTTTTTCGTTTGTAAATAAGGTTCCATTGAGGTATTTTTGTAAAGAGGGTTTTTTCTCGAGAGTCATATGTATTGCTGGTAATTTTCATTCTTTTTTTTTTGTTTTTTTTTTAAATTTATTGCTGGTATTTTTACTATAAAAATCAATTTTTTATATTTTCGTAGAGTTTTGACCCCAGTTTGGTGGTTAATTATATGCCCATAGCTGGGACGTTAAAAGGTGCTATCAGCCCAGGCCAGAGAAAACCTCCGAATAACAGCAATTGAGACGTGGTTCCACGCTCCTCAAAACCTCCCGATCACAGGCCTTATTGCCAGATGAGGTTAAGCGAGTTCGAGCCTGGTCAATATCTAGATGGGTGACTGCTTGGGAATACCAGGCGCTGTAAACTTGAATGTGCACTTAGAAATCGGAAAAAAACATGTTCCAATTCTAGTCAGTTGCGTTATAATCTCTTACGTCTTAAAATTATGAACATTAATTTGCTGTATTATTTCAATGCGGCTGCAAGCTGCTTTCCATTGCTATAGCAGTTTTTGCTGACTTATTCAATTCTTTCAGCCTTTGATCTCTGATTCGGTTGCCGTGGTAACAGCACAATATCTGCCGATTTCTTTAGCTACTGCATTTTTTTATTCGCAATTTCTTTTTATCCCGGAAGATGGCGGCGGTTTTAATTTTAATATTAACAGCAACTCATTGCAAGATAACACAAAGCTCGACATATATTTTTTTATTTAATTCAGTTTATTGTTCCTATCAGTGGTATCATTTTCATCCTGTTTACAACTGCATTGGCAGAATTTATAGGAATAGCATCAGAACGCTAAACTCTCGTTTTTCCGTTTCCATATTGAAGTAACCAAAAAAATAAAATAAAAAGGAATCGTTTTATCTTGGTTGTCTACTGAAACGTACTGTCAAAAATAATTATCATCGCAGTTGAAAAACAACAACACTAGCAACATTTCCTTTTTTTTAGCATAGATGCTTCTTCCTAAGTAATGCAACATGTAAAATTATTTCAACGGGACACATTTACGTGTTTATATATCAATACAGGACTTTCACAAATTTGTTTTCTTAATTCTTCTTCTTCTTCTTCTTCTTCTTCTTCTTCGCTTCTCTTTTGCTCTTCTTCTGCCTATTTTCATTCTTCTTAATCTGTTTCCTCTTTTCCTCCTCTTCCTTTTCCTCCTTCTTTTCCTCCTCCCACTTCACCGTCTTCTGTTTTCCTCCTTCTCATCCACCTTTTCCTCTTCTAACTTCTCCTTCTACTCCCTTCTTCTCTTCATCTCCCTCCTCCTCTTCTTCGTCGTCTTTATATTCTTCTTTATAATTCTTATTCCTCTGCTTCTCCTCATCATCCTCCACTTCCTTTTTTTCTTCTTCTTCTCATCTCTCTTTTCTTCTTATTCTTCTTCTTTTTCACCTCCTCCTCCTCCTCTTCCTTTCCCTCCTCTTCCTTTCCCTCCTTATCCTCTTCCTTTCCCTCCTTATCTTCCTCTTTTCTCTTCTTCTTCTTATTATTATTATTATTCGCAATGAACTTTTTTTTCAGCCTATTTTGAAAATGATTTATAAGACCTCAAAACAACGTTGTCTGTCTTCCTGATTTTTTGGGGGTTTTTTTTGTTTTGTTTTTTCAGAACGACTCTTAAACAGGTGACTCTGTCGCCTTGAAACGTTATTCTTCGTTTTTGTAGGGTGGATCAGCTTAGGTTTTGTATATGACAAACGATGATCATGGGTGGGATCTGTTGTTTCAGAAAACTTATTGTCTATAAGGATGGGTCAACTTGGCTGATAGAATTTCTTCCGGCGCCATTAAATACTTAAAAAAAGAAGTTCCGCTTGTACAAACCTGTAGTAGTAGTAGTAGTACTAGTATTCGTTCCTGGTGGCCATTTCTGAAAACTAATTAGCAAGCAGTCTTTTTGAATTTCTAACTCGCTTCTATTCCTGTCAATACCAAAGTTAAGAGAACTAGGCGTCCCACCTGGATTTATTGTTGGTGGGTGCAATCTTAACAACATAATATGCTCAGATAACACTGTTGATGGCCGACACAGAAATAAAAATTTAGGAACTCTTAAACAATGTAGTAAAGGAGAGTGGAAAAAAAAGACTAACCATCAGTTGTAAGAGAGTAGAATGTACGCCTGTCAACATGAGGAACATTCCAAGATGCGAGTAACAAATTGGACATTTCAAAATCAATAAAGTACAGGAAGTTTACTGCCGGAAAATTTTTTCTAGCAGACGCGCATTGGAATAGCGAAAAATGTCTTCCAAAAGCGAAAGAAAGTATAAAGGAAACAAAAAATAGTGCTGAACTGATACGTAATACCAACCATATTTGGCAAGGAATGCTAGATAATCTTCTCACACATGAAGTGAAAGCTTGAGGCAATGGAGATATGGTTCTACAGAAGGATACTGAGAATGCCATGGATGAAGCATGGAAGTAACGAGGCCATTTTAAGGAAAATGTAAACAAAAAAGACAATTGTACATAAAAACAGGAAGAGTTGAAGTGTCTAAGGCACACAATGAGGAAAGAGAGTTTAGAAAATTGGGCATGGTATATTGAAGGCAAGAGAGGCAGAAGGATAGAGCAAGTAACTTATCAAGCTTGTGAAAATGGATGGTAGAACAGATAGGGGGATGATAGTAAAAAGACAAAGATTACAAAGGCTAGGAAGTTGTGGAGAGCCATGAATAACCTACTTAACAACCTCGTGTAAATTGATGGCAGAACAGGGAGTGGGAATGATAGTAAGAAGACGAACATTACAAAGGCTATGAAGTTGTGGAGAGCCATTATCAACTTAACAAACTTGTGTAAATGGATGGTAGAACATGGAGGGGGAATGATAGTAAGAAGACAAACATTACAAAGACTAGGAAGTTGTGGAGAGCCATTATCAACATACTTCACAAGCCTGTGTAAATAAATGTCAAATCAGAAAATGGGAACGATAATAAAAAAAAAAAAGCGAACGTGTCTAAGAACGAGAAAGGAATGGAAATTGTGGAGAGCCTTGTTCGGCCATGTCCTGGTAGGGTACGATACAAAAATGAAGAATATGCACTTGTTATGTGGTTGAACAAAAATCCGAGACTAAATCTTTCATACTTCTGGATTCTGTCGAATTAACCACGACCAACCAAGCGATATATGATTTCGGCTGCTTCTTCGAAAGTTCGATCTTCTTTTGAGTATGCGAGGGATTTTCCCCTCCCTCGCATTCTCAGGAGTTGTTTCAGATGAGTGTGTATTCTCATTTCAGCTTGGTTGACTTCCTGTGCCCACCAATATCCTGAAAGCCTTATTATTCACTTCTTGGATTCCTTCTAGGTCAACTTCTAGCTACCGAGGTCGTTTTACCGAATAAAAAGCTTACTTTGGAATGGCACCACAGATCAACTCTTCCGAGATAAATGGCCTCCGACGGATATTAAATTCCGATATTTACTTCGCTTGAATTGCATACAGCAAAGTTTCGATACTTCTGCATTCTCAGTATACTTAATGGTTTCAAGAGAGATATCTAAATAGTTTTCATATTTCCCCGTCGATTTGCAAGTCCCTTCCAGAACTCTGTAATACAAATGAACGTCGTAAATGTCCTTTTTTGACTGTCATGTTAGTCTTTTATTATATACTAGAATTTTTTGCAAAACGCTAATACGTGTTGAAATCCCCACAGTATTTAGCATTTTTGATTAAATTATATTTTGTATGTTAAATAATAAAACTTAATTTTTCAAAAAAAAAAAAAAAATTAAAATTTATTATATCAACCAACTCACCCTAGTAAAACAAACTGTACTTTCTACCCCCTTGCCTGTTTGCACTTCTTCTCAAAATTTGATTTCGATCGGTCAATGTGTGGCTATTTTAGACGGTGAGAAGGATGGACGGACAGACTAACAGAAGTCACATAATTTTATATATAGATAGATAATCACTATATCTGGTATCATGAATTGAGCTTAAAAGTAACAAGTGAACTTTTTCTGTCCTCTAAGGCAGCTTCTGATTTTGGACCAATATCACTTGACAAGAGACCAGAAGTATTGAAACAAAATGATTATTTTTTGAAGTGATATAATAACAGGCATATGTTATAATTTTGAATAGAAAATTATTTATTTTATATATATATATATATATATATATATATATATATATATATATATAGATAAATATAAAAGGGAACATAGAAGTCAACACTTAGAGGCGACAGTCTGTTTCATGCTATATGCAATCGTCAGGCCACATATGCTGTTATTTTTTTCGGCTATTTATATATTATATATAAATATATTTATATATTATATATATATATAGATAGATATAAATATATTTATATATTATATATATATATAGATATATATAAATAGCCGAGAAAAATAACAGCATATGTGGCCTGACGATTGCATATAGCATGAAACAGACTGTCGCCTCTAAGTGTTGACTTCTATGTTCACTTTTATATTTACACACGCTCTATCTCTGATATTGAGCACTTTATTCCATAAATATAGCACACCTTAAGACTATATTTCTTTATATATATATATATATATATATATATTATTCACAATACAATTCATCAGACCTACAAATCCAAATTCTCTCTATATATATGTATGTATATATATATATACACACATATATATGCACACACACACAAACATACATATATATATATATATACGCACACGCACATATATATATATATATATATATATATATATATATATATACGCACCCACACAGATATATATATATACATATATATATAGTGGACTCTCCCGTCGTATTCGACGTATGAGGATGAAGCAGTTCAGTTCCGGGGAACTAACAGCCAGACACCAGCACATATGATTTGATTATATTAGTAAAGGCTTTGTGCAGAACCAACCACACATTTTGAACGAGAACTACGTGCAACAGATCTCTGTATTCGGCCTCGGCAGGTTTTGAATTCAGAGTTGTCCTTCTCCTAGACCAGTTGCCATTCAGTCTGTTCTGCTATTTACCCATAGCTGAGGGGAGAAGAGGATTCATGCCTTTCCCCAGGGTATTATCACGTAAGTAAATGTAATGGATTCGACTGGGATTCGAACTCCGATTACTCATTCCGAGCCGCTATCCACAACTCCACCGTGCTTCTCTCACTCACTCATTCACTCGCCCTGTTTCCCCCCCTCTCTCTCTCTCTCTCTCTGTATATATATATATATATATATATATATATATATATATATATATATATATATATATATATATATATATATATATATATATATGAAAAATGGATCATTTTAATGGTATTTTCCTATCATTATATGTTCCCATGATACGTACATTTGTTTTTCTCTTTCTTGCTTTTAGGAATGGTAAACAGTTTTTCTAACTACACTTTGATTGACTCTAAGCTTGAAATAGCTACATTTATTTAAAGAAAAAAATACACAAACCAAATAGTATGAAAGAGTCGTTTGCAAGAGGAAAAGAACAATTTGATATTCTAAATGGTTTTAGAAAAATAAGCAAAGATGGCAACTGCTGTCAAGTCGAGACACTTGTCTTATTGGTCTGTCAAATACTCTTACAATCAAACGTTTCTTGTTCGTTACCAGCTAACGTTGATAGAAAAGTTAACAAATAAGTGTGCAACAATTTGTTTACGTAAGCCCAGGACTTACGCGGGAGGAAGTGTGATGGAATTAAAAGATCCTGTTCGAGATTAAAAAGCAATTCATAAAAAAAAAGAAACAATTCATGAAAAAGGAGTAACAAAAAAATATACATTACCGTACATTGGTAATATCGAAATATAATGATTAAATAAATAGAAATGCAAAACCGGTTTACCGGTCCTCTTTTTTAGAGCTAAAAATAAATGACAGATTGTCTTTGTTATAAACTGTTTCTTTTTCGTTATACATTCCATTTTAATATGTCAGCTTTATTGCTCTAATATATATAAACACACACACACATACACACACACACACACGTCCACACACACACACATATATATATATATATATGAAGAAAAATATACGGAAAAAAGAAAAATCGTTATATGCAATTATGCTGTTTTAATGTTAATATAATGTCAACGTCGGACGTTTCAGTCTAATAGACCATCTTCAGTGTTAATTATATTTTATAAATATGTCCTGAAGATGGTTTATTGGACCGAAACGTCCGACGTTGACATTATATTAACATTAAAACAGCATAATTGCATATAAGGATTTTTGTTTGTTTTTTCCGTATATTTTTCTTCATACTGGCGGATCTATATCCATATATTTGCTTACATATATATATATATATATATATATATATATACAAGGCAGGATGTGTGTGTGTGTGTGTGTGTGTGTGTGTGTGTAACGAATGCACGGCCGCAATTTTCGATAGATTTGCACCAAAATTTACATGTACATGCTCCAAGTTAGCGGGAAGCCCAAGACCAACTTTGCATTTCCCAACTCCCATCGATAATGGAAATAATCGATTTTTTTCATGCCTCTACGGCAGTTTTCATGTAGTTTGCGGCCATTTTGTACTGGCCAGAGTGAGAGCCTATAGCTGGTTGCCACGAATAGACAGGAAGATTCTATTGGCCAGCGTGATGTTAACTAGCATGCTAGCATGCAAAAAAAAAATAGATAGCTGCATTCATCACAAGTGGGAAAAATTTAAATCTGCACGGCACTTTACTACAATTGTCTCATTGGCTCGCTTAAACTAAACGTTGATTCTGATTTTGCTGAACTGGGTTGGGTGTGAAAAAGTGTTTTTTGTTATTCTTTTTTTCATTCAGTTTTTCCAGTTACAAGTCCTTTTTTAAAGCTGATCGTTTTGTGTTCATTTTGTTTAGTTCTAAGGCATGTAGCAACAACAGCACGGCAAAGGACACTCCTTTAAAGGCAAGGAAGGGCAAAAATATTTTAAGTCAAGTGATAGCGATTGCTGTATGAGTCGTACGATTTTTTAATCAAGCACGGGCAATGCCGGGCCATGCTGCTAGTATATATATATATATAATGAATGCAGAATCCTTAAAAATCTATCAGGTCAGGTGGTAATAAATGTATTTCATCGACCTCACGTCCATCTCTTCGGACCAGGTTTTCATTAATAAATTGAGTTCAATTAATTCAGATACAAGGAAAAAAAAGGAGAAAAAAAGAGAAAAGAAAAAAAGAAAAAGTTTTAATGTTAAAAGGGGAAAGAAAAAAGGGGAAGTGTGGTAGGATCCACCTAATTTGCATAGTGGAGTACCGACCATATAAATATGGTTGGTACCGGGAAGAGAGGGGAGGAATCAAGAGATTGAACCAGAGACTCTGCCCGACTGCGACTCAGTCAACACATTCTCCAGGAATATACAAAAGACTATATGTAAATATTGTGTACACTTTCTTGTTTCAATACATTTTGTTCTAAGTACATTTTGTGTTGCATTATTATTCCATGCATTAGTCAAGTTTCAACAGGAAGAAAGGCAAAAATTTCAATATAAGCCCTTTGGAGAAAAAGATAATATATATATATATATATATATATATATATATATATATATATATATATATATATATATATTCAATTAAAAGGTGCAGTTATAATTCATGAATCATTCATACAAAAAACAAATATAGAGGTTAATGATTTAAATGGCGAGAATACATCTTCGCAAACAATATAAATAAGATCCATCAACCCCGAACCTGTATATGAATGATATGATCCCCGTTTATAAATTCCAGTTGCATAAGGTCTTTTTAACTTTGAAAAAATGCTATGTGTTATTGTTTTGGAACGTGCGGTCGCAACGCTGAGTTTGAATTTTATCTCACTTGATCTATATTTTGGATTAATTAATTATATTTGATGCGATGAGAACGAAAGTAATATATAAATTACAACGTTTACAGCATTAATCCAAAAGAGGGTTCGATACCGATAGTAGAGCGATAATTATTAATTTATTATAATTTTATCATATAGGCAAAACCATTTTACTCACTACAAAGATGCAACTTCGTTTCAGTGCATTTCATCTGCACTTCGACGGGTGAGAATCGAAAATGGTTACAGTTGAAATGCACTGAAACGAAGTTGCATCTTTGTAGTGAGTAAAATAGTTTTGTCTATATGATAAAATTATAATAATATATATATATATATATATATATATATATATATATATATATATATATATATGAGGGGTATACATTTTTTTAATCAATACAATGCCCAAAAGACAGTCATGATATAAGATTATTGACTAACGCCTAAACTACGTCGGTTAGTACAAGAGCTCCCTGATGACACTATGATGAAATATATACGATTATAAATGATTAAATTATGATTATCAATTAAGATGATGTTAAAATACGAAATAACTCATGCATAATGATAGATATATCAATTGTAAAATGTTAAGTTTTTTCCTTATTATTCCATTGTCAAATTATAGATGCGTATTACAGTTGTTCGAAAAGGTATTCAACTCCGAAAAGATGTTCCTTAATTTTTCTAATTAATCATACCAACATTGATTTCATGACATTCAACTACATATTCAATACAAGTTTAATTCGTGAAATTATTAAAAAATAAGCGAAAATTAATAATATTAATTTATTTTCTCAATTAAAGATAATACCTTTTGCATTAGTATTCTGTGAAAAAAATATTAGATAGTAAATTAGTAAATTCAACCACAAATTTGATTGTATAAATGCTACACTCATAAGAAAAGAAAATAATTCACTCAGAAGGAAAATCCTCGAGAGTGCTGCCATTGAATATTATCCAAATATTAATCTACGCCCAGGTTTTTTTTCTAATATCACCTTTAAAAACAGAATCATTACTCTCCCAATCCAACGTACACAATAAATATATCAACAAATCAAAAGAAAACGGGTGTCTCCCTCAACACAACAACAAATATTTCTGCATGTGAAAATCTTCTCTTCAAACATAAAGTAATTGACGTAAATTTCAATCGACCATATGAATATATAATCGCGTTTTTGATGTGGGTGCCAAAGTTGGGACCACAGAAGTAAAACACGGAACACGGATTAGAAGTAAGAAAGATATATTAACAACAGGTTACAGAGATAGTGTAAGCAGAGCTTACTATAAGTTAGTGTCCAACACTGGTAGTCGTACTAGACTCTCACTGTCTCTCTCTATCACTCTCTCTGAGTCACTATGTCACCTACTTATTGAAAATATCCACTGTTACATATTTTCTTAAATTCCTATCGACAATATTGTCAGATTGAGCTTGCCTAATTTTATTTTGGGGTTTTCTCGTTCTTTTGGCGTACCAGCACGAAGTTAAAGTATGCCCACTTTTATTGCAATTTTTGCAATATTTTTTGTTCTTAACTGGACAGAATTTCATCCACTGCCATTTACCACAATGGTAACATGGTCCGGGCGGTTTCTTTAACTTATTTGGGTTTTGGTTAATGCGTAATTTAGAACATGAGATTTGCCTTTTGTCTTTTTGAGGGGAATAGGAGGTAGACTTACTTCTGATTTTATTAATCAGAGTCACACCTGATTCCTCGATAGTGTTTGAGTCACGCTTTACAGATATACTCTTTGACAGTCCTCTGCCGGTTTTTGGAGAGTCAATCCTTGTTCGTTCTCAAGCTTGGTCAGTACCCGTCGTCTGACTTCGGCGTCTTCTGCGGATACTAGACCTTGTGCGAAAATTAAGCACTTAAAATCATCGGCAGTCAGTTCGGCTAGTTTGAAATCATTACATAGCTTGTTCACCGATGCTGCAGACGTTAGAAAATCTTGCTGGTTATTTTTGACTGTGTTCAGGCATTTCCAACGTTTGTGGAACAAGGTTGTGTTAGGCCCGAATAGTTCCGATAGGAGCTTAATCGTCTCTGAAAAATCCAAGTTAGTCGTTTTCTTGGGTAGTATGAAGTCTACGAACCTACTATGTTCTGTAGTTCCCAGTTTTCTCAATAGAAGACGTACATTTTTTTTACTGGGCCATTGTTCACAGTCTACGTTGAAAATATCTTCGTAGCGCCTGTAAAATCCTGGAACGTCTTGTCTTCCTCTGGTACGTATTCAAAGGTTTCCATTGAGTTGTAGATTGTACTCTGGGAGAATATTGTATCTTTTTCAGAGTTTGAGCCTCTTAATGCATTTACAAGTAATTCTTAAAGCTGGTTCTGTTGTAGTTCAGCATTCTGAAGCATAAGTTTTTGGAATTCCTTTGTTGTTTATGTAATTACAAAAATAGTTGTTGTTGTCTTTCTTCTGATTTTTGTGGCTGCTCCAAATTTAGTTTTAACATTTGGGCAACTACTTTTTTCAAATCTTCCATATTTAAAAATGACAGCGCTTTTTTTTTGGCTTTGAAACACGTGTACTAAGAGTAGGTACACAAAAAAAATCTTGATAGATTTTTGTTCCTTTTTTTTCTTTTACAGAAAAAAATATATAGACAGACAATAGGTAAACTAAACTAATTATGTGTGTTTAGCTTTTTTTTCCGTGGTTCCGTTAATTTTAACGTAATTGAATAATTTTCACCACACTTATGTATTTTTTTTTAAAGAAAGGTACAAAAAGAGAAAACTCACCTCAGTGAATTTGAGGGGAGAATAATTTTATGCCCGAGTTCAACTCAGTTACATAAAAAATCTTTCGATAGTTTTTTCCACAATGGTAGTACTTGCTCTTGTATTGTCAGTTTGTTTTACAAACAACTGTTTTTTTTTCTGTGTGTGCGGGTGTGTAGAAATCGTTCTCGTATTGGACAGACTTTAATATTCCGTAGATGTCGAATCGCACTTTGTCAATGGCGTTTGGTATTGGAATATATGTAGACGCTGGGTGTTTTAGCTTTTAAATCGCTAATGTATTAATACCAGCTTAATTTCACGTTCAACACTGCTGTGGGAACGCGTGGAGTTTGTGTATTTTTCGAGTACTGTCGCTATTGATACGGTGAGAACGAAATTCTCGAATCTTTTCTGTCGCCACTGTTGTGAGACTGGCAAGGTATTGCGGTTTTTCGACGTCACTGTGTTTCTAGAATTCTTCGTCGACCCAGATGTGGGATTGGTAAGGTATTTAGGTTTCGCCGTGAGTGCGTTTCTAGAATCCTCGTCGCCACTGATGTGGGTGCCAAAGTTGGGACCACAGAAGTAAAACACGGAACACGGATTAGAAGTAAGAAAGATATATTAACAACAGGTTACAGAGATAGTGTAAGCAGAGCTTACTATAAGTTAGTGTCCAACACTGGTAGTCGTACTAGACTCTCACTGTCTCTCTCTTTCACTCTCTCTGAGTCACTATGTCCCCTACTTAATATAGGCCTGGAAGAGTCTATTGTGTAGGTAGTTTCCGGTCTCACAATAGTTTTTAAATTCTAGTTGCTGAAGACATTTTGTTTATTGTTTATAGATATTTTGTTCTAATAAATTCATTTCATTTTTTGCCTTAAAATGTTCACATTGGACGAAATGCGTCGGCTAAAACTACTGTTTTCCTATTATCTATTTTCCTTTATGCATAGTAAATTAGATCATGGCAACGGTTAAAATTTGATCCTACATACTCTGACTATCAACTTCATGTTAGAAAGTTTGTATAAATTTATTTTACACACTAATCATTCATAAAGTTTTGAAATCATGACGAGCACAAAAATATATCTTATCAATTTATGGAAGACTATCAGAAAATGTCCAAGAAAATGTTCCACTGTCTTATTTGTTTTTCATATACAGAAAGAAATTGGCACAGTTTCAACATTCACATGGTCAAGTCAGCCAAGATATATTTCAACACGAATTATGGATAAAATCACCAGTGAACTCTACACGAAATTGGGTGCATAGAATATTCAGACAGCTCTGAAGGCCCCTGGAATAGATGTTTACGCCTCAGAAATTCTTAGAACATTGAAAGATTTTCACGGACACGAAAAAGGTCGCTGTAGCGTCTGTTAAAAAGTTTTTGAAACAGTCGTTTAATGAAAGAAAAGAACGAAACTTGTAATTTTTAAGACTTAAGGAAAGGCGTTCATTTTATAGAGAAGAAGAACACCGTGCACAATACGAAATTCACCATGCCAACAGTGAAGTAACGAGATGGACGCATCATTTTAGGGGATTGCTTAAGGGGCAGGTGAAAATAGGATTGGTCTTCTTCAAGACGTAGATCAGGATGATCATGGTTTTCCACAAGGGTGCAGGACAACTCAGCACCGCCGACTGAACATCGCTGACTGAGCGCCGGGATAAATCGAGACTAAGACGACTCAGGACCGAGACTACTCAGCACCAGAAAAATAACTTTATTATAACCGAATAAAAGTAATTTATTAAGGATAAAATGAATATTTTTCTTCCAATTAGGCACTTGAAAAAGCATTATGTAAAATATGACCCAGTTTTTTGTTTTTAATTATTTTAAATAACAATAGGGAGTAAAAAACGTCAACGACTACGCTATACGATATTCACAAAAACAGATTTCGGATTCATAATTATTTACACTTCTAGAACAATTCGCCTATTCAATAACCGTTAAGATAAGACAATAGACCTTGCTACCCATAATGCATCTTTGAACAGCATATATAAATAGTCGAGTCAAAAGACAACACACATGGTCTGAAGACTGAGTCCAAACATAAAACAGACTGTCACCGCCTGGTGTTGGCCTCAGTGTCCACTTTTATTTTTATATTTACATACGCACTATATCTGATAATCTGATATTGTGAACTTTTACTTATAAATATAGGATACCTTAAAACTATATTTTTATCATATATATATATATATATGTAGTTGTATATTTAGGCAGCAATCCTTCGTTTATGCATGCTTCATTAATAACGACATGCAAGGTACTATGCTTAAGCTTTTTATTTAATTTTTCTTGTGTTCGAACAAGAGCTTTCTTTTCTGGACAGAGTGTGTAAAAACTGTCCAAATGTTTTATAGTTCCGAGCGCTTTCAGCTATACTTTTCGCCATTATCAAGGATGATTCAGTTTGCGTTCTGTGCATGTCTTAGTGTGTTGTAGGGATGTTTTTAATTTCCGAATACGGTTAGCACATTGTGGCTTTGTTCGTAGTTAATATTGTTAAGAGTTTCCTTTTTTCTTTTTTATTATTAAAGCTTCCATTATTTTTAGTCTTTTTTTGCAGGTAGATGCAGTTAATATATTTGTGTTTTCTACTAGTATGTTCCTAATGAAGTCTGGTAAATTTGTGTGTGTGTTTAAATGGGTTCTAATGGAGCTGTGATCAGATATGTGTAACGTAAGACGTGTGGATAAGCATGTGGTTGTGTAACCGATGTAATTATTTATGAGTCCGGTTTGATCAGGAACATAGTTCCTTAAGGGGCATTTGAACTCATAATGTTCGTTCTTTGTAATTTTGACTTAGTTGGTGTGTTGTTATTTTTGAGGATAAGGTTGACTGTCTTAATTTTTTTTTATAATAGATAATAAATTTGATTTTTTATTCCGGTCAGTTGGGGTAGTGTATTTCTTTATTATATGTCTTAGTGAAGATTCGTCTTGTTTGTAGCTAATGTGTATTTGGTTTTTATAATAAATATTTATGTAATTTTTGACTGTGTGTTCACTATCGTTATTACTTACTTTGGGGAGAAATAGTCTAATTTGGTGGTCTATAAGGTGGTTAGGTAAGCCGTTGTTGATTAGTGTTTGTTTGACTTCTGCATTCTCTCACACATGCTTGTTGTACACAAACAAGAAGCTCTGGGATTTGGAATTTAATTTAGATAGCATATGTCGGTCGGTTCAGGCATGCTGATCTAAACGATAGCTCTCCACTGCCCAGGAGTTTACAGGTAGTGAAAGAGAAAGAGGAAATGAAGACTGAGAATAGGAAGGATTGGGGGAAAGAACAAAAGTTGAACGGGATTCAAGCAGATAGAAAATGGCGATTGACGTTGCATTTAAATTTTTGAAGATTGTAGTTATCAGAGAAGCAAGGAAATGGAAGGGAATTCCACATTTGGTAAATGCGAGAAAAGAAACTGTTGGAGTAGAAGTGGCGGTTGTATTTAGCTAATTAAACGGTAAAACGTGTGGGACCTAGTTGCCAATCAAGTAGCACGCTTAAAGTCATGTTGTTGGGGCACCAGGAAAAAATGCTCTACAGAGCAGTTGCCGTGAAAATATTTGTAGAATAGACACAGGGCAGTCACGGGATGTCAGCGAGAAAAGAACTGAAGTCGAAAGGTCTGGTCAGTGTCGATTACATTAGAAATATTATGTTGGTGCAAAAATAATGTCGTTTTCTCACATATATGTGAGAAAACGACATTATTTTTGCACCAACCTAATACTTCTTTAGATTTTGTCAAGAATCTTGATATGTACGGCTGGAGCCCTAGACTATATATATATATATATATATATATATATATATGCCTGTGTGTTCATCTAGATAGATGATATAAGATAATTCATTTTGTCTGACGTATTAATTCAACCGAGGTGACTTCTACTTCCAGCTCAGGTATAAAACCATCGATGAGGTCAATCTTTTTTTTTTTTTAACAAACGGTTTCCGAAATAAATTTATTATAAATGATCATTACATAGTTTCTCAAACAGAAACCGGGACATATCGTGTTTTATTAAGATAAGGATTGGTATTAGGTTGGTGCAAAAATAATGTCGTTTTCTCACATATGTTACTACGTGAGAAAACGACATTATTTTTGCCCCAACTTAATAGTAACGCTCAGCACACGAATATTGTCTGGTGACAGATCTGGACACGACCAATAAATATTTCAAAGTGTGAATGAATTACTCGGGTTGGCGTAGAAAAGAATTGTCTTAGCAAAAGAAAAACTTATAGTAAATAGGAAATTTTCGACCATTGGTATTTAATTATCTTAGTCAGTTCCGACAGGAACCAAAAAAAAATGCATTTTGTTCTCAGAGTTGTTTTACTGCTTTTTACTTATTTGTACATTTAGTCCATAAATTATTGACTCTCTTCAGGTTTTGGCACATATATGAGTTGAATAGTACCCATCTTTTTTGATGAAATAAGTTTCTGTCCTATGAGAATAATTTCCAATCCTCGGAGCAGTCATTCCACTATTCTAACCTGGAAACCCACCCAACAAATATTTATTTCAATCATGTGTTAACTGTATCAAATACGTAACATAGATAATTGCAAATGATACTGCTAAACACTGATGCAAATAAGAATTAACGAAATTACGAATAACTCTTTTACGTGGTTTAATTAAGAGGTGTTTACCCACGTCAAAATTTCGTTCCTTAAACTTCGTATTATATTCAGGTCTTCCAAGATCAGGCTGTGTTTAATCTT
The DNA here is from genome assembly GCA_963932145.1 of Acanthosepion lycidas. Lineage (NCBI taxonomy): Eukaryota > Metazoa > Mollusca > Cephalopoda > Sepiida > Sepiidae > Acanthosepion > Acanthosepion lycidas. The sequence goes on along the minus strand of OZ010584.1, from coordinate 35,880,132 downwards.
TATGACTTAGAATTTGCGTCTTCAGATCACCATTGTGTAATCTCTATCCGTTTATGTCATAATCCTCGTATCTTAATCCATCGCCTCTTTTACTGATCATATTTTAAAAAAATTTTTTAAATCTGTCCTAAATCATTGTCTTAATTCTTCTTATGATATTGTGTCTTTTAGATCAGACTGTACTTTACTTACACTGTCTTAATAATCTGATCATGCCTTTTTATAGACCAGTGGTTCCCAAACATTTTTTTTAGCTCATAGTCTACTTTGAACGCAGAATTTTTTGTGTCTTAATCTTTTGATTATCCTGAGTTTATTATCAGTTTATATCTTAATCTTTGTGCCCTAATCAC
>OZ010584.1:35854779-35874779 GCA_963932145.1 Acanthosepion lycidas | reverse complement strand
AAACCAGCCATTAGCCCCGACTCTCGCCGCTACCCGTTTCGCTGTCAATCCCCTTCACCTCCGCCAAGAGAGGGGCACCTTTGTCAGAATGTAGGAAAGAAGTTGTTGAAAGATATATAATTGCCGGCCGTCATTTGTTATCGTGAGCCGGGCTGACAGACGGCGAGATCTGACGAGAGATAGCGAGAAGTAAAGGAACAGACACACACGGAATACAGTTGACAGGCGAACGAATAAGATCTGTTGAAATAGGCAGGGAAAAATCGATAAGCGAGTGATTAATATATTACGATAAATAGAATATATTCCCCTACAACCGCCAAGAAGGAAAAGTGGGGGAAATAATCAAGAAGCGACATGACATTCTCAGATGCCGACTCAAAACACAAACAAACATTCCCGTCCGCTTCTTTTCTTTAGGCTTTTATTTGCTTTTCTATTTACAGACAAAAATTTTATTACTTTTTTGTGGGAGCCTCGAATTTTGCGTGTCAAAAAGCTTGAAGTGGCTCTCTCTCACTCTCTCTCTCCCGCTCTCTCTCACTCTCTTTCTCTCACTCTCTCTCTCCCTCTCTCTCTCCCTCTCTCTCTCTCTCACTCTCTCTCTCCCTCTCTCTCTCTCTCTCTCTCTTTGAAAAAAATCTATTTTTTATGATCAGGTAAAACTAATAAAGGTTTCTGTCTATATTTCTGTGATGAGGTATTATGTAAATTATTTGCATTATTCGGACTATTGTCCTCATCTTTGTCGACATATTTATTACAACGTTTCGGCCGTTGTACGCTCCGGCCTTCTTCTGGGCCATGTGTCCTCACAGTGAATAAAGGCGTTGGTTAGATCCAGCGACAGGACCCAAAGAGTGTGAGTTCAATACCTGGTTAAGGCAGTGGAGAACTTTCAGAGGGAAATTAGCAGGAGATAACTGATAACTGACATCCATTAAACATGGCACGTGGAACTAGAACAGTCTACCACAGTGAGCGAAATAAAGGGTTCAGTTCGACATTCCAACCACCTGAAGAAGGCCGGAAGGGACAACGGCCGAAACGTTGTAATAAATATGGCGACAACGATGAGGACAATAGTCTGAATAATGTAAATAATGTAATAAAGGTTGTATTAAAATGTGTTGTCTTAAGTCTGTAGCAAGACAAAACGCTGAGAGTCCCGCGTCGACTGATTGATTGATTCGTTTTCTACGGCTTATCAACCCTTTTCAGGTTATTTAAAGCCAGAAAATGTTTTTAGATTGTAAGAATTTTTTTTTAGATAATAATGATTTACTGATGCAAATCTTACTAATAAACTGATAGCTGAAGGGAAGAGATGGATTCGTGCCTTTATGCCTCTAAGTCAATACAACGAACCTAGCTTAAATTGAAACTCGCCTCCCCATTAACAATTCCGAGCCATTATCCATTACACCACCCGCACATCCAAGTTTACAATTTCTGGTATTTCCAAGCGGTCACTCATGTAGATACTGACCAGGCTCGATGTTGTTTAACCTCGGTAATCATACGGAGACCGGTTTTTCAACGTGATGTGGCCGCAAGCCTGCTGTGTCGAGAACACTCATTAACACTCATTAAGAAAATTGAAACTTTTTCCTTTGCATTTTTTTTCTCTCACGGGATCAAAAGTTACAATTAAGATACGACAGGTGTGTTTTTACAGATTATAGAAGTTGTTAAGAAATAAGAATATAGTTTTATTAACTTATTTCATTTCAGAATTTAAAATAATAATAAAAAAATAGTATACACTATTCGGACTGTTGTCCTCATCTTCGTTGACATATTCACGAAGTTTCGGCCGTTGTACACCCCGGCATTCTTCAGGTGTTTAGAATTTAAAACTAAACGCTGGGGTAGATTCTTCTAGTTCCACCTGCTACGCCTCTGCCGAATCTGGCAGTATCACTTATCTCCCTTTAGAAGTTTTTGTTCACCTCAGCTGTAGCCAGGTATTGAACTCACAACTCTCCGGGTTAAATCACTGGATTCAACCAAAAGTTTTATCCGTTGGGCCATGTGTCCTCGAGGACGTGTATCAATTTTGGGGACTTATAAGCCTCATTAGCGATTTTTTTTTACCAGAGCTCATATTACAATTCTTATTGTTATTATTGTTTTTCTCTACCACTCCGTATTACTTGTTCTCATATTGTATTCATTTCACCTGAAGTAGGCTGGAGCGTACAAAGGTCGAAACGTCGTAAGTATGACAACGAAAATGAGGACAATAGTCCGAACAATGTAAATAGTGTAAATAATTACGATACCTCATCTCAGAAATATAGACAAAAAATATTTGTCATTTTTCAGTCATAAGACGTAACCACATTTGAAGTAAATATTAGGTTGGTGCAAAAATAAGGTCGTTTTCTCACATAAATTATTTTTGTACCAACCTAATAAATAACGGATTAAATAAATTGGCGCCAAATGATACACTGGAGATTCTAAAAACCAGGTTCGCACAACCTTTCCCGACTAGTGGGCAACATGAAATATGCCTCATTCATAAGGTTGGTAACATTCCTGAAAGAAATCCAAGTTAATTTTTCGTTGAAAGGGCGTCAGTCATTTATACTATAGACGACCATACACGTAAACATCTGCCAAATGGAAGAAAAGTTGTTTTTCTTTACGTCTGGAAAGATTTTTTTTTTCTATAATTATAAAATTGAAGTCTTCATATATTATCAATGATAACAGTGTAATTAACTTGTGCTGCTGCGTATAATTGATTTCTAATTTATTCATTTAAAAACAAAAAAATTTTTTTTAATAAAAATATATTTCTTCTCGAGATAAAAAAAATTATTTTGAACTATTATGACCTGGTCGTCAATCTGTTATAGGATGTGAAATAATTTTAATGGCTGACAAATAAAGAGTCACCCGTGCGTCATGGGAAAAATGGCCTCTCGTCGTCGAATAATTTTGTTTTTTTGTAAGCGTGTGTGATTAATACGACCAGAAACGTAAAACAGAAATAACAACAACATAGAGGTACTTAAGGGAATAAAATGTACTAAGAAAATGTACAAATACATGCTGGTTTCAGCATGGATTGAAAATATATGCCTGATTGCGTAGTAGTTCAGTTAGTCATCTTGAGAAAAAAAAGGGAGAAGTCGAACTCTCTAATCTTGGAGATTAGAAATTCGCAAAGGGATGTAACTCCTGTAGTGATTATTATCCCCCCATTTAAGTATATATAACGATTTACTAAGCCTAGCATAGATTTTACACAAAACCAAAATTTATATATATATATATATATATATATATATATATATATATATATATATATATATATATAAAGAAGGAACAGTAAGATATATAATCCGGTGTTCTCATAGATATTTTTATTTTTACAAAATAGTGCTCAATGTAAATTTACAGAGCACTAATATTATAAATTAATTGATTTAAAATATGCTTTTTTTCGCTACACAGTTCTAATTATGTTTCAAAAATGGAAGCTAAAAGCTCCGAATTTAATTTTGTAATTAAATTAAAAACGTTAGTTCCATTTCATCCTCAACCGAATTTTGGAGTAACTTTTAAAATTACTGGGTTTTAATGACAGCTAAAATCATAATTCACGTTTCCAAGGTTACAGATAAATCCACTTTCATCAGACAAGGGGTGTCTGCGTGTTCATTATGTCTGTATTTTGATGTATCAGTTATTAGTTACGTTTTGGTAGGGGGTAGGGATGTATTTTTCAATGAAATCTAACATCTGTTAAATGCATGTCGTCTGGATTTTTAAAAATTTCATTGTTAACGGCAAAAATTCTTACGGCATTTTTTTCTATTTGTATATTCTATTTGAAGATTTTTGGGGGATGTTTAGGTTAGAATACGTTTTATTTAACTACGATTTGAAATATTTTCACTTTTAATTTTTAATATACTATATTTCTTTTAAGAACAATTAAATGTATTAGAATCCCTTACTGTATGTAGAATTATTTTCACATCAATTATAAGTATGTATATTATTAGGTTACAATTTTTTTTTTTTATATTTAAATAATTTTTTTATTTTTTTATATTTAAATATTTTTTTTTATAAAATATATATATATATATATATATATATAGCTAGTATCAAAAATAATTTTACAAACTTTCCTAACGGCAAAACAAGGAAAAAGTTCATATGAACATATGTCCGCAAATCCTTCGTTTCTGAGTTATTAAGTTTAAAGAAAATTTACGGTAGATGTCGCTGTGTTGCCTTGTAGACCAGGCTACATTTGTTATTCGTGTACATTTGCTAGTGGGTCTTCAACGTTTAACGTCTATAGTACTGAGATAACTGAGAAGTGTTCTGTTTAACAATGGCAGGATATTCATGTCATGAGCCGACAGATATGATTTTTACATACGACCGCGCGAATTGCAATGAACGCGAGGCTGCACGGCTGTATCAGATTGCGCTTCCAACAGGAGGCAGCCGAGCCATCCAACTCAACTTCCCATTTCACATAGCTTTGCTATCAGAAATCCGCCCCCAAAGTTTATAAAAGTATTTTTGATACACCCTATATATATATATATATATATATATATATATATATATATATATATATATATATATATATCGTGTATACTCGTGTATCAGGCGACTTTTGAAGACCTAATTTTTAAGCTAATTTTAAGTGTCTCGCATCATACACGAGATACAAAATTGCTATATGAAATTAGTATGTACTGCTGGCCCCGGATACGCCGTTGACTTAGACAAAAATATACCCGTATTTAAAATAAACCTAATTTTGATAAAACTGATGTTTTACTGAACTGTATCCATTAATAATGCATGTAATATTCACGTATTAGTATCCTATTATAAAATACAAACATAGCAAATATTCATCTTTTCAATTGTTTACGTTTATAAGATGTTTAGCTGTTTCTCGTTCCTTTGTTTATGGCTGTACGTGTTTACGCAACGAGTATAGCGTTACTAACGATACTTTTATCATTCTCTTTTACTTTTTTAGCTTATTTAACTATAAGAGGGAATAAAGAGATAGAGGAAAAGAGGTTAGTCTATTGTGATTGGTCTCACAAAAAAAGATTTTGCATGATACATGATAGAATAATTTTTATAAGTACTAATTTGGAGGTCGCACGATACGCGAGATTGCACGTTAAACGAGTATATATATATATATATATATATATATATATATATATATATATATATATATATATCATGCAATAGAATTAAGATACCATGATGTAAAATGATCATTTTCACCTTGTAAAATTAAATTTACAGGATTTTTCAAACAGTCAATGGATAAATTTATCATCCATTGACTGTTTGAAAAATCAAAGGCCCCGTCATATCACGTTGAAATACCGGTTCCCGTACGATCATCGAAGTTAAGCACCGTTGAGCCAGGTCAGTACCTAGATGGTTGACCGCTTGTGATTACCAAGTACAGTATGCTCGGATTCGCTGGTGGTGTAATGGTTAATGGCTCGGAATTGTTAATTGGAGATCCGAGTTCCAATTCACTTCGGATTTGTTGTAGTTACTTATGCGCAATTACTCATAGGGAAGGTACGAATGCACCTTATTCTACACCAAGGTATTAGTAAGACTTGTATCGCTAAACCATTATTATCTCCAAAATAAAAGATTCTTGCAATCTAAAAAGTAATTTCTGCTTTTAATTAATTGGGAAAGGGTTGATAAGCCGTACAAAATGAATGAATCAATAAAATAAACGGACTCATTTTGCACGAGGCTAATTTTAACCATATAGAAAACATTAATTTCACTGTCACAGACATTGCGACATTCGTTAGTAAAAATATTAGTCAACAGATAGAGAGATGCACAGATACGAGCAGACTGACATAGATAGATAGATAGATAGATAGATAGATAGATAGTATTTATCAATCCACCCACGGGGATCGAATGTGGCACAAGGCCTTTTTAATGTGGGTATCTCTGAGCCCGTAGGCCAAGCCAAAAATAAATAACCATCCAAACCCGCCGAGGCGGGCCAGTTCTGTCAACCTTCCCCAACGAAACCCTACCCTTCGGCGGAGCTTCGTCCGGATTCCTCTCTGGAAGCTGAGAGTTCGACAGACACCCGACCCGGCAGCTCACAAAGCGCAGATACTACACTTTGATCCTAGCCACCGGGCCGAGCGGATAGATAGATAGATAGATAGATAGATAGATAGATAGATAGATAGATAGATACGAGCAGACTGACATAGATAGATACGAGTGGACTGAGATAGATAGACAGATATGAGCGGACTGAGATAGATAGATATGAGCGGACTGAGATAGATAGATAGATAGATAGATAGATAGATAGATAGATAGATACGAGCGGAATGACATAGATAGATACGAGTGGACTGAGATAGATAGATAGACAGATATGAGCGGACTGAGATAGATAGATATGAGCGGACTGAGATAGATAGATAGATAGATAGATAGATAGATAGATAGATACGAGCAGACTGTGATAGATAGATAGATAGATAGATAGATAGATAGATACGAGCAGACTGATATAGATAGATACGAGCAGACTGAGATAGATAGATACGAGTGGACTGAGATAGATAGATAGATAGATAGATAGATAGATATGTATATCTTCCTTACTCTTCCTGTGAAGTATAAAAACTCAGTATCACCACACACTGTGGTCACCGTAGCAAGTAGTTTTATTTTACGGCGTGGAGTTGACATCCCCCGCCTGTTTTGCATTCATAGTTGTCCATCTCCTAAACTGGTGAGAAAACCAAGGCTAGAAAGACCAGTCTTCCCTGTTATTTACGCCATAGGGCAGACGAGATTGATTCATACATTTCCTCAAGAGTATTTGTGCAAAAGAGAAAGCAAAAAACAGGGTTTGAACTTGAACCTTGCACGCCGATAACGAAGCAACGTACACAGAAAAAATAGCCCCAAATATATTTTTTGATGATTTTTCTTCGACGTACCGTGTCCCTCCAGAACGTTGGCGATCAGGGCCCTCCACAATTCCCAGTCCTTTCTAACTTTTAATAAATCTAGTCATTGTTTTCTAGTCTTATTCCTAAATCTCATCCTAACCCTGTCCCGCCAGCCATTTTCACAAGCTCGTTAGTGAGGTTATCCTCTGTTTTTCATCTGTTCCTCTTGCCTTCAATGTCATGTGAGTATCAAATTTTCCAAACTCTCTTTCCTCATTATGTGCCTGAGTAATTTCAGCTGTCTCTTTCTGATGTTAAGTATAAGTGTCTCTTTTGTTTCCATTTTCTCTAAATCTGTTCTAAATTTGTTCTCTTCTTGGTTAATATGGATGCAATTATAGACAACGTTTCTGGCCATCATCAACTGCTTGGCTGATATGGGATATCACAATAAGCAACACAATAATTAACCGATAATTAACCGATCAATGGAAACCTGATGATGACCAGAGTGTACTTGGTCGAAACGTTGTGTCTATAAGAACCATCTTACAATGTATAATCAAAATTGAAATAATCAAATTTTATTAAAATTATGTATATAACACACACAGTATATGAAAATCTTCTTTTCTGAGCCAATATAAAGATCTATATCCAATAGTTCCACCAGTTCAGACCTTCACAGTTAAAACCTACCATACTACATGCACTGGGACGAATCATTTTCATTCCCTTCGTAAGAAGAAAGTTCCATTTGGAGAGTTTCTTAGCAAGAATTGCTAGTTTGTTGAACGCACTCCCATATGGGCGCTTCCCTCAATCGTTACTATTTCTATATACATTAACTTCAACAACACCGCTTTTTTGAGGCATATGTCCTGTTGTTTTTAATGGAGATTTTGATTTCATTTCATATTCTCCCGTGTCTGAGTAACTAACGCTATTATCCATAGGCTCGTCTTCTATTGCATTGTCCTGATCTGAAGAGCTCATCCTTTCTTTTCTGTCAAGGTCTTCTTCCATCACGACGTTTTCCTTTTCAGTTCTGGATCTTAATTGGTCAGAATGAGCCATTAGGTCTTTTTCCTTTCTTTGATATAATGGCCGTGTTATGTTCCCTTTAAATGTTGAAATTAACTCTCTCGGGACTTGCTACTTTGTCTTTCTTATGCCACATCCTTTCATTTATTGAATAAGACATTATTAATGGAGACCTTATTTGTCTACCCATTAATGTAGATAGTCTTTGCAATCTGTTTTCATGTAGAATCATTCTATCACTAAGCAGTCACCTTAGTAAGTAATTGTCTATATTATCTCTACTTGGGGAAAATGCTTTTAATCCCATTCTTACTGTCTGCACCATAATCCCATTAGATTTTATATAATCAACTGCACCAACCTTTTTTCTTTATTTCTTTTCAAAACAGTCAATTTTTATGGGGTATGGTAAGTGTTGCATTATGTTGTTCTAAACCACGTGATCAGTAGTCAACTTCTTGCCTGTCTCTTTGTTTACTATATACTTTATATCTCTTCTGCATAACATATGCAAACAGATACAATCCTATTTACCAACCCACTACACTTCCCTGAACCGAGGAGGTTTAATTCATTTGGTTGTTCTCGAACTTACAACCTCTTTCCTCCTCTCTCCCTTGAGGTTTATGCCCTATCCCTTTCTAAAGGAGATATTGGTCTCATTTCATCTTCTTCCGTGTTTGAATCAATTCCGCTATTATCCATAAGCTCATCTTCTATTGTTATCTTGATATGAAGAACTCATCCTTTCTTTTCTGTCAAGGTCTTCTTCCATCACGACGTTTTCCTTTTCAGTTCTGGATCTTAATTGGTCAGAATAGGCCATTAGGTCTTTTCCTTTCTTTAATATAATGGCCGTGTTTTCTTCCCTTTGCATGTTGAAATTAACTCTCTCAAAACTTGCTATTTTGTCTTTCTTATACAACATCCTTTCATTTGTCGAATAAAACATTATTAATGGAGATCTTATTTGTCTACCCATTAACGCAGATGCGCTTTACATTCTGCCTCCATGTGGAATGGTCTTATAGCTAAGCAGTAACCTTGTAAGTAACCGTCTATAGGATCTCTACTTGGGGAAAATACTTTTAATCACATTTTTAATGCCTACGCCATTATTTCCGCCATTTAGATTGTAGGTGATAGGGTGATTTTTTTTTTAAGCAGCCAATTCACCTCAACCAATTACATAGACCTTCATCACAAAATGTCAAATTTGTCTGATACTTATATTTTAATGACCCCATTTCTAGAAAATTTTCGTATTTGTTTTATTATAGTCGTTTTTCTATCTTTAACGACTTCAGGCTATGCCGAAAACGAGTCTATATGGTCCGTATGAACACGCGACCATGGTTAAGTTTCTTCAGACCATATTAGTAGCCTCCTTTGTCGAAAATTTGTTATTTTGGTCATTGGGTATATATATTTCTATATAATACGATAATACCCTTGCCACCATGCCTCCAATTCTAATGTTTTCTGTGTAGCAGTTGCCCCAAAATGTACATTATCATGTACACTTTTTAAAAGTATCTCTTTTTATTGTTTGTGGTGGTACTATCATATCTCCATTGCATATGACACCGTTTTCCATCGTTATATTTATGCCTTATCTGTTTATAAGTTTTGGAACAATTACTCCATCTGTTTCTTTTTATTCTTTCAGCAATCTTGCTTAATATTGGATCTTGTAGAGTTTCCGATAGCAATATTTGTAGAGATAATATGTCAGTTTCAACCTAATGTACTATCTCTTCATCCGGGATTTACATTTTTACTTTTTGATTTTTATTAAATTGTAACCTTGACAGCGCATCGGAATGTGGTATTGAATTTCCTTTTGCGTACTGGATGTCAAAATCATAAGCCATTAATTTTATGGTCCATCTTAGAATCCTAGAAGAAGTAACATTTGGTAGCTTCTTTCTAGGGTTAAAAATGATCCGACTTTAATAAGAACTTCTTTCCTTCTTTCATTATCTGTCTATATTTCTGAGATGAGGTATTATGAGATGAGGTATTATGTACATTATTTACATTATTCGGACTATTGTCCTCATCTTTGTCGCCATATTTATTACAACGTTTCGGCCGTTGTACGCTCCGGCCTTCTTCAGGTGATTGGAATGTCGAATCGAGCCCTTTATTTCTCTCACTGGGGTAAACTGTTCTAATTCCACGTACCATGTTTAATGGATGTCAATTATCAGTTATCTCCCGTTAATTTCCTTCTGAATGTTCTCTACTGCCTTAACCGGGTATTGAACTCACACTCTTTGGGTCCTGTCGCTGGATCTAACCAACGCCTTTATCCACTGTGCCACGTGTCCTCAAGGACACGTGGCACAGTGGATAAAGGTGTTGGTTAGATTCCAACCACCTGAAGAAGGACGGAGCGTACAACGGCCGAAACGTTGTAATAAATATGGCGACAAAGATAAGAACAATAGTCCGAATAATGTAAATAATGAACTTGTTTCCTAATAAAAATTGTCGAGTTCTCTCTGTACTCAATAACAAATAGTTTTTTTTTTTTTCAATATTTGAATAATTTATTTCTAGTGGTGTTAATCTTCTTGAAAGGTACATTATTGGATGGTCTTCTTGCGATAAAATTGCTGACACACCTCACTCACTCGCAGTTGACATAACCTCCTTTCTGGGTACAAAGTTTTTTACAATTGGTTTTTCTGCGAGTATTTTTTACAATCCTTGAACACCAAGCTTTGTTTTTGAGTCCAATCGAAGTGACTATACCTTTATCCGTAATTCAGCAAATAGTTATATTAAGTCATTGAATTTTGGTAAATATCTATTATGAAAATTAACCAATCCTAAAAAAGGCTTCTGATTTTTTTTATTGATACGTATAGATACCTCAGAAAGTTTCTTAATTAACACTGAATTTGTTGTAATTCCATCTTTTAAAATTTGATACCCTCATTATGATATTGTATGGGAATCAAATTCATATTTGTCTCTTTTTATTGTCATCCCCACATGTTTTAATTGTTTCATACATGTCATGTTTTTGTCTTAATTCGTCTTTATTGCTAGCACCAAGACAAATATCATCTTGATAAATAATCATATTACTGACTTCGTTAGTTAATACGTTTTCCATTGCTCTCTGAAAAATATTAATTGCCGTTTTCACTTCAAAAGTTATTTTCATTCATCTTATTGTGGTAATTTCCCTCAATTTATCGTCAATCTGTATTTGATTGTAGACCGATTTTAAATCAATTTTTGCAAAACATTTCATGTATAATAATTTGTTGATTGTGGGGTCGATATTGGGAATAGGGAAAGAGAGCATATTTTATGATTTCCGCAAGGCTACAATGGGAGAGGTCCATTTACTGCAGCTGGAGGAACATGCTTCAAAATTCCCTCCTCTACCATTTTCTTTAGCTTAGCAACTACCAAAAGTAGAAGGTGAAAGGACAATTTACGGAATTCAAAATAAAAGGGGCTACTATTTTCATTTAATTTTATACTCGCTTTATACCCTTTTAATACTCCCGTTTTTACTTTTTCTGGGTTTACATTAATGATTAATTTCAACGTATTACCTTTAGCAAATCTATACTTAATAGTCCATGATTGTCCTTGGGATGAGAGTGACTTCACTCCCCGTATCTATTTGCACTGGAAACATTATACTATTTAATTTTCTTAAAAAGGATTCTTTTCCTTAGGTCTTTGTAGTGAAAAAAGTCATTAATTCTCTCTTTTTCCATCTTTTTCATACCGTCTGTTCCCTTTTGACTTTGCATACAGATAGAAAATTATTTTTTTCTTCGGTAATTATGGCAATTTTTTCCAAAAGCAGGTACTTTTTTTTCTGTCAATTTCTGCTCATAGTTACAACATTTGCATTTCTAGCGTTCCTTTTTGATACTGAATGTTTCAACATTGTCCCCCAGTAGAATTATATTTTTTTATCAATTCCAGCTGTCGTATAACTTCTACACCTGTAGTTAGAGACAAATTATTCAATCGTAATTGTTGCAATATCTTATATATATGAAATCTGCCAAACATTCAATGAAATCTAATTGAATCAATTCATCCTCGGTAGTCATATATATATATATATATATATATATATATATATATATATATATGTGTGTGTGTGTGTGTGTGTGTGTGTGTGTGTGTGTGTGTGTGTTAATGGACTGAAATTTGGTTCTTTTCACTATGAAAAAAGTTTCTTTTTAGGTCGTAAAATTCTTTTTATAATATCTGAAATTTCGACAAGGTCAAATTCTCTAATTGTCTGGGGTTTGCCATAACAGAAATGTTCGTTACTACTTCACAACCTACCGAAGCTAGAAAGAGGTCAGTTACTCCCCCACCACCCTTTTCCTCGTTGTCTTCCTTTTTTTAGTTCTAGGCCGGACTGCAAAACACCACCGGATCAAAGCCTCGACAAATGCTGATTTATCCAAGCGACTTAAACATCCTGTCAGCGACGCCATATTGTTATGTTATGTTGTGTTGTGTTGTTCTGTTCTACGACACGTGACCAGTAGTCAATTTCTTACTTGTTTCTCAGTTTACTATACACTTTATATAATTTCTACTTAACATATGCAAATAGGTACATTCCTATTTACCAATATACTTAACAATCATTTATGCAAATCGAGCATGAATTCTTGAATAAAAACCTAACATGTAACTCGAAGAAGGGTCAAAATCCAATAAAGTCTATTCAGCAACTGAAAATTGATGAATAACATTGGGAAATAATATGTGTCTTTATTAATATATACTTAATAGCTCTGTTATATTACATCGAGCACTATTTTATTATGACAAGAACTCAATGTAGGATATTTTATATTTATCAATACAGGGTGTATCAAAAATACTTTTTCAAACTCTAGGGGCAGGTTCCTCACACCAAAACAATGACAAAAGTCTATATAATCATATGTCCGTAAATCATTCGTTTTTGAGTTATTAAGTTTAAAGTTTACGGTAGACGCTGTTAAATGTACATTTCAAGATACAATCCAAAAATTCCTTTACAGACTTTGGGGGGCGTGTTCCTCACACCAAAACAAGGTTAACTTAATAACTCAAAAACGAAAGATTTACGGACATATGTTTATATAGACGTTTGTCTTTGTTTTGGTGTGAGGAACCCGCCCCCAAAGTTTGTAAAAGAATTTTTATACAACCTGTATATATATATATATATATATATATATATATATATATATATAGAGAGAGAGAGAGAGAGAGAGATAGATAGATATAGATATACATATATAATATATAAATGTGTGTGTGTTTATAATGTATATATATATTATATATATCATATTTATATATATATATTTTATTTATATATAATATATATTCAATATATATGTTATTTATATGTCTACATATGTATATATATACAGTGTAACCCGGATATAAGAGACCCTGATATAAGATAAATCCGGATATATGAGAGATTTTATCTGGTCCCAAATTAGAGCCATACTTACCTAAACAAAATAGACCAAACCCGGATATAAGAGAAACTCGGATATAAGAGAAACTCGGATATAAGAGACACCCTGATATAAGAGACTTTTCTCCGGTCCCGACAACTCTCTTACATCCGGGTTACACTGTATTATTACGTTGGTGCAAAAATAATGTCGTTTTTTCACATACGTTACTATGTGAGAAAACGATATTATTTTGCACCAGCCTAATATATTTATTCATATATATATATATATATATATATATATATATATATATATATATATTATATTTATTCATATATATATATATATATATAAGAGAAACCCGGATATATGAGAGATTTTATCTGGTCCCAAATTAGAGCCATACTTACCTAAACAAAATAGACCAAACCCGGATATAAGAGAAACTCGGATATAAGAGAAACCCTGATATAAGAGACTTCTTCTCCGGTCCCGACAACTCTCTTATATCCGGTTACACTGTATTATTACGTTGGTGCAAAAATAATGTCGTTTTTTCACATACGTTACTATGTGAGAAAACGATATTATTTTGCACCAGCCTAATATATTTATTCATATATATATATATTATATTTATTCATATATTTATTCATATATATATATATATATATATATATATATATATACGAGTTTTTATAAGCAACTCAGATTTGACTAAACTTAAGCAACTCCCCTACTGACGTCATTATGGCATAAACATGTAAAAAAAATTAATAAAAAGAAAAAACAGAAAATTAAACCTAGAAATTCTTCTCTATTATGTTAAATTGTTTTCAAGGATCCTACCAATTCTGTTGGTGTAGATGAGTTGTATTTCTTTCTTTTCTATTTATTATCTCCGAGCATAAAAATTTAAGCAAGCCTTTAAGCAACTAATAACGATAATGTCGCTTACGAAGCAAAAAAAAAAAAAATGACATAAAACCTAAAAAAAAACTAAAAATGTGTTTACTAAGTAAGTTATTTTGTATTGTATTTTAGAATTCTACCAATTCTAGTAGCTTATTTACATTATCATCTGTTTTTTTTTTCTGTTTATTAAACCCAAACATATAAAATGTAAGCAAGCATTTAAACAACTAATAACGCCGTTGTAGCTTAAGCAACTCAAAAAAGGCAGAAAAAAACATAAAATTATACAGGCAGTTACAAAATACCTATTTGATACAGTACTCATGAATTCTACCAATTCTACTAGTTTAGTTACATTGAGATAACATTTTTTTTTTTAATTATTACATCCATCGATAAAAACTTGAGTAACTTTTTAAACAAATTGAATACTAATTCTTGTGCTAAAATTAAACAATCTGAATCCTGGTCAAAATCTTAAATTGCTTATAAAACAAACAGGAATATTCTATTGGGGGTTAATCACCCCCCGTTTGTAGATATGATAAGTGGGTAACAGGGATAAAGAGACAAGACGTTTTATTTTATGCATAATTATATAAAAGAAAAAAGATGACATAACAATTATTATTTGAGAATAATGCTTGGAAAATTGTTTCAATGTGTCCTGCCAGACAATTTTTCTCGCTAGAATACATCTTGCACATTTATTCGTCGGTGCATTGAATATTACTGCCATATCCGGGCGAGTGCTATAATATACGCTACAGTTCAAAAGTTTGAAACGACCTCCAGAATTAGCATGGGGGGAACTGAATAGAAGAATGGAACCTTTCTACGCAATAAATGAAAAAGAGCTCTTAGAGTCATTAAAAAGTATGGAATCAATTATCAAACATATTTTGAGAAAATTTTTGCAACGAATGCCCAAAATTTGTGCTGCAGTAATCAAGGCTAAAGGAGGCTATTTTGTCTAGAGCAAAATTTAATCATAAAATGCTTTCTTTCTTTCTGCCATAATAAAATGTCTAATGAAAAATCATATCTCACTTAACCGTGTATAATAATTTTTTCTTATTTAAAATACAGAACAACTACTTTTGGGGCCAATTTAAAAAATTACCAGAATTCTCCACAAACTTTTGGACTGTAGAGTATATTACTTACATTATTTACATTATTCGGACTGTTATCCTCAATTTGCCATATTCACATCGTTTCGGCCGTTGTATGCCCCCGCCTTCTTCAGGTGATGGGAAGTTTGAATCGAAACTTTTATTTCGTTCACCGGGGTAAATTGTTCTAGTTCCACGTGCCATGCCTCTTCTGGAATGCCTCGGTTATTTCCCTTTAAATCAACTCTCCAAGTTTGGTTCACCACTGCTATGGTTTATGTTTCTGAGATGAGGTATTGTAACTATTTGCATTATTTACATTTTCTAACTATTGTTTTCATCTTTATTGCATATTCACGATGTTTCGACCGTTGTGCGCTCCGGTTTTCTTCAGGTTGGAATTTCGAACATAACTCTTTATTTCGTCCACCGTGTTAGATTGTTCTAGTTCCATGTGCCGTGCCACTTCCGGATATCTCAGTTTCATTTATTTCCCTTCTTAGTAACGCAGCTCTCCAAGGACACATGACCCAGTGGTTAAAAGCGTTGGCGGAAGTAACCCAGTGACTTGACCCAAAGAATTGTGAGTTCAATACCTCGCCACGGCAGAAGTGAACAAAAGGGAAAATAACTGAAACGGAGATATCCGGAAGAGGCATGGCATGTGGAACTAGAACATTCTACCTCCGTGGACGAAATATAGAGTTTGATTCGAGATTCCAAATGTATATCAATTAAAGAAAGCTGGTGTGTACAATGGCCGAAACGTCGTGAATATGACAATAAAGATGAGGACAACAGTACGAACAATATAAATAGTGGAAATTCTATCTTTCATTGGAAGCTGCTATCTTAGCTTGAGTTAAAGCATCTTATCGATCGTCACCTAGCCTCATAATCCAACTGCCCATATCTCATAGTCTCTCTGAATTTTTTCTCATTTTAACAGTAACCCTCTACTTTGAGTGGCTCTGGAGACTTGTACTGAGTAAATTTTAATATTAAAAATAACTATGCAAATATTATCATTCACGATATTATTTTCAGCCCTAAAACTTCCTCAATACGACGACCCTTTACATTACAAAGCCTTAATCGTAAGAGCGTTATGTCATGATAGTTTATGCTGTTCTAAGTAGCGTGAAATGTAACGTCTTCACCGAGAAGCAGCCAGGCGCTATACGGCCACTAAGTTGTCTCCCAGACAGTCCCCTGCTGCTGTTTCCCCACAGTCGTACTCACAGTTCCCCATTCAACAAACAGTGGTCGCAACCAGCACTTAAAACCCACGAAGCCAGTTGAAAAGAAGTGTCAAAAAAAAAAAAAGAAAAGAGTTCCCTTTATATATCGGAGAGGCCGAGAAAAAAAAAGGGAAAAAAAAAGGTACTTGCCCTTGTGTTCTTTCATATAGAGAGTCGGGTGTAAGGAGTCGACTTTAGTGCTAGAAAGCTGTTTTGGCTATCGCGAATTTCGCTCTTCTGTAACTAAACCAAAGGAACAGGAACACAGAGAATGTCTCCAGTTGATGCCACTCATTGTAAGGTGCTTTTACATTGACTTTTTTCCTTAGACCCTTTTCCAACTTCTCGCTTATTAAGTTTTGGTCTTTTCATCTTCCTTTTGTAGCGTTACAGACAATAAATAATTCTTCTGAGGCATGATGAAAGACATAAAATTCGGCTAGAGATATGGATGTACCATGGTAGAATAGATAGTGGTCCGGGATAAGAAATCGTAGAGCCAAGTTCGAATTCTGCTGGACTCCGTCGGGCTATCTTGTCCAAGGCGTGCCACCGCTGCCACAGTTGCAGTGCTCGTGTTTCTTTGCAACATGTGGTCTTCCAAATGAGTTGCTCGGTTACAAGGATGGTTGCGTGGTGGTAGAATGGGTAGTGGCCCGGAATGAGAAATCCTAGAGCCAAGTTCGAATTTGAGTTCGTTGTGCGTACATATAAGCTTGGGAAAGGCATGAATCCATCTTCCCCACCCCTCACACACATATCTTTTATTCAAAATCCAGGCTATTTACTGAGAGCAGCCAGTCCGAATACGGATAGAAAATGAATTGAACAAGTCACAAATATAGAAAAGTAAGACAAGGATGCAACTTCTCGCCGGATTTATTTAATCTTCACAGAGAGGCGATTCTAAAAGATCTATAAGTCCTAGCAGGATTTATTATCAACGGACACACTCTTAACAACATTAAATATGCAGTTGATACCGTGCTGAGGGCATACACAGAAAGAAAACTGCGGGAACGGCGAGATAATGTAGTAAAGGAAAGCTGGAAGAATGGACTAACCACCCTCTTAGTAACTTAACTCTCCAAAAAATCATAGTTACATCTTTATACTTCTCCGTATTTCCATCCAGTAACTTTATTCCTTTAAAGATATTTTCCATTTTCCTTTTTGTCACCAAAATTTACCATATCTGTCCATATTTCTGAGTTGAGGTATTGTAACTATTTGCACTATTTACATTTTCAAACTGTTGTTGTCTTCATCTTTATTGTCATATTCACGATGTAGTACAATCCGGCCTTCTTCAGGTCGGAAGAAGACAGAATGTATGGTCGTTAGAAAAAAGAAAGACCCAAGATGAGAGCTATGAATTGGAAATGTCAAAATCAAGGTCAAAAATTTAACTATTCCGCCATTTCGACCTTGAGATCATGTTGAGATTCCGCCGTTGGGTTCTTCGGGGGATTGGTCACCTTCAGTCTGGTACCCCTTCCTTGACCTTACCACCATGGCTGGCCCTCCAGGAGTTTTGAATTCTACACGACTTTGCCCTTGAGATTATTGAGACACGCCAGCCGTCTACTATGACAAGGAACGGCCATATATATTTTATACTGCATGTCGTAGTGATCAGTTCGTTATCAAATGAATCATTTTGACTTATTAATTTAACGACAATAATAAAAAAAAACGAATTAATAAATAAGAAAAGAATAAAATTATCATTAAATATATGGGAACTTTTTTAATATTGTTGTTGCTAAAAAATAAATATTTGAGCGATAAATCATAAAGGAAGAAATTCCTTATTGAACGAATAGTAAAAAAAATTTAAACAATTTCTAAATAATCACATTACGAGTCGAAACGCATTCCCTTAAATTTAAAAAAAATACGTCCTCGTCTATAAAAAAAATGATTGATTATTATAACTTCTATATCTGGATCAATTAGCAACATATGCAGTTTTAAGTTACGTACATACATACATACATACATACATACATACATACATACATACATACATACATACGCACCCATATACAGTACACCTCGGTTCTCGAACGTCTCACATGTCAAATTAATCGGTTTTCAAACAGAAAATTCATGATGAAAATACCCCGGTTATCGAACAAAATTTCGGTTCTCGAACAACATTGACAAACCGAGTTAATACGAACGGAATCATTTCTGAGTCGACCGCCATGTTGTATATCTTCGTGTGTTGGGCTATGCTTTTATTTTCAGATTTTATTGTACTGTGACTTATTTTCTCTACATTGATTCCTATTGGAAAAATAGTTTCGGTTTACGAACATTTCGGGTTACGAACGGCCTTCAGGAATGAATTAAATTCGTTAAACGAGGTTCCACTTTATATTTTTTCATAAGGTCCAAGTGCAACTCAACTCAGAGTGTTACTAAAGGCGATTGTTGTGTGAGCATTTTATGCGGATATCAGTGAGAAAATAACGGTTAACATTTGAAGGGGTTAAATTTTTGTAGGCGGGAAAACATCTTCCTGTGGTTCTGTTCAACAAAGCAAAAGTTCTTAGGGAAATGCTATCCAATTGGAACTTATTCCTTACTAATGGAATACGAAGGGAATGTGGGTTGGTGGTCTCGATATACACGGCGTGGTGGGTCTTAGCCGGGAGGGTTAGAGTTGGGGGAAACTAAGCTCGTCTAAACATTTTCAATGGAAATAGCGATGAAGTAGCGAGAGACTTGCAAAATTTCGTCTTTGGAAAAAGGTACGTAAGGTGGAAAGCAATCCATCCCCCCCAAAGCTCTATAAGCGCATATATACCGGGTGTAACAGCAAAATTGTCCAAATCATGTAACAGCATAATTGTCCATCCCACTAAATGTTTAATACCTAAAAACACTAAACTAAGTTTATTTTTTCTAGGTTTTTAGATAAGACATTTAACCATCCTGGCACCATTTGTGGTAAGAATCACTGAAAAACCCATTGAGTTATTCAGATAGAAAGAGAACAGGTTAAAATCGTTTTGTGTCAGCCCCACAGCGATAATACTTCTGCCGCCACTTAACTTGTTGTACGTAGGTCCTTACTTTCCGTACAAACAATTATTTTCATTTGATGGATGAATTTCGCTGGATTTCGCAATTAATTTCAATTATACCCAAATTTATTTTCAAGTTATAAAAACGTTTTCGTAAAAAACAAAAAAAAAAAAAGCCCCAAAACAATCGCTGTTATGAAAACTTAAGAATTCAAAATTTCGGTATTGC
>OZ010584.1:35812279-35847279 GCA_963932145.1 Acanthosepion lycidas | reverse complement strand
TTTTTCAGTCTTTATGATGGTCGATACTTGATCTATCGCTTACTGTTACATCCCCGGGCAACGCCGGGCTCTACTGCTAGTCTTAAATAAGAACTAAACGAAATATCCCGAGACATGGGCAGCAGAACGAGAGCAATATTCTCACGGAGATTTCAGCCATCGCATTAGTCTAATTATAAATAAACTCATCACATCAGATCTTTGCTTGCGTAATAAGTACGATTTTCGACAAATGCCCCAATAGTTTGTTTTTGTATCAGACATCAATATTTTAATAAGTATTTATAAAATATTTACACTATTTACATTGTTCGGAATGTCCTCATCTTTGTTATCACATTCACAACGTTTCGGTCGTTGTACGCTCCGGCTTTCGTCAGGTGATTGGAATTTCGAACCAAACCTTTGATTTCGTCTATCTGAATAGATTGTTCTAATTCTACGTGCCATGCCTCTTCAGTATATCTCAGTTTCAGTTATTTCCCTTTAGTAACTCAACTCTCCAAGTTTTGGTTCACCTCTGCTGTGACAAGGAATTGAACTCACAACTCTTTTATTTAGTGCGCTATGTGTTTAATCATGTACCAGCATTTACCGACAAGCTTGCACCGAATAACACAGGTGAAAGTTTAACAGACTACTATCTTTCTATCTCTTTATATAAACCAATCTCTTATTCAGTCATATAAATACGGACATTTGATTTAAGCAAAAATGTAATTAATTTCATTCCAAACCTTTTATTTATTTGACGAACTTTAAATTACACCAACTTACTTTGCTGGTTTTGTATCTCAATTATTTGTTCAAACCATATACAGTGGAACCTCGGTTTACGAATTTAATTTGTCTTGAAGCCTGTTCGTAACCCGAAATATTCGTAAACCGAAACTATTTTTCCACTAGGAATCAATGCAAAATGCATTAATCTATTCCTGATTCCAAGATGATTGCTTATTTAAACTTTAACAACAGTATTTTGTGCCCAGCTTTATACACAAAACTAATGAAAATAATTAAATCTAAGAAGAAAAAAAAAACAATACTAAACAGATAAAATATAGACGAACACGTCTATTTTAGCGTACCTTTATATAGGAGAGTTGATGGCGTA
The DNA here is from genome assembly GCA_963932145.1 of Acanthosepion lycidas. Taxonomy (NCBI): domain Eukaryota; kingdom Metazoa; phylum Mollusca; class Cephalopoda; order Sepiida; family Sepiidae; genus Acanthosepion; species Acanthosepion lycidas. Next base: position 35,846,165 of record OZ010584.1, on the reverse strand, counting down.
AGAGGAAGGGGAAGGAAAGAGATGTTATTGTTTGGAAAAGGGAGGGAAAGACACGATCGTCTCTTTATTTATAAGAATATTATGATTTTGCTATATGAAACTGATCAAGAAGAGACAATATCATCAACAATTGTTTTTCTCTTAACTATTCTTTTTCCTTTACCAGTATTCCTGCTAGCTTTCTTTGTAGCCATGACTGAGGACTAATGAAGAGGAAAAAAGACACAGTACAATAAAATTAGAAAAGAAAAGCACGCCACAACACACGAATGTATACAACATGGCGGTCAACAAAGAAATGATTCCGATTCGAGTTAACTCGGTTCAACAATGTTGTTCGAGATCTGAAATTTTGTTCGATAACCGAGGCATTTTCATCTCGAATTTTCTGTTCGAAAATCGATTTGTTCGACATGTGAGACGTTCGAGAACCGAAGTTTCACTGTATATCAAATGATCGTTACTTTTATACCATGTGTTTGTTTAGTTAATTCGTTTTGAAAGGGGTTAACTTTCCCGAGAAATTTTGTTAGGAGGCTCCCTGATAAATGGATGTTCAAATAAATATTAACTTTGAATCCTCTTCAAACTGAACAAAAAAAAAGTAAGGCAATAAATAATATATATGATTCTTTTTATTTTATTCTAGAGATAAGTTATTTATAAATAAACAGTACAATATTTTAAACTTTCAAACTATGCCATTTTCCCATGTTATTAAAATATATTATTTCACTTTAGTAACATTTCGAAATAGCGTCGATGCAGCGTGAAATTCGACCGAGCAGCATTCTACTTGTTAATGTATTAACTGCATTTTTGAGGCACCGATGTTGCAATTTTTTTTTTTTTTTTGTCAATTGCGTTTTGTATAAATTAAAAGAACATAAAAGTTCTATAGAAATGTAATTAGAACCACGGGTCAAATTTGATATTCTGACGAAAGAATCAGATTTAAGATTCTGAAAACAAAACATTCTGAAGATGTAAACAAATAAAATACAAATCTCACGGCCTCGTATTTTTGTCTTGTTTTTTTGTAAGTCACCTGTTGTAGAATAAAACACACACATATATATATATATATATATATATATATATATATATATATATATATATGTATGTGTGTGTGTGTGTGTGTGTGTGTGTGTGTGTGTGTGTGAAAATATTGTAGAAAATAGGAAAGAAACTGGTTTGGTAAATAATCCAAAGTTCCTTAGTATTTTTGTAATTATTTTTAAAAAATAGTGCTCGATACGAAAGTAGAGCATAAATATAATTATTTATTTAAAAATATGATTCCAACACGCTACATAAGAGGTCTCATGTTTCAAAACAAGAGCCGAAAACTTCAAAATAATATTTGAATTTAAGTTAATTCAAGTTAATTCAAATATTATTAATTCAAGTTAATTCAAATATTATTTTGAAGTTTTCGGCTCTTGTTTTGAAACATGAGACCTCTTATGTAGCGTGTTGGAATCATATTTTTAAATAAATAATTATATATATATATATATATATATATATATATACACCCTTGTGCAAATAATTGCGACAAACACTTTAGTTTCCTTTCTTTCACCATACGGTCAGTTTTAGACCCACTGGAGCGACAGGGTTTAATCGATTTCTATTTTTTTCCTCAGATTAGGTCAATTGCAGTGGTGTGCAGTAATATGCAGTAATATGCAGTAATATGGATCTATTTTTGGAGTGTATGATGAAATATGTTTGGCCTTGAAAAATATTGCGTCATCCGAGACTGCATAAGATTTGTATAACGCCTTGACACTATTTTCTCGACTATCGATTACTTGTCCTACGCCCATTTTCTACGATGGACGTTACTCCAAGGAAGCGTACGAAAATTGTAACGCAGCACGAACACATTGGCAAGCCTCACGGAGAGATCGCGTACTGTACGACGAAAGGGAAGCATGTGACGGCCATTATAGACGTGTGGTACCGTAACCCCAAAATCAATGAGGACTGATCCAAATCGCATCAAATAGCCTCTAAAAAAAATGGTGGACATACGAAGTACTAACATGTCATGTTTTATTGGAAAAATACGAAAAAAGTAAATAACGGAATAATTCCTTTTGTTTCAAATAATTTGAAAAGCCAGAATAGTACCGAGAGCGCATATCTTTCTAATATATATATATATATATATATATATATATATATATATATATATATATATGAGAGAATCCCATCTATATTTGAGAGAACCCTCTTTGCCTTCCATCACCATGGTTGATGTTGACCTCCTGGAGATTGACTCGTTGCTCCTTCTTGCGCTAACATTCTCGGCTAATAAGAAATGAAAAGACTATATTGCATCCTTTGCTAGGTCAGCTGCCAGGAAGGGTTTTTTTTTTTACTGTCGTGCGAGACGTCTAAATATCTCAAAGTCTACCATTCATCCATGCTTAGAATATTGTTGCCACACACACATATATATATATATATATATATATATATATATATATATATATATATATATATATATTAGAATATTGTTGCCACATATATATATATATATATATATATACATTCACTTACGGGCTAATACTCTTGGGAAAGGTATGAATACTCTTCTTCTTCCTCCAGCTATGGGTAAATAGCAGAACAGACTGGGTTCTCTAACCCTGGGTGGCAACTAATCTAAGAGAATAACATCTCTGAATTGAAAACCAGCGGAGAGTTGTTTGTAGTTTGGTGGATCTTGTGGAACGTAGTGGACCAACTCTCTGTATTCGGCCCTTCAACACAAAGCCTTCACCACTATAATCAAATTATATGCGCTGGTGCCTGGTTGTCGCTTCCTAGGCACTAAGCTGCTTGACCCTCATACGTCGAATACGACCGGAGTGTCCACTATATATATATATATATATATATTTAGGCAGCATATTTTCATTCAAGCGTGTTTGGTTAAATAATTTAGAAGTGTTGTGTCTATTTATTTTAATTTTAATCTTTTCAAGTTTACGAATTAATTTCTTAATGGCTGCAGAAATTTGATCAAGAAAAATTCCAAAATTTTCTTTCAAATAATTTTTATTTTCCCAAATCCTTTCAATCTCATGTGAGACCATCTTCAAGAGTTGCATATCTATGGATGGGTTATGCGTTGTCAACCGTAAATTCAAAATATTTTTAAGCGCTATGCAAGGAAGGTAACTTAAGTGATTTTTTAAAAAGATTTTTTTAATTATAGTATTTTAATTTAGTATTTTTTATGTAATAATTTCCTGCTACAAACATTTAAGAACTTTGTTGCTATAGTCGTAGGTCTCTTATATAAAGGGCGTTCAGAATTTTAAGTTTTTGCTTATTATTATCTTAATGAAGCACTGATGTATTTTCGACTAATATCTGTCTAAACTGTGAATGTGGACATGAGTGTTCCTTTAAATGGTCTGAGATTGAACTACGATCGTTCAAGTGAAAAGTAAGCCTTCTCGTCATAGTCGTTGTTGTAAAACCAACATACGTATTAACATTTTTATCAGAGATGAAATTTCCCAAAGGACATTTTAATTGATATATTGATAATACAACCAACCTAGTCATCCATAAGATCTCCTCTCCGTCAACTAGCGTCTTACAAATACAGTATGAGATAGATAGATAGATAGATAGATAGATAATGAACAGTATGAAATAGATAATGAACAGCATGTAATAGATAGAGAGATAGATAATGAACAGTATGAGATAGATAGATAGATAGATAGATAGATAGATAGATAATGAACAGTATGAAAAAGATAATGAACAGCATGTGATAGATAGATAATGAACAGTATGAGATAGATAGATAGATAGATAGATAGATAGATAGATAGATAGCCTAACTGATGAGTTTTTGTAACTGGTTGGTAGAACAGGATTAGGAGGGATAGCAAAAAACAAAGGAGTGTAACGGAGAGGAAATTGTGGAGAGCCATGATCCCCCACGTTTTAAACGGACACGACGCAAAGATGAAGAAGATTTTTTTTTTTTTTTTTTTGCAAATCACGGTAAATATGATAATATGCCTAAAATGCGGATAGGACGGGATGGTTTTCCTTTTTCCTATCTTTTAACCTAACCCAACCAATCAATAATTTTCCTATCTCCAAAATAGCAGATTTATACCTCTATCGTACTGCAGACACCACAGTGTATTGCGCTGTTTGCAGTATAAGAGAACTCTGCTGCAATTTCACTTAAAATTCCTAACTAGTCCCATATGTATAATTTTTGTGTCATGGTGAAATGATAATAAATTTTCCAATTAATATTTCTTCTTCTTTTATGTGCCGTGCCCCTTCAAAACGTAAGCGATCATAGCTCTCCACCACCCCAACCCTTTGTAGCTCTTAATTTTCTCTTTCTGTTATTTATCCCTGATCCTGTTCCGTCATCCATTTGCTCAAGCCCATTAAATGTCACGCGTTGCTTTCTCCTGTCCCACTTTCCTGCTATCCGTCCTTTGAGTATTAGATTTTCCAAGCCCTCTTTTCTCATTACGTGTCACAGAAATTTCAGCTGCCTCTTCCCGATGTTAAGCATAAGTTTCCTCTTTGTTTCCATTCTCTCCAAAACCTCGTCGTTGCTCACATGTTTCGGCCCAGCTAACACTATAGCTTATCTAGCAAACTGTTCTACCGTAAAAAGCGCGGCTGCTGTTTCTTCAGTCAAGATGACACGTCTATAAAAAATCTTTCAGCATCATTTTAATCTGAAAGAATTTATCCTGATGTTAACAGTTACAGATGTAGGTTGATTCTGATGTAGATTCTCCATTTTCTTCCTTTTCTGTGGACAGGACACAAGACATGTGAGGTGATGGCAGAATTCATCGTGGCTGACCGCAGGTGGACGGCACAAAAGGTGAGGTGTGGTCATGGTAGACGGCATACTATAGTAGTAAATTCAAGTAGACCGCATACTATAGTAGCACTGAATTACATATCCTCCGTGTGATGACGTGCGGGTATTGTAACGGTTATCAGTGCCGTAAATGGAATCTTGCGGGTCTGGATCCGAGCCAGAAAGTTTTGATTTGCTCACGGACTCGGCCTGATTCCAAAATGGTATGGTATGATGGTCTACCGCCTGTCTTTTGCCTTCACTTTCACGCAAATTCTCTTATGGATTAAATAACACGGAAAACTGAGATCTCTAGCACTGAGTGGCAACACGCCTATGAAAAGTAAAACTTCCAATTCCATATCGTGGGGAAGACAACTATCTTCCCAAAGAATACATACCCTTGCACAGATAATTAAAAAAAGCCAAAAGCCTACCACCAGAAGTTAAGCAGTTTCGAGCCTTGTCAGTATTTAGGTGGGTGGGGTCACTTGAAAACATCGGGTACTGTAAGCGACCACTGAGAACCTGAAATATGTTTCGGCTTTAAATAAACAGCAAACTATCGATCAATCTCAAAAATTAAATCAGCCGATAACCAACTCCCAGATTGAACAGGGCATTAATCTTTCGCACGCTGCATTCTTTTTCAAGGCATCTTACCTGTACTATCCTTACTGCTAATTTAACTCAAAGTTGTTTTCTGTTGCTCTAGACTGATGTTCTTTGTGGCCCATATCAGTTTTTCTCCCTTTGCTAAGACAACCGATCCTCTCGTTCCGCCATCAATTCACACAAGCACGTCACTGCTTCCGATTATCTCTCTTGCCCTCAATATGCCCCGTAAAGTATTGAATTTTCCCAACTCACCTTTCCACATTATGTGTCCAAGAAATTCCATCTGTCTTTTCCTGATTCTGAGTATAAGTGCCCCTTTTTGCTGCTATTTTCTTTCAGACCTACTCGCTCCGTCCATGGAATTCTCAGTATCTTTCTGTAGAACCACATTTCTGTTGCCTCCGGTTTTGTCTTCATCTGTGGGGAGATTGTCCCGCATTCACTGCCGTGTGAGAGGATGGATATCACACATTTGTTCAATACTCTTTTCTGTTTGTAACGAAATATTTTTTTTCTGTTTCTCATCATTTGGCTTAGCTTTTGGAAGGCAACTTTCTCTAATCTAATGTGTGATTTCGATGTTGCATTTTCAATCCTCTGTTAAAACACTTTCCTCATATTTAAACTTTTGCACTTGCTCGACGTGTACTTCTTTTTAATTTAGTGTTGTCTTTCTCCAAGACTGGTTAGCAACCACGGCTAGGGTGCTTAGTCCGTGCTGCTATTTAATCCATAGCTTGTCGGATAATAGACCTATTCATACCTTTCCCAAGTAAATGTACTGATTTCGACTAGATTTCGAATAGCTCGCAGGTTTCTCGTCTTGAGACACAAATACTACCTGCACACGTTCTCGTATAAGGCTATAGAATGCAATGAGCAGGAGGAAGATGCCAGTAGAGCTATTAAGTAGTGGACAGTAAATAATTATCTAAAAGTTAGTTTCCCATCCACTTTAGACTGACCGACGACTTGTTTAAAAAGATTCGCCAGTGTCCTAATCTAAAGATAGTAATTATTATATTTTCTCCATGTCGCTATCAGTCCGCTTGATTTGTTTCACTAGAATGTTTATGGCTTCTTCCAAAGTGAATCATCTTTTCCATCCTGCAATTACGGAGGCGTTTCAAGCGCTGATTTGATCTCGATTAAAGTGATTAAGATAATTAATTATTTAATTAGGCAAATACATTTCAATGATCTGCACGTAATGTTGTTTTCTGTTTCTTCAAATTATTTTAGGATTTGCATGAAATTTATCCGAAAATAATAAAAAAAAAATGATAAAATAATTCTAACCAAAATGGCCTTTCTATTACTAACTGTGCCCACACACACACACACACACACACACACACACATATATATATATATATATATATATATATATATATATATATATATATATATATATGAATACAATGAGAACTAAAATAATATAAATTCTAACGTTCACAGCATTAATTCAAAAGAGGGGTCAATACCAAGAGTAGAGAAATAATTATTTATTATACTTTTCACATACGGACAAAAAAACTTACCCACTACGAGGACGCATTCTTGTTTCGATGCGGCTGCATCTCCACTGGTGAGAACCAAAAATGATTATCCGATAACCATTCTTGGTTCTCACCAGTCGAGACGCAATCGCATCGAAACAAGAATGCATTTTTGTAGTGAGTAAGTTGTTTTTGGCCGTATGTGAAAATTATAATAAATAACACACACACGCACACACATATATATATATACCGGGTTTAAGAGCAAAATTGTCCAAATCATGTAACAGCATGCAGCATGGGATAATTGTCTACCCAAAAAAATGTTTAATATCTAAAAAAAAAAAAATAAACTAATTGAGTTTCTTTTTTCTAGCTTTTCAGATAAGACATTTCGACATCATTTGTTGTTAGAATTACTGAAAAACATTTTGAGTTATTCACCTAGAAAGGGAACAGTTTAAAATCGTTTTGTACCAGCCCATTATATATTCTCAAATGAGCAATGGTGAGAGGAAAGGGATCATTCAGGCCTTTAGTAGCAGTACCAAGATTCATACTCCATGTTCAAAGTCCATTCAAGAACCATCAACAGAACGGTGACTAAGCCTAAAAAGAGGGAACAGTATCGAGGAAAACTGAATCAGGACGTCACAACAGACAAAGGGATCATCATTTCAACTTAGAACTAAATACATTCTTATTGTTCAAAGTAGAGTCCAATAGTTTTATTAAAAAAAATCGGAGAATTCCAGTAAGATATCTTTAATCATTTTTAAGATACAACGGCTCAAAACTTAATCTAACAATTGGACAATTGCTGTTACACACATTATAGACATATTTTTTATTACTTCAAACGTTATTTTTAGTGGTTACCCATATTTGAGTAGACGCTCCGTTTTTTAAAACAGTGTTTTTTTTTTTTACATCTACCGGCATGCGCACACGAAAAATCTTAAAAATTCGACCCTGCTTCCCTCTTTGTAAGAAAAATTCACCGTTTTATCCGCCACTCGTCCACAAAGAACGAACAACCCACGCGCACTCCATAAAATGGAAAATGGAACCCTGCTAGGCTGTCCGCTCCCTGTGGCCGAGCGGTGTAAGGCAAAACCGGATCAAGCGGTGCTCCCTCCTGCAAAGTGGAAAGCCTGAGAGCATTTTTTATTTATTAAGATGTCTCGCCTGCAGAGGCCAATACATGCAATACAAACTGTTAAAAATATGGCCATTTACTCAGACACTAGTATAACTAAAAATAACGCCTAAATAATTAAAAATGTCGGACCAAAAAAAGAAAAATCAGTCTTTTTCGATTTTGACAAATGTCGCCGCTTGAAGAAAATCTTAGGAAGGATCTTCTACAAAAATAATTTCCCGAAAAGATGTTTCCTTGTTTTTTTACAAGCGGACCTATTAGGTTGGTGCAAAAATATTGACGTTTTTTGACTTCAAAAATAAGTCAAAAAACGACAATATTTTTGCACCAAACTAATAGTTAAATATTTCATTTTTTTTAAGAGACGCAAACCAACACTAATGTGCTACCCCTAAGTTAAGAACTTGTAACTTAGTGCTAGCAATACTCATAGACATTTCTTTCTTTTTTCTTTCTTTCCATTGATTCTTTATATATATATATATATATATATATATATATATATATATATATATAAAGTCATCCGCAGACAGACTGTTTCGCTGTTTCACAGCTCTTCAGTGTGGTTAGGCATCCGGTTGCTTCTAGCTAGGATCGAAACCCGACTCAATTGGTGTCAGTCGGAGGTTCTACCACAAAGCCGTCGGCAGGGATGAAGGTGAATTTTAGCGTATTTATTTGCCGAAGAGTCTCGCTATATCAGCCATAATTGTCACTGTTTACAAACCTACACCTATATATATATATATATATATATATATATATATATATATATATATATATATATATATATATATATATATAATAAATGTGAATGTCAGCGTGTCACTGTGTCACACTTTTTCAACTTTACTCCGACAGGCGGTAGACCAACATACCATACCATTTTGGAATCAGGCCGACTCCGTGAGCAAATTTAAAACATTCTGGCTCGGATCCAGACCCGCAATCCTGAAATTTAGTATACCCAAGTTTTCATTACTACGATTGTTTTCGGCGATTTTTTAACGTGATTTTTTTTTATTTTTTTTTTTTTTGCGACGATTTCTTTTTGAATAATATCAATTTTTATAAGTTGGAAATAAATTTGAGAATAATCTAAATTAATTGCAAAATCCAGTGAAGGTCACCCATGAAATAAAAATAATTGTTTGTACGGAAAGTAAAGACCTACGTACATCAAATTGTCTTTAAATTAAGTGGCGGCAGGAGAATTATCGCTGATCTTTAAAAAGGTAAGCTTGAATATTAATGCAATACTTAAATGCAGCGATCAATTTTGAGTACTTCTGTAGTTTATTGTTGCATATCGCATCTACTACTCCTTATCTATTGTGATGAAGGTCTAATCAAGATCCCTCCGCAGGAGCTAACCTAAATGCCGCATGATAGGGCATCATTTAAGCTAGTATATATATATATATATATATATATATATATATATATATATATATACATACATATATATATATATATATATATATATATATATATATATATATGTAACTACACTCATCTCGGAAAAGCTTCGGTTTCTTGATTTGCTAATGGTCAAATCAATGTCGAAGGAAAAAAAGGTTTTAAAAAAAGAAAGAGCTAGGAACATGAACGTCTGTCGAAAATAATCGTACAGCATACAGGTCCAAAGTCCAAAGAAAAAAAAACCGATACGAGTAATCAACTAACTTGCATGTACTCAATACAAAAGTAGAGCAGACCTAGGATATATATATATATATATATATATATATATATATATATATATATATATATTAGGTTGGTGCAAAAATAATGACGTAATAATATATATATATATATATATATATATATATACACACACACATATATATATATATATATATATATATATATATATATATATATATATATATATATATATATATGTATATATTGATACCAAATATAAATTAGAATTAGGAGACTTTTATAAATTTAAAATGTTTCGCTTTTCAAAAAATTAAACAAAAAACTAAAATATTACCAGAATTTTCTTGTCTCTTCCTTATTTCATTACCTAAGAAACACCAACACCCAGGAGATACTTACTGTCACTAAAACATTTGTCTGAAAATAAAAACAGAATTATAAACCAATCAGATAAAGCTGGCTGATTAGTTATCATGGATACCCACAACTACATTGGAAAATTAGAATCTGTCTTAAATGATTATAAAATTTTCGAGAAAACCAAGGAACGGATGATAACTATAAATGTTCACACAAATATTCAACAAAACAGTAACAAGCTGTCTCACACGTTTCACGTACGATTTCGTTTTCAAGACTTTTCTCACTACTCTTTGAACTGCCATAGCTCAAAACCCCTCGCCAACATCTTAATGATTGAGTTATATCTTTTCTAATTGACCTCTTTAGCTCTAATTTGAAATGACGATCCCTTTTCCAGTTGCGACATCCTAATCCTGTTTTCCTCTCTACTGTTCCTTCTTTTTTTTAAACTTATTCAGGGTTCCTTTGATGTGTTTTGAATGGACTTTAAAGATGGAAGTCAGAGCATGAATGTTGGCATCATTACTGAAGGCCTGAATCATCTTTTTCCTTTCAACATTGCTCATTTGGGAAGACATAGTAGGTATTAACCTGTTCTCTTTCTAGCTGAATAACTCAAAGGGTTTTTTCAGTGATTCTTACAACAAATGTTGTCAAAGTCTGTCTATATTTCTGAGATGAGGTATTATGTACAGTATTTACATTGTGCGGATTATTGTCCTCATCTTTGTCGCCATACTTATCACAACGTTGTGATAAATATGGCGACAAAGATGAGGACAATAGTCCGCATAATGTAAAAAATGTTGTCAAGATGGCTAAACGTCTTAGCTGAAAAGCTGAAAAAAAAAAGAAACTCAATTAGTTTTGTGATTTTTTAGATATTAAACATTTTGTGGTATGGATAATTATGCTGTTACACGATTTGGACAATTTTATTCTTACACCCGGTATATATACATACATACATACATATATATATATATATATATATATATATATATATATGTGTGTGTATGCCTATATATATATATATATATATATATATATATATATATATATGTATGTATGCCTATATATATATATATATATATATATATATATATATATATATATACAGCAATTCAAGAAAGAAATTCGGATTACTAACACGAAAACAGAAAATGTCTCATATCGAGAATTTTTGACACTGAAAAACATAAGGAAAAAATTAATTATTTTTAATAATATGTGTAAATCTCTACTTTTACCTGAAGATGGTCACGAGACCAGAAACCCGTGTAGTAAAATTATGGAAAACAAAGCCTAATATTTTTTTTCTAAATAAATCCACATTACAATCAAAAACGTTTGCGGCACCTCTCTTCTCTTCTTTTTAATATACATACTTTTCTCTCGTTGGAACCACTACAACCTCTTTCTTTTATATATATATATATATATATATATATATATATATATATATATATATCTTTTACATTTTTATCGTAGTTCACGTGGTAAACATAACATATGAACACCGGGCATGCGTCCTTTACTCGAGTGCCCCACGTACAGGTCCTGGCCCCTAACTAGTGAAGGCGGTTTCACACTGACGTCATATAGATATCACTGAATACTAGGTTTGCCAGAAAGTCTTGACGCATTCAAAAAGTGGAAAGAAAACACCACAATTTCATGGAGCAACAACAAAATTAGTTTAGGTCAGCCAGAACGTCATTACTCATTTGACTACAAGCCTCCGTACTCTGCGGTTGTTTGTTGCTCCTGCGCAGTGTTCCCCCATTTCCAACTGACAGAAATATGTTTGGAAGAAAATGTAATTAAATTTTTGATCTGCTACGGTATATATATATTATACAGGGGTTAGAGCTTTTTTATTTTAAAAATATATTTTGCATTTAAACAGAATGTTTATTTTATATGTATAAAACGAACGGGGATAAATATTTTATTTTATATTTAAAATAAACAAGGATTAAATAAAATAGACGTACCTAAAATTAGATGAAAAAAAATATTAATTTTCATCTAAAGTTGGAATTAATATTTTGCTATTAAGACTAATTACAGGGTGCTCCGAAAGTTTTGTCACTCTGACCCTCTCTTCCAAACTGTAGGAGCTCGTGTCAGCCATCTGAAATAGAAAATTATATCATATAGGGGTGACAAGACTTTCGGTCTACTCTGTATAATAATAATCTCAATTTTAAATAAAACTTATATTTTTTTTCATATATTTTTAGGTCCATCTATTATAATATAATTTTTTTTAGCGACTGCAGTTTTCATGGCTCTTCACAATTTTCTATTATTTTTTGGCTGTTTATAAATATTATCTTTTTTTTATCGCCTAACCTTTGCTCCACCAAATATTTACTGAAGCTCTCTAGATAGGTTATGCGTCGTTTTCTTCTGTTCGTCTTTACACTCATATCATGTTGAAATAACGGTTCTCGTATGATCACTGAAGTTAAGCAATGTCTAACCTGATCAGATGGCTGGGAATACCAGGTAGTGTAACCTTGGATATGCGAGTGGCATAATGAATAATGGCTCACAATTTTAACTCGAGTCACTTACGTAAACTACCTTTGGGAAATGTGTGAACACTTCTTCCCCTCCCAGCTATGGGTTAATTAGTAAGACTTGTATCATTAAACCATTATCCTCCCCAACACCCAAAAAATTCTTAAAATCTAAAAATATTCCCTCGCTTTAAATAACCTGTAATGGGTTGGCAAACCGTGAAAAACGAATAAATCGATCTTGCCTTCATTATGTCCTGTGAGTATTACATTTTTAGCACTCTTTTCTCATTATGTGCCCTAGAAATTTCGACCGTCTCTTTCTGATGTTAAGTATAAGCGTCCTTTTCGTTTCCATTTTCTCTAAGACGTCTTCGTTGCTTCCTTGTTCGCTCCATGCTATTTCCAACATTCTTTGTGTTGAGTCACATTTCTGTTGCTTCAAGTATTCTTCTTTTTCAAGTCTTCTTATTTCAAGTCATCTTTTTCAAGTCTTCTTTTTTTTTTTTCAAGTTTTCTTATTTCAAGTCTTCTTTTTTCAAATCTTCTTTTTTTCAAGTCTTCTTTTTATAAGTCTTATTTTTCAAGTCTTCTTTTTACAAGACTTCTTTTTTCAAGTGTTCTTTTTTCAAATGTTCTTTTTTCAAATGTTCTTTTTTCAAGTCATCTTTTTCCAAGTCTTCTTTTGTTCAAATCTTCTTTTTACAATCTTCTTTTTACAAGTCTTCTTTTTACAAGTCTTCTTTTTTTCAAGTCTTCTCTTTTTTAAGTCTTCTTTTTTTCAAGTCTTCTTTTTACAAGTCTTCTTTTTCAAATATTCTTTTTTTCAAGTCTTCTTTTTTTCAAGTCTTCTCTTTTTTAAGTCTTCTTTTTTTCAAGTCTTCTTTTTACAAGTCTTCTTTTTTCAAGTCATCTTTTTCAAGTCTTCTTTCTTCAAGTCTTCTTTTTTCAAATCTTCTTCTTTCAAGTCTACTTTTTCTTCAAGTCTTCTCATAGATATGAGAAGATTGTTCAGCATTCACTGCTATATAAGAGGGACTGATATTACGTAACAGTTTTGTACTATTTTTTTGTTTCTAATGTTTGTTTGTTTTTTCTATTTCTCTTACATGCCTTTTCGTTGACTTTTTGTTTGGCGGCTAATCTGATTATCATTCTAGAACCATCGGCAGTAAATGGCGCAAATCTGAAAAAAGAAAACTAACTGCAGTTGAAATTACAATGCTTCATCCAGTAAAAATACGTGTTAAAATTTACTTTTTTAAAAAATCGTTTCACCAAAAGCAAGGTGATAAATCTACTAGGACGCAGGGCAGGGGTTTAGAGGGAATGAAAATTTTTAGTAAGGAAGAGTTTTGAAGAAAAGACAATAAAGAATAAGGATTCAGGAAGACACAAGATCGCGATTCACGTTGCATTTAAATGTTTGTTGTAACCCAGGGAGGGTGACTGGATGAAAAATAACCAAAACAGATTGATTTGTTTGGAAAGGTGACGTCTTGATAATATTCAGAAGTGCCTGAAATCCATACAACATGTTGGACCTAAGCCTTGTGAGTCAAGATCGGCAGTCGGAAACTGTTCAGTCGATGTTTGTTCTAACATGAAGTCACAAGTAATCGTGACTGAGTGTTTGAGGGAACTGGCCCTGATCTGATCCAACCACATTGTGCGTTCTCTCCCAGAAACTTTAACTAAAATCTGCTCAGAACAGTCGCAGTATAAGCAACAAGTTGTCTGTGTGGGTGTTGAAGAAACACCAACGTGCCTGTACAGGTGTCTGTGAATGGGTTTCCTAGCTCTCCTAGTAGAATTTATGGTCTCACAAAACCGACAAATTCCTACTTTACTCATTAAAACTAGCATAAAAGCTCTACAAGCGTGAATTAACCACTTGAAGCTATTTCTTCGAGCATGGGTAGTAAAATGATAAGATATCCGAGTGGAATTAATAAAGGTTTCACTCTTGAACAATATGTTATATAATAATATTATACATATATAATATATATATAACAATATGTTGTAAAATAATATTATACATATATAATATATATATATATAACAATATGTTGTATAATAATATTATACATATATAATAACGAATATGTTAGGCCCCTGAAGAAGGCTGGAGTATGCAATAGCAGAAACCTTGTAACTAAAACGACCAACAAAGATACACCAATTCGAATAAATCAGCGTATAATATCGTTTGTTGCTTTCAAAAAGAGATTCTAAAATTATTTCCACTGAAAAACATTTTTTTTTAAACGAGGCAGAGAGGAGACAGAGAAGGAAAACTCTATGTAAATACTGAACGTAATGAGTGCCATATGTTTCGTAGGGGAAGCCTCTCTTGAAAACGAAAAAAAAATTGCTCTGTAGCTAAATGGTAGAAAGATTCCTTTAACTGACTCGAAGCTATAATGAGGAAAAGCATTACACGACTCTATGACCAGACAGCATTGGAACTGCGTAAATTACCTTGCGGCTTAGAGACTGTGTTAAACTTAACCTGAGAAATCTCTTAATCAGCACACGGAACAAATATTCTAAGAACGTTTCGAACACTATCACTCGTATTCATTACGAAGAATACGTGTTCATTGCTAAGACTGCAGCTAAGAAAGTTGGTTCACTACCTGGTGCTAAACAATTTTTTCTCGCCAGAATCTATTTTAAATATTTATAAGTCTACCATTCGTCATTCCTTTGAAAATTGTCGCCACATCTGGTCTTACTGACAAGAATTTAAAAATACTTCAGCAAAGTAACTTCAGTTGGAAGTTACGGATTTCTTTTTGCATACATGTCCAGTCAGTGAACAAATCGCTCTGAAGAAGATTTGTATAACTGACTTTGTCAGCCAATTCACTTAAAACCAGATCAGGACCAATAATATTGCTGATTCTTCTTTGGATTTTATCAAGGATCTCTAGATATATAGCAGAAGTTGGTTGGGAGGCAGAAAGGTGTTTCTCAAATGATTATTAGAGAGCAGTTTAGTTTTGGGGGAATTAAAATTAACAAGCCCTCCATCTAGGAGTCTACCAATCATCTATGCTTTGAATATTTTTACCACATATGGTCCAGTGCTCCTGCTATATATTTAGAGATTCTTGATAAAATCCAAAGGAGAATCAGCAATATTATTGGTCCTGATCTGGCATCTAGACTTCACTTGCCACCGTGAAGTTGCTTCCCTATGCCTTTTTGTCATGTATGTGACAAAAGAAATAAAATCAAGAGAAGTAAAGAGAACAACAGAAAACCAACTAAGTCTAATAATAAACAAAAGAGGTTTTATTTTAATTTTATTGATTTGGTCAGGGGGCTAAAAAGGAAAACATAAAGCCTTACTGGCAAGAGTTTAAAATACTTCAGCAAAGTAACTTCAGTTAGGAATTTCTGGTTTCTTTTTGCATACATGTCCAGTCAGTGAACAATAGTGAAGAAACAACTCTGAAGAAGATTTGTATAACAACTGACTTTGTCAGCCAATTCACTTAAAACCAGATCAGGACTAATAATATTGCTGATTCTTCTTTAGATTTTATCAAGGATCTCTAGATAGATAGCAGGAGCTGATGGGAGGCAGAAAGGGCTCTCTCCAAAAAGGAACATGCATGATACACGAGATTCATGATAAAATCATTTTTTATAAGTAAAACTTTGTGGGTCGCACGATACGCAAGATCACGCGTTACGCGATTATATACGGTATTTAAAATATTTTATTTTTTTGTTTCTATATTACAAAGCTCTTAAAAACAAAAACTAATATTTACCATCACTTCTCTTGACTGAGAATAATTTTATTTCTGCGTCTAGAAAGAAGAGAATTGTCTGACTGATTGATTTTTTATGGTTTATCTACCCTTTGTGAGATATTTAAATCAGAAACATTTTTTTTAACTATTTCACCCCAAGCAAGGCGAATAATGCCACTAAGACACAAGGAGTTACTGTAAGTGAAAGAGAATGAGAAGACTTTAGTGAAGAGAAAGGACAATAAAAGAACACATTTCAGAAAGAAGATGATGATTGACATGGCACTTAAATTTTTGAAGACAGGTGCAGAAAAAAATCGGAAGAGAATGCGAGAAAAGAAACTATTCGAATAGAACTTGCGGTTGCGTCTAGCTATTAGAACATTCGGAAAATTCGTGCCCGATTAGAAAATTAAAAACCATGAAAATGATCAAAAATGATGAGACCTAATAGCCAATCTAGTAGTACGTTCAAATTCATGCGGTCGAGATAGCAAAGAAGAAGGGTTATTAGAGCAGCTGCCATGAAAATATTTATAGAAAAGACAGTTTGTAGCCACATCACGGTGGTGGGAAAGTGACTAAAGCCGAGATGCCAGGTCAGGACCGATAACATTCCAGACCATATTTTGGATTGTAAAAAAATTATTTTTTTGCCAGTGAATATTGAATTTTGGGGGGAATAAAAATGATTTTTCCCCGATACAAATCCGACTATTTAACCCATAGCTAAGTGGGGGGAATACGAAGTGAAAAACAATTCTTTAAATGCTGGCTTGTTTCCACCATTCAATTCGGAGTTCATTTTTAATTTCTTTACTAAATGTTCACCTAATACACAGCCCACGAGTCACTCAAAGTATAGGTTGACTGAGTGAGGTTATAGGTTGGGCGTAAAAAAATGAAGTGCAAATTATGAAAATATCTAGGACAGATAATGGCTGACCCTAGAAGATATTGAAAGTAGCAAGGAAGCCATTCACAACAATCTTCCTAGATATACATGAGAGGAAAGACTTAATAACTGAGGACTCTTCCAACAATTCATATCTGGTCAGTCTGTGTAAGAACCACTGTGGCACACTTTATCAAAGAACTTTGATATATCTATAGCGATCCCTTGATCGATTTCTTGAGTTCACCAAATACAAAGCCGAAGATGGTAGAGGGTTACTAATTGAGGTTGGTTGCATGGATGTAATAGGAGGAAGTAAGTAAAGATTATAAGGGCGTGTAGTACAGATAACACCTTGAAGTAATTTTACTGAATTCAAGTCTCAAGAGCCACTCAATATAGAGAGTTACTGGATGAGGTTATAAGAGGAAGAAGTAAGTGCAAATTCTGAGGATATGTAGGATAGGAGTAGCTAGGCTCACCTATCGCCCGATAAGAAAGAAAGAAAGAAACGGACATAGATAGATAGATAGATAGATAGATAGATAGATAGATAGATAGATTGATAGATAGATAGGCTCACCTAACGCCCGATAAGAAAGAAAGAAACCGACACAGATAGATAGATAGATAGATAGATAGGCTCACCTATCGCCCGATAAAAAAGAAAGAAACCGACACAGATAGATAGATAGATAGATAGATAGATAGATAGATAGATAGAAAGAAAGAAAGAAAGAAACGGACATAGATAGATAGATAGATAGATAGATAGATAGATAGATAGATAGATAGGCTCACCTATCGCCCGATAAGAAAGAAAGAAACCGACACAGATAGATAGATAGATAGATAGATAGATAGATAGATAGATAGATAGGCTCACCTATCGCCCGATAAGAAAGAAAGAAACCGACACAGATAGATAGATAGATAGATAGATAGATAGATAGATAGATAGATAGATAGATAGATAGGTTCACCTCTCGTTCGATCCGCACTCCTTTCATGTCTATTGAACAGGAGTGGAGGTTCATCCCTGTTCCCTGTTCAAGATATGGTTTACCGGTTCTCTTTCTTTATTTATTTCTCTTACCAGGCCTCAGTGATTTAACTGACTTAAGTCTTTTGTGATCAGACTAACCAGTGGATATAATTTTCCATTATGAGTGTATCGGGTTGGCAGTTTGTTGGCAGCAGCTTCCGACTGGTCGTTAGGACCCCGAACACTTTGGTAGCACTTAGAGACGCTACTCCTATCAACATTCGCATAATGTCGGGGTATCTGTAGTGCCATATCGCGCATGGGTAGGTGTCCCTGCATCTATTTCCGGTGGACAACCCAGATGTCACTTTATACTCTGCTCACAGCTACACGCTGGCTGGTTTGCATTGCCGTTGACGATAAATGGTGACAATTATGCTGTTTTTTTTTCTTCTCTCATCAAAACATATCTTATGGAAATCACAACAAAAAGGAATAAAACTAAACCAATTATGAAAAAGAAAACACCTCACCTCAATTTTTCTTTCTCCAATATTCACGGTATCCGTTCCAACTTCTGCAGCGTTGAATCATTCCTCTTGGAACGGTCGTCAGATATCTTTGTAAAACCAACTTGAATTCTTCCACGACGACCAAAAATTTCTTGGTTCCAGGGTATCTTTGCCGTAAAGATTCCAGCATTCACATGCATGGCCTTGGTGTTTACATCCGGGATAATCTGCTGACAGCCAGTGAATTGCCTCTCGATATCGCTGACTACTCTTTCACGTGCTTTCGTCTTTAGCTACTAAACTCTCTTTTTCCTTTAGCGCTCCCCTCTTCCCAAAGACTGCAGTATATTAGACGCAATATCTAATATGCCCATTGAACCCGTTAATATGGTTCAATGAGCATATTTTTGGACGAGCCCACGGGCTCGGAGATCCCACGTTAAACCGGCCTTGTCCCACATGATGCCCTCGTGGGGTGGGGGATTAAATATCGTTGGTCAGTCAGTCGATGTCGGACGACCGTTAGTCGGATACTAAAAGTATCAGCGACCACCACAAGATTTCACTGTGTCATTACCTATTATATCAAGTTCCTAACGTTTTGTACGTCAAACCTATTTTAGGACCGACTTAATACAAATACAAGCCTCCACTGTGAAACTACTCTACAACACTTTTAGACTGACATCTTCAACCTCCCAGTTGAAAAAAGCGCCACTCAGGTTTTTTCTTGGGTCAAAACCGGCATGAACTTAGCATCATGCCTTCCCGGAAATACCAAGTGAAATCGCATGCTCCGCCGCCATAGCACACAGAAATCACGATTTCCGGCTACACCAGCGGGACAGCTCTCATCAAATGACAATTCTCCTATAGGGCCAAATGATCATAGTTTAAACACATCTCTACAGAATACAAAGCAGGAAATATAACATGCACAAATAATAATAATAATAATAATAATAATAATAATAATAATAATAATAATAATAATATATTATTATTATTATTATTATTATTATTATTATTATTATTACCCATAGAAGCAAAAGAGAATCTTTGACAAAATGAAGAAGCAATAAAACAAGGAAAAAGAATTTCAATACCCCTAGATACAAATAAAAAAAACGAACTTGGACGAAATAAAAAAACAACAAAACAACTATGAACTTTGAACAACCCAAGAAACAAAAACTAAATCAAATAAAATATTTGGGCAACCCAAGAAGCAAATAAGAAGACATTGACCATCCCAAGAAAACAAAAGAAAAAAAATTTGAACATCCCAAGAAGCAAAATAAAAATAATTTTGAAGAAATCAGAAATAAATAATAATAATAATAATAATAATAATAATAATAATAATAATAATAATAATAATAATTATTATTATTATTATTATTATTATTATTAGAAAAATTACAGAGGAAGGAAAGAAAAATAAATCAATAAAAATAAAAATACAATGAGAAAACAAACATTTTAAGTTACTGATTTGTAATTGTTAGTAAGTCATTAAAAAATATATACAGCTTAATACATGAATGAATTTATTGTAGTCGTGCCATAGATGGGGGTGGTGACGTACATTTTATCTCGATCTCAAGTGTTTCCTATTTTATGGCTGCTGCATAAAGTCTTTGATGTCGGATCTTCAAATGTCACCCACTTGACCGAATGAGAAAAGAAGAATAAATAAATAAATGAATGGAAAGATTTGGGCGTCAATCGGACATTGGTGATTTCCGCTTGCTCGCCTCTATTAAAATTCGTGGTTGGGATTGAAGCAGTCGATTCTGGCCCGCCCTTTTTTCCAGCCTCTTTAGCGATGGATTGTATGTACAAATTCCACTTGAGGTTTGCGTTGAGTTTAAGCCCTAATAAGCATTCAAGGCTCTCACTTAGAGAACACTCGTTCATCGCGGTAGACGTAAATTCGAAGTCCGCTTGGCGATGATGGAATAATATCATTGGTATTCGCATTTTATTTAGTATGACTTCGTTTGTTTGATTATTATTATTATTATTATTTTTATTTTTATTTTCTTTGCTTTCTGGCGTTTACACATTTCTTTCCGGGTCCCACCCAGGGACCTAAGGTTAGAAATGGCATCATGACACTTTTCACTGACAAAAAAATAAATAAATAAAAAAATAAAAATAAAAAATAAAAAATAAAAATAAAATAAGATAAAAATTACATAGATAAAGCCCTTCGTAAAGTGTGGGCTGTACTTGTCAGAACAATTTTTTGTATCTCCTTGAGGCATGGGCTTCCAGGAATCCCTGCAATTAGTCTACTGCAATCTTTTCCAACCAGTCCTAGGGCTCCAACTACAACAGGGATTGTTGATGTTCCCATATGCCACATTTTCGAGACTTCTATTTCAAGGTCCTTGTATTTTGACAGCTTTTTGAATATCTTCAAAGATACATTGCAGTCAGCAGGGACTGCCATATCAATAAGGAGGCACCGTTTTTGTTTGTGGTCTTTAATAACAATATCTGGGCGGTTGGCCTTGATTGTTCTGTCAGTGTGAATTGTGTAGTCCCATAGAATTGTAACAGGTCCTATCTCCGTAACCGTGTCTGAGTGGTGTTGGTACCAGTTTCTTTCCGTTTCCTTCCCGTAGAAGTTGTAGATTTTCCAGTGCAGATATTGGCCCACTCTGTCATGTCGGGTTTTATATTCAGTGGGTGCCAACATCGTGCAACCTGATACAAGATGATCAATCGTTTCTGGATATTTATTACAGAATCTGTATTTTGGGCTGACACAATATTTTAGTATATGTGCTTGATAATTCCTAGTTAGCAAGCATTGGTCCTGCGCAGCAAGGATAAAACCTTCAGTTTCCGCTTTCAACCCTGCACTGCGTAGCCACTGATGGGTACGGGTTTTGTCTACATCAGCTTGTTTGATACGGGCAGAGTATTGGCTATGAAGCGGTTTATCTTGCCATCGCTTCTGTATCTGGTCGGTTGCATTCGTCTTTGCTGTCTTTTTCAAGTATTTTGCAGTTTCAGCCGGTGTATTGTGCTGTAGTTGCATCTCTACGCCCATTTGAAGCTCCATTTTGAATTTGTTGGCTTCTTTCATTACGGAGTAAAGACGCTTACTACTTTCATGTTCCTTGACGCATACCATCATCCAGTCTTCTGTAGTTTCCAAGTATCTTTGGAGGCCAATTGTTGTAGCTTTGTAGGACAGTTCTAGTTGAACTAATCCTCTGCCTCCTTCGGATCTGGGCACATACAGACGATCAACATCAGCTTTGGGGTGATGCATGCGATAGCAAGTGAGAAGCTTTCTCGTTTTGGCGTCCATTCGATTAATTTCAGCTATGGTCCAGTTAAGGACATTAAAGCTGTAATGCACCACTGGGACAGCCAATGTTTTTATAGCTGATATTCTATTTTTTGAGTTTAGTTCAGTATTTAGTATCAGATGCACACGCCTGTAGTACTCTTTTCTTATTTTTTCTTTCATTTGGGGGTGTTGTATGCCATCTCCTTCGCTAATTCCTAGGTACTTATAAGCTTCTTCATGCTCCAATTCCCTAATCTTTGTGACAAAATCTAAATCTATTGAGGGTGTTTCTGTAATTCTACCTTTCTTGAATGTTACTTTTGCACATTTATCTAATCCGAAGTCAATACCTATGTCGTCACTAAAGTATTTTACAATATTGAGCTCATTTTCGTCTTTGGCAAAGAGTTTGAGATCATCCATGTATAGTAGGTGATTGAATATTTTCTTATTTATTTTGTAACCATAGCTACTGTTGTTCAGTTCATGTGTAAGAGGGGTTAAGGATAAACAAAACAGAAGGGGTGACAGAGAGTCTCCTTGAAAGATTCCACGTCGGATATTCAGACGGTTGGATATGGCAGTGCCCCCGGTTTGCCTAAGGTATAGTTTTGTGTTCCACATCCCCATGCTGTGCTTAAGAAAGTTTAATACCACAGGGGAGACTTTGTACATTTCCAAAGTCTTAAGGATCCAAAATGTGGAACACTATCAAAGGCTTTACGATAATCAATCCACGCTGCACTGAGATTTCTGCGACGTCTCCTGCAATTTTCCAGGATCATTTTATTTATCAGAAGTTGATCTTTGCAACCATATGAACCTCTACTGCACCCCTTCTGTTCTAGCGGAAGAATGCTGTTTGTTTCGAAAAAGGAATAAGTACGGTTCGTCAGTACAGACGTGATCAACTTATACGTTGTGGAAAGACATGTTATCGGTCTATAATTTTTCGGGTCGTCTGTTTCAGTTGTTTTTGGTATGAGGTATGTAATACCTTCAGTAACCCATTCCGGGATTTTATTGGGATTATTTACAAGCGTTGATAATGTTTTTGCAAGTATACCATGGGTAGATGAGAGATGATACAGCCAGAAATTGAGCAACTTGTCATTTCCTGTGGATTTCCATTTTTGGGATTTCGTTAGTGCTTGCCTAACATCATCTGTGGATATATTTTCCCATTCTTGCAGAGGTGTATCCAGCAGTCGTTCTTCTTCACGCCGTATCCATTCTGCATTTGGGTTGTATACCTTTGGGCTGCTCCAAATATTTTCCCAAAATGTCTGTACATTATCAATCGATGGTGGCGTTTCGACATGTATAGGTGTTTTTCCAATTTCCCTGTAAAATTTCTTAAGATCTGTTCGGAATATTTTATTTTGGCGATAGAATCTACAACGTTTCTCGTATCGTCTTGTTCTCTGTGCTTTTAGCTGAAGTTTCTGTTTCAGCATTTCCTTGATCGATGGAATATCAATTAGGGATTTAATGCTATATTTCCGTTTGATCTTTTTGGATTTACGTGTGGAAATATTAGGGTTTCTGGTGAGCCCATCTAATATAGACAGCTCACATCTGATTTGTTTTATTTCTCGTATCAGTTTGGTTTTCCAAGCTGGTTCTCTGTGTCTGTTAATTTTATTTATTGTCTTGACACCAAGCTTCCGAGTCGCTGCTAGAGCTGGTGCGTATATGACGTTGTTAACTTCTGTTATGTTTCCCGGTGGTTTATCTGTTACCAGTGTTTCCAGGGCAGCATTGTATATTTTCACGATGTGCTTGTTGGTATTTGTCATATGGATTTTCGGGAGCTGGTCTCTGTCTGACAATTGTATGAAAGTTACTCTGCTGAGTACTTGGATGACGTCATTTTTCGCTTCGGTGATTTCAGCTTCATGGTTTTCAAGGAATTCTAAATTAATGTACCTGGAGTCATCTTCAGTGACAATTTCTGGAGAACTAGAGGTTGTGTCTAAGGTAGAATCTTCGGTTTCATTTCCTGGGAGATTATTTCGTATTTCATTCGCTTTAGCGTCCACCTCATCCTCTGTCGCATTCCTTATTTCAACATTCGTTTCAACAGAGTTTGAGTGATGGGTCATAGTATTTTGTCTTATATTTATTATTATT
Organism: Acanthosepion lycidas; assembly: GCA_963932145.1. NCBI lineage: Eukaryota > Metazoa > Mollusca > Cephalopoda > Sepiida > Sepiidae > Acanthosepion > Acanthosepion lycidas. Next base: position 35,821,852 of record OZ010584.1, on the reverse strand, counting down.
ATTATTATTATTATTATTATTATTATTATTATTATTCAAGTGGGCGATCATGACTTCCCACAACTTCTTGTCCTTCGTTGCTCTGAGTAATGTTTGTTTTTTGCCATCAATCCCACTCACGCTGTTCTGCCATCCATTCAGACAAACTGCCCAGTTAGGTAGCTAACTGCCTTCAATGTGCCATTTGAGTGTCGAATTTTCCAGGTTTTCTTTACTCATTTCATTTCATTTGTCACTTTCGGATTTTATGCATAAGTAATCTTTTTTTCTATTTTCTTTAAAACGTCTTCGTTGTTTACAGGCTCCATCAATTGGATTCTCAGCATCCTTCTGTAGAACCACATTTTTGTTATCTCCGGTCTTCTCTGATGAAATTATGAAGTATTCACTGCAATATAGGAAATACAGAAATTCAGCATTTTTGGTTTCATCTGTTACTACACAGCCTATAGGCATATTGTTAAATAATAGTCTAGCAGACTATTATTTTTAGAGAATTGTATTTCTCATCTGACTTCCTCATTGTGACCTTTGAGGTCAGGTACAGGAAAACAAAGGAAGTCGTTTTTGATTGGTTAAAACTAGGAATGTTGGATGTAGAAAGGGATTTCATTGAGTTTAGTCTTACACGTCATACTGTGGTACTTTCGTCTCTGGGAAATTGCTCCCCAGTGGGCGTGAGAAAGCGACCCCACTGGCTAGTTAAAAATATCCACGTCAAGACGGTTAATAAAATAATAGCTAAGTTTTCAAAACCTCCTTTTGTTGATGTCTTTTCATCTCTGCACCCACCAAAATATTTCGCTACCCGGCCGAGAGACATCTTTATTATGGGATTGACGCCGTCAAACAAGACCAACCCCAGAAGAGTGTCTCTATTGCTAACGACCATACATTGTCTTCTGACGATTAATAGTTCTTTCTTCTCGATTTTTCTTGTGCCTAATCTGGGAGTTCTTTCAGTTTTTCTGCTGAAGTCCCGCTTAACACGGTCTTATCTGCACTTTTATATTAAGATTTTGTCTGTCTTTAATAATTCCTGTTAGGTGTTCAGCTTTCCTTAAAAGTGCCGCACTGAACAATTCAAAGAAGGATTTATAATGTTATTGTCATGCTCTGATATCTCGGCTTCAGTCACATTCCTACTGCCACAACCTAGTTCATTGTGACTAATTATTTTTATGGCTATTGTTATAATGAGATTTCCGGCTGGGTACCTCGGTCCCATAAATTTAAGCGTAGCAACGAGGTCTCATTGTTTTGTTGAAATAACTATATGCAACCGTAAGTTCTACTCTAATAGTTTCTTCTTTCACACTTTTCGTCTATGGAAATCTTTTCCGGTTTCTTTCTTTCAAGTCAACTACGATCTTCAAAATTGTAAAAGTAACATCAATCACTCTTTTGTCTACCTGAAACCTGTTCTTTTATTGAACTTTTCTTTTCACTAACGTTTTCTCGTTTTTATTTCACTTTCAGTAACTCCTTACGTCTTAGTGACATTATCGCCTTGCTTGGGGTGAAATGATTAAAGTGGTTTAAATAACAAACAAAATGTAGATAAGCCGTAAAAAAAAAAAATCAATCAGTTATTCAATTCTTTTCTTATTGGACTCAGAAGAAAACGTTATTCTTAGGTAAGACTGCTGATGGTGTATATTAGGGTTTATTGAAAGTATTATCGAAAGTATTATCATTAAAGGAATAAAGTGTCGCTGCTGACACTTGAGTTTGAACATAGATCTCCAGTGAACAAATACAGGCGATCCCATTATTGAATTAAGTAGACCACGTGACCATAGAGGAAACACATATATGTAGGAAGTAGATGACGACTAACGATCGTTATTTCTATTCTATCCTCTATGAGTATTTGGGTTTTTTTCATTTCTAGACTATCCTCTATTACTATACGGACCGCTATTCTCTACTCTATTCACTATACTATTTCTCTATTCAGATTGCTATACGGATTACTATTCGAGCGAGTATTATCGAGCAAGTACTATTGGCGCGAGTGTTATCCGAAGGCGTCTGACACCAGTATTGTTCAACGACGTTACTATAGTTGTATCTGCGATTACAAGGTCTCTACTATAACGAGCATTACAAAAGTGACAACGAGGCTTCGTTTACATCACAAAACGTTTTTAAAGACCTTTGCGGCAAAAAAAGAGACAAAAATATTTTAAATATATCAAAATAAGACATACAGGAAGAAAAAAAGAAATTAATCCATCTGAAATGATTTTAAAAGATCCGGCGAGAGTAACAATATCATCATCATTACATTACGCTGACTTTGGCTATAACACATCAAAATGGATAATGATTACGAAAACGGAAGTAATTACAGGCATGCGCAAACACTGTTAGCGTATACTAACTTTTGTGGAAAGATTTGTTGTCTTAATACGCTAACATTTGAAGATGAAGAGAGTAATGGGAGTTTCTAAACTGTCAACTGTATACGAATAAATATTTATTGAAAAATTGTTTTCGAACAATGTTCATATAATTATATAACTTGAGAACTTTCATCTGCAGCAACAACTAAAATCAATATCACATATAACTCAAAGTAAAAATAATGTCATAATCAAGATGTTAACATACCGCGCCACTTTGAATGAAAGGTTAGGAAGGAAACCCCCATCACTAGTGGAAAGAGCGATAAAAGCTACTGGACTTGTTAAAACTATTTTCCTGAAAGGAAAGATTTTAAAATTTCAAACGAAAATAGTATTGGCTGTTAGGTCAATAAATGCCAAATGTTTCCTTATAAGAAATCTGCTAATATTACCTTTACCATATTTGCTAAAATCTATTCTGATCTCAAATCAAGAATTTCCCCTATTAAAATACACATTACAAATCTTAGTATAATATAACACAAAACTAGAAACATACAGTGATAACTACACTCCATATACTACGAAGTTGCTAGCCGTCGTGCTGCAGGCCTTCTTTTATGCATCTCCTCAATATCAGAGTAAATTTTCCAAACAGACTTAACTCTAGCATTGCCAACTGCAAGGGAAAAGTAGGTATAAAGTGGTTTAATCAACACACGCTCACCTGTAGAAATTAGAGTCTCGACAGAAATATCGTTCTGTTCTATTGTAGTCTTTTTCGTAGGTAATAGAATGTTATTAACGTGTGTTTAGCTTAGGAAATATTGTCATGGCGATAGGAAGAATATAAAAAATTAAGCATCCTCATTTTCCCTTTACTTTGTGATTAGCTAATGAATTTCTTCTAGTGTATCAGTCGATATGTTTAAGAATTTTTATAGTATACTGTAGGATCATAGGGCCAGCTCGGAGTAGTGAAAATACGTTGGTTAGGAAATATTAGGTTGAGTCAAAAGTAATTTCCGTTTTGGAGTGCCAGTTGTAACGACAAATTTTCCAACTAATAATCATATGTGTCAGTTAAGAATAATTTTAAAGTACCCTAACATACGATAATGCTCAATGCGAAAAGGCAGTGAATTAACAAAAATAGATCTCCAGAACCACCCCCAAAAGCTGAGCTCCATGGAAAAAATAATATGTGTGTCTGGTGGGATCGTCGGAGTATTATCTCGGACGTAGGCGATCATGGCCTTCCACAACTTCCTGTCCATTGTAGTTCTTAATAAATTATGTCTTTTTGCTATGTCTCCCAAACCCTGTGCGGCCATCCATTTAATCAACTTTACTAAGTATGTTATACGTTGTTTTCTTCTTTCCCTCTTGCCTTCATTGTGTCTTGTGAGTATCAGTTTTTCCAAGCCCTCCTTCCTCATTATGTGCCCCAGAATCTACAATTGTCTCTTCCTGATGTTAAATATAAGTTTCCTTTTGGTTTCCATTTTCTCTAAAACTTCGGCTTATCGTATTCTCAGAATCCTTCTGTAGAATCACATTTTTTGGCCTCAAGTCACTTCTTCATCTTTGATTGTCCGGCACTCGCTTCCACGCAGAAAAACAGATATCACGTAAAAGGTTGTGTTATGTCGACATAGAAGATTGCTATGCGATGATAACGGTCGCGGAATAGTAGACGCAGATCTTAAATTCGTGATGCGGTTCTCTGAAGTCGTACATCACACAATATCATATTTGATGGTGAATATCTTTGTTTAATTGTCCATATAACCACTCTGAAGATGGCTCATGTGAAGCAAAAGATTAGATCAAGGAACGGCATAATGAAAAAATACCCAAATCTTACAAATTTTTGTCTTTATTTTAAGGTTATTCTTAAGTTTAGAATGGTTTAAAAATAATAGACATTCGTTGTCTGTTATATTTAACATTATATGTACGAATAATGATGAGCTGCCCCAATTCACTATATATATATTACACACACGCACAGACACACACACATACAAATATATATATATATAAATATATATATATATGCATGTATGTATGAGCGACCTGCCCTTGTTCATATATATATATATCTATATATATATATATATACATATATATATGAACAATGTATGAGCGAGCTGCCCTTGTTCATATATATATATATATATATATATATATATATATATATATATATATGAACAAGGGCAGCTCGCTCATACGCACACACACACACACACACACACACATATATATATATATATATATATATATATATATATATATATATATATGCATGTATGTATGAGCGCGCTGGCCTTGTTCAAATTGTTGATGACGCTAGATAACACACTCTTTCCCAGAAACTGTAACTAAGGTCTGCTCAGCATAGTTGCAGTATAAACCATAAGCGGGCTCTATGGATGTTGTAGAAACACAAAATGTTCCTGAGCGGACCTCTGCAATAGGCGCCCTAGTCGACTGGTATCACTGAATACGAGTGTCAAGCTATTATATATATATATATATATATATATATATATATAACGTCATCCACAGACAGACTGTTTCGCTGTTTCACAGCTCATCAGTGTGGCTAGACATCCGGTTGCCTCTAGCTAGGATCGAAACCCGACTGAATTGGTGCCAGTCGGAGATTCTACCACTATATATATATATATATATATATATATATATATATATATATATATATATATATATATATATATATATATATATATATATATATATATATATATATATATATATATATATATATATATATATATATATATATATATATATATATATATAGAGAGAGAGAGAGAGAGAGAGAGAGAGAGCAAAAATGTATACATATTTTGATCCTTTCTCAAGGAATAATTCAATCAACTAGAAGTAACTATATCTAATTTAAATAATACATAGAAGAAGGAAATTACTGGAAAGTAATTGAAACTCACCTGTAGCGAGCTGAATGTGTAATGCTCTTCATACCAATGACACTTCCACCGAGCTTCTCTACGGCATATGACTTCACTGAATTTTGATGTGTTCCTCTCGAATTTATATTTAAACTGGGGTCATCAGAAGAGAATGTGCACCGTTTTGGGGCCTTCCTCTCAACGGTTTCAGTTGCACACCGGCCCCCCCTCACTGATGTGAGGCCCCATTATAACGATATACAAGTGTTGTAGATAAACGGCAAACCTCGCGTCCTGAGAATGCAACGTGAACCTCATTACGCATTCACGATCAGTTATGTCGTGCCGTCATGTTCGCTGAAACACTCCACGGAGTATTTTGTTTTTTCCATATCCTAGACATAGACAGTATTTACTCTCAATGCATGCTTTTAAGATTTTGTCTTCGCATTTTTTCAAATTGATGTCCGTTATGATCCAGATATTGCTGACAACACAACGCAATGGAATCACACGCACCAATCACCATTTCGATAAGCATTTGGCTGCCTTCTTGCTCTATGGAAACTGTCATTCCAGCGATCGTTGTTGGCTTTGTAGCGTAGACTTTATCTTTTAAGTACCCCCACGAGAAAAAAAAACTAAAGGGGTGAACGTGGAAGAGAACCTCATCTTTCGGTCCATCTGTTTGGCAAGATCTCATTCAGATTCGATCGTACATCACGATGCTAGTGTAGTAGTGCCCCATCAACGTTTACATTAAGTAACGTGTATTTTTGAAAAGAAATCAAGTTTATTATACACTGTAAAAATGTGTACACACACACAAACGCATAACCCCCCAGCACCCACTAACCCACCCATATATATATATATATATATATATATATATATATATATATATATATATATATACCGAGTGTAAAAGCAAAATTGTCCAAATCATGTAAAAGTAAAATTGTCCATTTGTTAGATTATGGTTGTATCTTAGAAATGATTAAAGATATTTTACTGGAATTCTTCGAGGTTTTTATAACAGCATTGGACTCTGCTTTGAGCAATAAGAATGTACCCTCCAGTCTTAAAAGAAGAATTGGGATGAAATCGAACATAAACGAAAATGACATGTCCCTCATAAATTAATTATAACTAATGATCGGAAGCTGATGAAGCATTGAAATTAAATTCAAATATATATATATATATATATATATATATATATATGTGTGTGTGTGTGTGTGTGTGTGTGTATGTATATGTATGTATATTATTCCTGGATCATTTTCCCACTTTTTCCCGATGATCCACGCCCTATCTAACCTTCTAACTTCCTGTCCTTTCAAATACCATTTCATTTGTAAGTCTTTTTTCACTGCTTTTTGGACTGTCATAGCTGAAACTACTCACGTGCCAAACGTCTTACGGGTTGAGTTCTAATTGATCTATTTAGCTCTAAATCGAAATGAGGATCCCTCTTTCTGATCCAGTTTTCCTCTCTCCTGTTCCCTCTTTTTAATTCACCGTTTTCTTGATGGTTCTTGAGCGGAATTTGAAGAGGGAAGCCAGTGTATGAATGTTGGTGCCCTTACTGAAGGACTGACTCATCTTTTTACTCTTACTATTGCTCATTTGGGAAAACCGTGGGGCTGGCACAAAACGTTTTTTAACCTGTTCTCTTTCAAGGTGAATAACTCAAAGGGGTTTTAGTGAACCTCACGACCAACCGTGTTATCTGAATACGTGGAAAAAAAAGAAATTTAATTAGTGGTTTTTTAGATATTAAACATTTTGTGGGATTGGCAACTATCCCATTGTTTTAAATGATTTTTTTGAATTTTGCTGTTACACCCGGTATATATATATATATATATATATATATATATATATATATATATATATATATATATATATATATGTAGAAATATAGTCTTAAGATGTGCTATATTTATGGGATAAAGTGCTCAATATCAGAGATAAGCGTGTGTAAATATAAAAGTGAACATAGAAGTCAACACTTAGAGGCGACAGTCTGTTTCATGCTAGATGCAATCGTCAGGTGGCCTAACGATTGCATATAGCATGAAACAGACTGTCGCTTCTAAGTGTTGTCTTCTATGTTCACTTTTATATATATATATATATATATATATATATATATATATATATACAGTGTAACCCGGATATAAGAGATTCTGATATAAGAGAAACCCGGATATAAGAGAGATTTTCTCTGGTCCCAAATTAGAGCTTGTGTTAATGTATGTATAATAGACCAAACCCGGGTATAAGAGAAACCCGGTATAAGAGACTTCTTCTCCGGTCCCGATAACTCTCTTATATCCGGGTTACACTATATATATATATATATATATATATATATATGCGGGTGTGTTCTTCAGAGTTTTTATTCGAATTTCGTTAAATCTAATAACCAAACAGTATTAATCCAGCGATAATTAATATTAATCCCAGTCAACTTTGACCTTCAAAAATTTAAATGCTGTGTTAATCCTTATCTTTTGACTTCTTCATTCCTGTCCGTTTATTTTTCTCTCTAATTAATAATCTTTTTTTTCTCATATTTTTAGATCCGTTGTTATTAGGTTGGTGCAAAAATAATGTCGTTTTCTCACATAGTAACATATGTGAGAAAACGACATTATTTTTGCACCAACCTAATATAATGACGATTTTTGACGTATTTTTTAACGTCAAAAAACGTCATTATTTTTGCACCAACCTAATAGCTTGGTTGGGGTGTCAGTCAGTCAGTTATGTGCTATACGTGATACATGCGTAGGCAATCATGTATCTTTCGATACATGACTGACGAGGCAGATTTTTTCCCCGCAGTAGTTTGCCATTTCTTTCTGCGGTAGAACATTTGCCATCCAAGGCTATAGAACCCAGTCTGTCCAGCTATTTACCCATAGCTGGCGGGAGAAGAAGAGGATTCATACCTCTCCCAAGTGTATTATTAGCACGTAAGTGAATGTAATTGATTCGACAGGAATTCGAACTCGGCTCTCCGATTCCTCAATCCGAGCCGTAAATGAAAAAAAAATATTGGATGTTGCATTTCGTTTTTTTTTTAAATAAATAAATAAACACACACACACACGAAGAAAAAGTAGCAGTTGTTAATATATTCATATTTATTCTGACCAGCTCATCTTAATTGTTATACCTACGACCTTTCGATCATAGTACACGCCGATTTCTTCAGCTATCTTTGTCGATTTGAAATTTAAAGTTAATTGGCTTGTACAAGACTAAGTGAAAATCATGTGTAAACGTTTCTCAACACCCGTAATTCGATGATTCGTCTGGATTCGAACCCCATTTGCAGAGAAAGCAAAAAAATCAAGCTTCATATTTTAAACAAAATGTTTATGCGGGTCATTTTCGCTTGCATTGAAACCTGCATTCAGTGTTTATACTTTGGCTTGTTTCGTCTCTTTCCACCACCTCCTCTTCAGCCATGACTCACAGCTAACCTTTGACATGAAGACTTCTTATCCGTTTCCCCTCATTCTCGACGAGCCATTATCAAGCCGCGCCTTACCCATCGACCAAGATAGTTTCGGAGAGAAGTCACTTGGACCATAAATCAAAATAATGACTGCGCGTTGAAGAAATGGGCAAAACAAGGATATATTTCATTCTTCATCGTTTTTTACGACGAACAATAAAAGATGAAATATTCGTCATTTTTTCGTCGAGTCTTCTGACATAAAGATGGTTTCTTGAGTGCCAGTAAATCTTTAGGGTTGCCGACCCATAACTAGAATCGGCGAGAGAAAAAAAAATCATGTGAAAATATTTTGGGGTGCATGGCGAGCAAAAAGTGCCTTCGGATAGGATGCACACAGACCTGACGATACAGATAAATTCGTAGAGGAACTCGTATATGCACGTGAACGCATACATATACAAACATACACAAACGGGATGAAAGCAACAAAGACACATACGTTTCCCCCACCACCTTTTTATCACACGAATGCATTTAATGCAAATGAGCTCCCCCACCCGCACTCCATGCACACCAAAATCACTCCTTTATTTATTTATTTATTTTTTTTTTTTTCTCGTCACAGTCATTCAAATCCGAGCTGTTATCGATTACACCAGCTGGAAATCCAAGCCGGTATTCCCAAGCGGTCTTCCATCAAGGTTCTGACCAGGCTCGATGTTGCTTAACTTCGGTCATCATACGGGAACTGGTGTCTGAACGTGATGCGGCCGTAAGGCCTTAATAACGTGCAATAACTTTATTTATATAT
>OZ010584.1:35782279-35809779 GCA_963932145.1 Acanthosepion lycidas | reverse complement strand
AATGATGGCTTCTATTCGCCATGCACTGTTGAAGACGATTTCTAAGGTTTTCCATCATCTGGAAGTTCAAGCGCTTACAGGTGGATGTCTTTTAAGCGCTGAACCTGTGACCCTAAAATGTTCAACCCAGAATTGTTTCAATTTTCTATCCGCAACAGCATCATCCCGATGTAACATGAAATGTGAATGAAAAGCTGTGTTAAAATTACAGAATCACCAGTCTGAAAAAAAAAGCGTTTCAACAGCAAACGCACGGTGTACACAGGTTCAAAGCCATGATGGCAACTGATGCTATCTGAAAACAAAAATGGTAAGACATTAACTAGATGAAGACGCCATTGCCACTTGCTTAAGCTAACTATCACCATGCAGGTGACAGTTTAAAATATGGGAAGTGTTTCGGCCGCACCCTATGTTATTTAAAAAAAATTGTGATTCTGTATCATGTTTTACAATCGGACATAATATACGAGAAAGAATAGTATTCTGATATCTGATAGAATATTCTGTTTATTATTTTCAGTGATATAATGTCGAATATGTCAAATGAATTTGCAAATAGCATTTGTCTGGTATAGAAGATAGGATTATATCAATATTTCTTATTGGGGACCAAGTTACAGTATATTTCGATATTAATCTTCCATTTAAATGTGTTCGATTAAATATACCTAACGGACAATTGTTAATGAGACTTTTCATGTGCTTCTTCTGATGCCGAATTTGTCGTTTTAGCGCAGGTCTTTGTCTTCTTTGTCGCAGTGAAGTACAGAAAGGAATGACCTGATGGAGAAAATGGAGATTTTTCTGTAGCTTTCATTTGTTCTTTGAATTTTGAATTTTTTTTTTTTTCGTGAATGTTGGTCATGCCTTGTGTTTGCCAAACAGTCTCTTTTAAGTTGTTATTTAAGATAAGAACTTGATGGATTCTTGCTGCCCTGAATTCCCTTGGTCATTTTGACAGTTTTATTGGTTCCAGAAAAGGTGATGTGTCTCTGTTAAGTATGTGTGTTATTTGATTCTTAGGGAGTGAGTGAGTATGGTGTGTGTAAGTGTGTATATTAGTATGGGTGTGTGTATAAGTGCTAGGCCTCAACATCTCTATAAGCATCTCTGTCTTGTGTGGGTGAGAAATGTGGGTAGGGCGTGATTTGAATGGATTATATATTAATTCTATCTATGTTGTTAAATTTGTGATTAAGTCTGTCTGGATGAAGCGTTTTCATAGCCTTCTAAAATCTTTCTAATGTTATCAGCTGTGAACTTTTCTATTTTCTCAATTATAGTCAATTTCGCATGGGTTTTAAAATCGTGTTTTTGTAGGCGGAAATGTTGTTATAGAGGTAATAATCTATATATATATATATATATATATATATATATATATATATATATATATACAGATTATTACCTCTATATATATATATATATATATATGAAAAACCTCTCATCTACGGACGCCCCACGATGCAACGGATAAAATCTGCAGGCAAAAAAAAAAAAAAAAAATCTGCAGGAAAACCCTTCCAAATAAATTTGAAAATTTGCGCGGTTAGCGGAACGAGTCGTATTAGTTCTTAAAGTGACCGCTTGGCATTCACATTCAATTGTAAACAAAGATAGGTGTACAGTATATAAAGTACGATAATATTAGCGTATGCATGTGAAAGTGGCTGTGAGAAATATATTATTTTGATTATTCTGATTAATATATCTATATTACATATTTATTTATGCCAAATATACATAGTATTTACATCATGAGCATAAGTACTGGTAGTTACTATAGGGGTCTTATAACTCAAAAATAATCTCTTCCCATCTACGGACTGTTGCCTTCATCTTTATTGAAATATCCACGACGTTTCGGTCGTTGTACATTCCGGCATTCTTCAGCTAACATACGTTGGAATTTCGAACCTTGAAGAAATCCGGACCATACAACGACGGAAACGTCGTGAATATGACAATAAAGACGTGGAGAATAGTCCGAACAATGTAAATAGTGTGTGTGTGTGTGTATATATATATATATATATATATATATATATATATATATATATATATATATATATATATATACATATATATATATATATATATATATATATATGTATATATATATATACACTATTTACATGTATATATTGATATATATATATATATATATATATATTGATATATATATGTATATATATATACTGATATATATATATATGTATATATATATATATATATATATATTTATATATATATATATATGTATATATATATATTGATATATATATATGTATATATATGTATATATATATATATTGATATATATATATATATATATATCATCATCATCATCAAAAGAACGCACATAGACAACGGTCATGGTTGACGTATGAGTGATATAATGGCCCTATGAGTGATCACTTCGGGAGTTCTAAACTCCTGGTAAAGCACCCTTGGCAGCAAGATCGAAGACGAGGACACAAACTAAACGCGACCAACCACAAAGACCCAAACCGTAAAACAAGCAGATGCCGATTGCAGCAAATCTCAGCGATCGAATCAGCGAATGACGAGAGCTACGCATGAGGGGCCTGCTACAGAAGACGCTACTCGAAATTATAAAAGAGTCAGCGGCAGTTCGTTGCAGCTTCATAAGTGGATACTGCATGTCTCATTCAATATGAATAAATAAAAATAAATGTTCTTTTTATCCGAGCGCTTTCGGCTATACATTTAGCCATTTTCAAAAAATAAAAAGAACATTCGGACAATTTTTATATAATTTATCATCCGGAAAGAAAAAAATTATTACATCGCACGAGAAATTATATAAAAAAACTAAATAAAAGCACCTTGTCAGTCATTTTTAATGAAATGTGCATGAAAGGATTGCTGCCTAAATACACAAATATATATATATATATATATATATATATATATATATATATATATATATATATATATATATATTGTCATCCGAAGACAGGCTGTTTCGCTGTATCACAGCTCATCAGTGTGTCTAGACATCCGATTGACTCAAGCCAGGACGGAATTTTTACGCCTATATATATATATATATATATATATATATATATATATATATATATATATATATATCAGGTCATCCCATAAGTTCTGTCTGAATTTTAACTTTTTGTTAAAATGAACGAAATTTAAATGTATAATGGAGCTGAACATTATTTTTATGTTCAGATGCATTTAAACTAATCAAATTTTATTTCAGAGAGCAATAAAATTAAATTTTGTTTGATTAAAACCCTGCTAACATGGAAGTACCCAAGAATCATTTGAGGCACATAATGCTTTATGAGTTCAAGAAAGGAAACTCAACAGCCGAAGCGGCTAGAAACATTCACTCAGTTTATGGAGACGAATGTGTGAATGAAAGAACTTGCAGAAGATAGTTTGCAAAATTCAGAGGTGGAGATTTCACCCTTGAAGATGAAGATCGAACCGGACCTCCAGTTGAGTTTGATGAAAAGCTTCTTGAAGTAGCCCTTGAATAAAATCCTGCTTTATCAGTTGAGGAATTGGCAGTGGTTCTCAGTTCAAACCATACAACTGTTCATCGTCATCTTCAACAACTTGGAAAAGTTCCTAAACTTGGAAAATGGGTGCCTCATGAATTGTCTGAAAACAACCTCAAATCCTGAGTTGACATCTGCTCTTCTCTCCATTCTCGCCAACTTGTTTCACCTTTTTTGGATAGACTTGTGACTGGCGACCAAAAATGGATCTTTTATCGAAATGTTAAGCGTCGTAGACAGTGGCTTGGTAAAGGGGAAGGACCCCAGCCACAGCCGAGAAGGGAACTTCATGGGCAAAAGGTTCTTCTTTCAATCTGGTGGGATCGCCAAGGAATAATCCACTTTGAATTCTTACCACCTAATGCAACAATTAATGCTCAAATATACTGTCAGCAATTAGAGCGTTTGAACCAAGATTTGAGGAAAAGAGGTGATGTTTCATCAGGACAATGCGCGACCCCACACAGCAAGAATCATGTCACAAAAGATCGTTGGTTGGGAGAAAATTCCTCATCCTCATCTTATTCTCCCGATCTTGCTCCTTCAGACTACCATTTGTTTCGTAGCTTATAGAATCATTTGGAAGAAACAGATTTTGTAACACAGGAAGAGGTTAAAACTGACATTTGTGAGTTCTTCGAATCAAAGCCAAAAGTATTTTACAGTAATGGAATTAGTAAGCTTGTTAATAGATGGAAGGAAGTCATAGATAATCAGGGAAAATACATTGTTGATCGAATCTGTAATTAAATGTAACATTTGCTCATTTGTTTTCTTTATTCAAAATTCGGACAGAATTTATGGGATGACCTGATATATAGTATTTTTATTATTATAAATTATTATTATTATTATTATTATTATTATTATTAATAATAATAATAATAATAATAATAATAATAATAATAATAATAAACACGACACACATTGAATAAATGATTGGAGGTCGACTATGAATATACAGTTGTTCATTAAGATTCTAAAACTGCATATAAATATAAACTTGTATACACAGGGATCGGTCCATTTGCTTAGTAAGAGCTCATAAATATTTATCAACACATAAATATATAGTGGTGCAAAGAATGGACATATGGACTTGTTAATTCACACGCACACACTAATGTAGACATATTTGTATATTTAGGTAGGAATACCAAAGAAAAGAAGCGGCTGTTTAACTCCCACACACACGCACAAAACAAAAAGAAAAACAAAACAAATAAGTCATATTTCTCAATACATGCAGCTATGGATAGAAATGAATACATTCAAGTAGATACTTTTATATCTATGTGTCTATACAACGTTCATATATATATATATATATATATATATATATATATATATATATATATATATATATATATATATATATGGATATAGAACGTTCATATATATATATATATTTGGATATACAACGTTCATATATATATATATATATATATATATATATATATATGTTTGTATGTATATATGTATATATTTGGATATATATATATATATATATATATATATATATATATATATATATATATATATTCTATGTCGCATTTTATTAAGCAAATTAATTTTTACACAAACCGATGTTGGTAACTTTTTCGGTTAGGTAATATACCGGTTGTAACACCCAAGTTATCTAAATCGTGTAATAGCATGGGATAATTGACCATTCCGCAAAATGTTTAATATCTAAAATACCACCAACCTAATTGAGTTTTTTTTTTACAGGTTTACAGTTAACACGTCTAGCGAACTTATCACCATTTGTTGTAAGAATCACTGAAAAATCCTTTGAGTTATTTAGCTAGAAAGAGAACACGTTAAAATCATTTGGTGTCAGTCCCACTGAGGAATGGTGAGACAAAAAAAAAGATCATTCAAGCCTTCAGTAATGGTACCAATATTTATGCTCTGGATTCCATCATCAAAGTCCATTCAAGAACTACTAAGAGAACGGTGAACATGTTTTAAAAAGAGGGAACAGTATCGAGGAAAACTGGATTAGGAGGTCACAATAGCAAGAGGGATCATCATTTCAACTAAGAGCTAGACCTATTTTTATTGTTCGAACTAGAGTCCAGTAGTGTTATAAAAACCTCGGAGAATTCCAGCAAAATATCTTTAATCATTTCTAAGATACAACAGTTCATAGCTTAATCCAACAATTGGACAATTTTACTGTTACACAATTTGGACAATTTTCCTGTTACACCCAGTATGAGAAATATCACGCGTAAAACAATAAAATATACAGGGTGATTGAAAAGTAACTCCCCATTTTAAAATACTTATAATTTATTTATTAACTATATTTTTTACAAGAAATGGATAAGAGAGGAAAGAGTTTAACATGTGGTTTTATTTAAAATTATTTTTATTTTAAAATTTAAAATTCGATAGAGGCATCAGACATCGCTACCAGTTACTTGGGCCGCCCAGGAATCGCGTAAATTGATTTCATCAAAAACTCTTGTGGTATATAATCTTGTATTCGGCCTTCAAGTTCATTCAAGGTCCTGGTATGGGTATAGTAGACTTGCTCCTTTAACCAATCCCAAAGAACAAGTCAAAGTTTTAAGTCAGGACACCTGACTGGCTACTGTTACGAGGATGCATTTCTATAATAAGGGATTCCACTGAGTTCTACTTGTTATTACAAAAAAGTTTTCATTCATGAAGTAGTTGTAAAATAGAGAAATTAGAAATAGAATGTTTGGAAGATTCTAGATCATTCTAGTATATTCGAGAAAAATCTAGATGATTCGAGAAACATCTAGAAATATGCAAATTAGGTGTTAGCCCCTATAAAAATGGGATTTTGAAAAAGGGCTGTCAGTTGGTGAGTGGGAATTTCTGCTGTTATCAACTCCGGCTTTTGATTCAGGGACTATTATATCCAGCCGAAAGAATCTCTATAAAAAGTTGCCGACCAACCAAAACCCAAAAGAGAATTTCATGGAACAAATTTGGTAAATAGAATTTTGACTAATTTTCATTGACCAAACTAAAAATTAATATTTATTTACACACCTTTGTGGATTTCCAAATATAGCACGTAGATTACTTCACTAGACCTAAAGTGATAAAGATATTTGATTCCCTTTCCTTCTCCTTCGTAACACTTCGCCAGTAACTCTGTGTTTTCTGTTTTGTAGGCCACAATTGTTTATTTTGTATATATTTTATGTTCTGTTTTAGTAAATTAAATATTTGTTTGTGATTTTGCTCTGTGTTGTGGTAAATCATTTTTTTCCTTTGTTACAATTATCAATACGTAACACTACTCATACATAAAATAGGGAGTTAGTTTTCAATGAATCTACACACGCACACAAACACACACACACATACATACATATATATATATATATATATATATATATATATATATATATATATATATATATATATATATATTATGCTCATTGTGGAACTTCCTCTTGAATAATGGAATATAAAGGGATTGAGGATCCCTAATAGTTGTCTACAAAAGCTCCCAGCGCAAATCCTTGTTTATTTAGTCCATGGGTTTCCTTTTTAAAAATGTTTTGGGAACTTTTGCACATACCTAATATTTTCCTAACTTCGAACTAATTTTATTCTCTGTGATAGATAGATAGATAGATAGATAGATAGATAGATAGATTGTGGGACAGAAATCAACATGGTATTGTCATTTTCATACCTCAAGCAATCTTTATACCATTTACGCCGTATTTGAAAAGTAACACCCCATTTTAAAATACTTATAATTTATTTATTAACTATAATTTTTACAAGAAATAGATATGAGGCGTTTAGCATGAGGTTTTTATTTAAAATTCAGTATGGCCACCACATTTCGTTGCCAACTCCTCGAACCGCCCACGAATCGAATCAACTGATTTCTCCAGGAACTCTTGTGGTATGGAAGACATGTTCTTGTATTCGGCTTTCAAGTTCTTTCAAAGTCTCAGTTTGGTATAGTAGACTTCCTCCTTTAATCAACCCCAAAGAAAAAAAGTCACAGTCCTGGCTGGCCACTCACATAAAAAATAGGGAGTTACTTTTCAATCATCCTGTAGATAAAAGTTTGTTTATATAGAAGGGTAAAATAAATTTATATTTATAAATATATGTATAGATGATGAGAAAAAAGTGGAAAAATTTATAAACAACGCGTTTCGCAGACGTCTGTTGGTCTCGGCTTCTTCAAGTCAGAATTACTTTTTTAATCAATTCACCTCAAGCCAAGCGATAATGCGACTAAGACGCAAGGGGGTGGAGGATGGTCCTGAAAGTGAAAGAGCGCGAAAAGATTTTAAATGGAACCGAAAACCAAATCCTAAACAGGATATATAGATAAACCTTTACTCCTGTTCGAACGACTGATTATCTTAAACATTTCTCTGACATTTTGATTTGGCTTTTTTCGACTAGTGTTTTCAGATGGTGATTGTCAATTGCAGATGGACGTCCTTTACCACCTTGAAATTCAAGTCTCGTATCCCCATTGCGGAACTTCAGAAACCAGCACCGTACTGTCACGTCAAAGGCGGAGCCTTCTCCCCATACTTCTGTTAATGTCGGCAGCAGTTTGAGAAGTCTTATGAGCAAGCTTGAACTTATGCAAAAAAAATGTAATCTTTTCTTTTTTTTTTTTTCATGTTCAAGATGGAGGGTATATATAATGCTTATTTTAAATTTTTAAAGAGATTAGTATAAAATTAAGGAAGAGGCCACTTTAATCATTAGGAATGATTAAGTATAACCGATAAGAAGATAGAATGAATGGTTATCAGCAAAAGGATAAGCCCAAAATGCAAATTACAAATTATGGATTCTCAAATCAAACAGGTACAGAAATTTAAATATCTGGTAAGTGTTCTAGTAGAGGACGAAAAGTGCGACACTGAAATCCGAAGACGTATTGGGATGGCCAATGATGCATTCCAAAAGCTAGGCAGACTATTAAGAGACAAAAAATTCCTTAGAAACAAAGAAAAGGTTATTGAACTGTTACGTGATATCTGTCCTCCTATATAGCAGCGAATACTGGACAATCTCTCCAAAGATGATGAAGAGATTTAGAGCAACAGAAATGTGGTTCTACAGATCTTGGAGATAACATGGACGAAACACGTGAGAAGCAACGAAGTTTTAGAGACAATGGAAACAAAACGTATACTTATACTTAACATCAGGGAGAGGCAGTTGAGATTTTTGGGACACGTTATGAGGAAATGAGGCATGAAAAACATGATACTCACAGGGCAGAATGAGGGACCGAATAAAGCAACGCAATGACTTAACATTTTATAATGCCATAAGATTTCATAATAGCTTAAGTTTTGCAATACCTTAAGATTTTGTAGTGCCTTATGTTTTCATAATGCCTTTAGACTTTGTAATGCCTTAAGTTTTAAGAATGCCTTAAGATTTCACATTAACTTAAGATTTCATAATGCCTTACGATTCACAATAACTTAAGATTTTATAATGTTTTAAGATTTCATAATACCTTAAGATTTCACAATACCTTAAGATTTCACAATACCTTAGGATTTTGTAATGCCTTATGTTTTCATAATGCCTTTAGACTTTGTAATGCCTTAAGTTTTAAGAATGCCTTAAGATTTCGCAATAACTTAAGATTTTATAATGCCTTAAGATTTCATAATGACTTAGGATTTCATAATACCTTAAGATTTCATAATGCCTTAAGATTTCATAATGCCTTAAGATTTCATAATGACTTAGGATTTCATAATACCTTAAGATTTCATAATGCCTTAAGATTTTATAATGCCTTAAGATTTCATAATGACTTAGGATTTCATAATGCCTTAAGATTTTGTAATTTTGAATGTTTATTTCGATATCTTTACAAATCGTTTTCCTATTTCCATCTTTTCTCATTTTAAATTCGCAATTGCATTTCTTCAAGTGTTTTATTACTAGTTAAACCATTTTTCATGCTTATAATTCATATATTTTTATACTTATATTTTTCTCACCTGATCTTTTCACATACTTAAAGTCTAATCAGAAGCATTCATCAGCAGGCAGGTTAGATTTAAGGCTCCAACTTCTCCACAGGGAATTGTCTTACCTTGGTTCGTGAATTTCGCGGCAATAATTGTGAGTTCAATCCTTGGGATTTATGGCAGGGTGCACTCGAGCAGAAAAGGACAAGGAATGACTGAAAAATGAGAACTAGACGTGATCTCCTTAGATATGGGCATTGAAACGAGAAGAATCTACTCACTTAGATTAAATAAAGGTTCAAGTTCGTTATTTCTTGTATGATATACTCCCGATGAAGGCTGAAAGAGATAACGGCTGAAACATAAGAATTAGTGCAAGTAATTCTTAAAGTCAGTTATTATTTCTTGGTTTAATCTTCACAACGATTTAAATTTCTGTTTACCTCTTGTGTGTGTGTATATATATATATATATATATATATATATATATATATATATATATATATATTAGGTTGGTGCAAAAATAATGTCGTTTTTTGACGTTAAAAAATACGTCAAAAAACGACATTATAACGTCATTATTTTTGCACCAACCTAATATATATTAGGTTTAGGCAAAAATAATGTCGTTTTCTCACATATGTTACTATGTGAGAAAACGACATTATTTTTACACCAACCTAATATATATATAAGTAAATGCTCTGTTTTATAATAAACATTATTAAACAACATTTACCGGCCTGAATGTCCGAAAAATCTTCATAGAAAATATTCGCCCTCCGACAGGATTCGAACCTGTATCCTATACGGAACCGTCATATAGCCTGACGTGTCTTAACCATTTCAGCCACAGAGGAGCGTTCGGTAGGCATGGTCGATTTTACTGTCTTTAAACTTTAATCTTCCATGAATCTCTCACGTACATTCATATCTGCTCATGGCGTATCAAATGTAAACAAATGACGTCACACATTATGAAATGGACAAAGTCCGACAATTATTTTAAGACATTTTTATGTTTATACATTCTTTTTATACATACAAATATTTAAGTAAATGCTCTGTTTTATAATATATATATATATATATATATATATATATATATATATATATATATATATATATATATATATATATATTAATAACTACACTCAGTTCGTGTAAAAAATACAGAGAAAATATATTAAAACAAATACGTATCTGGGAAAAAATTAAAATTAAAATAAGCACTAAAACCATCAGAAAGTCGTCCAGTGCCGCAATTTCTAGTCCAAAGAAAAAAAAACAATCGAGTAAACCTTATATATATATAATTCATCCTCTCGCACGCTTTTCTTTAAAGAATTAAATAACGTTAAACAAACGCTTATCAATAACGGATTTCCAAATCAGTTGTTGGGTTTCCATATGAGGCTTTTTCTATCTAAGGTATCTAATAGCAACGATGGGAATACAAACACATTCAATGGCATCAATATTTTTATAAAAATCAGATGAATGATAATTACAAAAAATGAAACTAGACTTAAAAACATTATAAAAAATGCACATCAGTAGACATGATCAAAAAATTAGAATTATTTTCTTGATCAATCAAAATTCGTAAACAATTATATAGGCCACACCACAACATGTTTAGCAAGAAGACTCACGCTATATCTTTATGACCATAGCTCAATTAGATCTCATTTAAATACTCATGGAGACTTAATGGACCCTATTCGTAATATACTTGTTGATAATACAAATATAGTAGCATCGTCTAAATGTAAAAAAGTCTAAAATTAATGGAGACCTTATTAATAAAAACAAAAAACAACACTCAGTGATATCAACTATGAACATGGACGCAATATGCTGACTGTGTTTTAAAAATAAAGCATTCCATAATAATAAATACATACATACAACAATCCATTTTCAGTTAACAGTAAATATAATTCACCTTGATAATGGCTAAATGTACAGCCGAAAGCGCTTGGGAAAATAAAACATTTCAACAGTTTTTGTATAATTTAACTACGGAAAAGAAAAAAATTATACGATCATATGAAAAAACTTTGCATGTAGTATTTATTGAAGCTTGCATATATATATATGCCGAAAAAAATCGCACAGATGCTGGTCTGAAGCGCAAAGAAAAAACCCGATACGAGTAAATAACTAACAAAAGAGCTCAATACAACCGTAGAGCAAACCTAGATGAACCTAGCGAGCCAGACAAACCTACCTAGGTTTCACCTAAACGGATCGTCAGGGAAAGATGGCTATCTTTCCCTGACGATCCGTTTAGGTGAAACTTAGGTAGGTTTGTTTGGCTCACTATGTGTATCTATCTATATATATATATATATATATATATATATATATATCCGACGTTGACATATTAACATTAAAACAGCATAATTGCATATAAGGATTTTTGTTTGTTTTTTCCGTATATTTTTCTTCATATATATATATATATATATATATATATATATATACATACAAATATACATACATATATATATGTATGTATATATATATATATATATATATATATATATATATATATATATATATATATGAAGAAAAATATACGGAAAAAACAAACAAAAATCCTTATATGCAATTATGCTGTTTTAATGTTAATATGTCAACGTCGGACGTTTCGGTCTAATAAACCATCTTCAGGACATATTCATAAAATATAATTAACATTATCAATTCAACATGACAAAGACGATGGACATAAGAACAAGATAATTGATAATGTTAATTATATTTTATGAATATCTCTTGAAGATGGTTTATTAGACCGAAACGTCCGACGTTGACATTATATTAACATTAAAACAGCATAATTGCATATAAGGATTTTTGTTTGTTTTTTCCCTATATTTTTCTTCATACTGTCGGATCTATATCCATATATTTGCTTACATATATATATATATATATATATATATATATATATATATATATATATACACACACATACAAAGAGAGAGATATGAGAGAATCGCTCATACTTCTAGAATCATATTTCTCTGCCTTAAGTCTCCTCTTCATCTGTGATGAAATCATCCAACATTTATTGCCATTTAATTCACTAAAATGTCAAGACGTAGCTGATCATGTCTCTCCACAATTTCCTGTCCCTTTTAGCTCTTAATAAATTGTGTCTTTTTGTTATCCTTCCTAAAACTTGTTCCGCCATCCATTTACCATCGCTAGTTAGATTATGCGTTGCTTCACTCTGTCCCTCTTGCTTTTAGTCCGTCCTGTGAGTATCAAATTTTCCAAGTACTCTTTCCTCAGTACGTGTCCTGAAAATCTCAACTGTCTATGTCTGATGCATAGCATAAATATCCTTTTTCTTTCAATTCTTTTCTCAAACTTCTTCGTTGCTCACATGTCCGGTTCATTGTATTGTATTCTCAGCATCCTTCTGTAGCACCACATTTATGTTGTTTCTAATCACTTTTTCATCTGTGAGGAGATTGTCTAGCATCCACTGCCATAAAGGAGGACGGTTATCTAAAAATTGTTCAATTTATGAAAAGAGTAGATAAAATATATACAAAAGGTATGTTTAAAATTTTATGTTTAGTGCCCCCATACACTTTTTTTTAACTTTGATTCAGCTCCTTGACGTTTTAGTCTGGCCAAGAACTTTTCAGTACATAAATGATTGATTGATTCGTTTTCGACGACTTATCAACTCTTTGCAAGTTATTTCAATCCAGAAAAATATTTTTAGATTGTAAATTTTAATGGGGAGATAATAATGATAAAAGTCTTAGTAATTAATTCATAGCGAGAATATGCGGATCCATACCTTTACTAAGGCTATTTGCACGTAAGTGATTATAACGAACCTAACTGGAATTTGAACTCAGCTATCCGAATTAACAATTCTGCGCCATTATCCATTGCACCACTCGTACATCCAATTTTACAGAACCTGGCATTTCCAAGCGGCCACCCATCTAGGTACTGACCAGACTCGACGCTGCTTAACTTCGGTGATCGTACTGTGTTTCAACGTGATATGGCCGAAAGCACTTTCTCGTATATAAATGAGCTAACGCAAATTCAAATTTGTGATTGAATATCGACACACTAACATACACACTGTGCCCCTAAGAGGATAAAAGTTACCATTATTTTTGTGTCTAACATAGATATAAAAGCGCATTTGTGTGTGCGTTTGTGTATGTGAGTGTCTGTCTGCATGAGGGTTTGTTTTGTACGCGTGCATAGATGTCTGTGGCGAATGTATAGGAACAGTTTGCTGTCTTTCAGATTATGAAGTAGGTACGAAAAGAAAAGGGTTTATATATAGTTTCTTAAGAAGTACACAATCATATGTTCACGCTATGGCCACATACGTAGACAGGGGTAAACACACAACTGCTTGCTTTATGGTTCTGTAAACAGGACCGATTGCATTCATAGACATTTGATGGCATTCTCAAAATTATTGATGGTCTGGGCCTCACACAATAAAATACGCATATATATATATATATATATATATATATATATATATATATATATATATATATATATATATGGATTTTCGCTGATGACTCAACTATGGTGAAAAAGGGGCATTACCGTAGATGTCTGCATTTCAATGATCCGCGATTCAACGTTTTGTAAAAAATTATGCTTCAACTTCAATCATGTTTTCAACTTTAAGATGAAAACGCTTAGTCAATAGCGCATTTTAAAAAATGTGATTAGCATCACAAAGTGAATATGTAAATAGAGGCGGCAATATCATTTCATCAAAACTTTCTCCGCCTTCTTATATTCGGTAGAAATCCATGAGATGTGACTTTTGACACCCTCGTCATGCTATTACCACGCACTTGTTTACGGCAAGTGTAAAAATTTTCAGAACCGGATGGGAAATACTTTCACCAAGTACAATTTGAAATATTCGATTATTAGAGGGAAAACGTAAATGAGGAAAACTAGACCTCACAAGATACTTTTAATATTATTGAGTTAAAATTAATCTATCTATCTATCTATCTATCTATCTATATATATATATATATATATATATATATATATATATATATATATATATATATATCTGTCTGTCTATCACAGTATCTTCCTATCTATCGATTTCCTTCTGCTCATATATATCTATCAGTCTTCTCATATCTATATATTTACCTATTTCAGTCTGATCTTATCTATCTATATGTATATCATTTTGTTCTCTCTCTCTCTCTGTTTCTCTGTCTCTGTCTCTGTCTCTCTCTCTCTGTCTCTCTCTCTCTCTCTCTCTCTCTCTATATATATATATATATATATATATATATATATCTTATCTGTCCCTATCTGTCTCAATCTATACATATCTATCTCAGTCTATTCATCTCTCTCTCTCTCTCTATCTATCTATCTATCTCTGCCTATTAATCTATTGATATCCATTAATCTATGTCAGTCTATATCTATCTATCTATCTATCTATCTATCTATCTATCTATCTATATATATATATATATATATATATATATATATATATATGTATACACAAATATAGATAACAATACTTGTTTCGAAAAACCCTCGAATTTTTTATATATGCTCATGTATATCTATCAGTCTTCTCATATCTATATATTTACCTATTTCAGTCTGCTCTTATCTATCTATCTATATGTATATCATTTTGTTCTATCTGTCTGTCTCTTTCTCTGTCTCTCTCTCTCTGTCTCTCTCTCTCTCTCTACATACATATATATATATATATATATATATATATATATATATATATATATATATATATATATATATATATATCTTAGTCTGTTCCTATCTGTCTCAGTCTATACATATCTATCTCAGTCTATTCATCTATCTATCTATCTATCTATCTATCTATCTATCTATCTATCTATCTATCTATCTCTGCCAATTAATCTATTAATATCCATCAATCTATGTCAGTCTATATCTATCTATCTATCTATCTATCTATCTATATATATATATATATATATATATATATATATATATATATATATATATACAAATATAGGTAACTATACTCGTTTCGAAAAACCCTCGAATTTTTGATTTGCCAATAATCAAATCAAGGGGAAAATGGTTTTAAAAAAAGAAAGAGCTGTCGAAAAAAATCGCACAGATACTGGTTTAAAGCCCAAAGAAAGAAAACCCGAAACGAGTAAACAACTAACAAAAGAGCTCAATACAACCGTAGAGCAGACCTAGATACACCTAGTGAGCCAGACAAACCTTTCCCTGACGATCCGTTTAGGTGAAACCTGGGTAGGTTTGTCTGGCTCACTAGGTTTATCTATCTATCTATCTATCTATCTATCTATCTATATATATATATATATATATATATATATATATATATATATTTCTGTCTATTCATATCCATCAATCTATGTTAGTCTATTCATATCTATCTATCTCCCTATCTATGTATCTATCCATCAAGCTTTACTTGTGCGAAGTATTTCAATTTTTACATATCTGTATATCAACATCAGTTGATTCATATTCATGAAACGTCCTAATGAAAAATTTAAAATAATAATTTGAAAAAATATTTTCAAATCAATAAAAAAAATCTTTCTTTTATATTATGACGGAGTATCAGTTTGACACGGTTTATGATAAATAGCGTTGTTAAATAAAGGTAAAATACAAAGAACCGTCGAAGAAACATAAGGAAAACAAAAAAAAACATTAAAAAAACCCAAGTGAGAAAACAATTTTAACTAATCAATGAAGCAAAAACACACAAAAATATCATTGAACAGCACAAGAAGCAACAAAACAAGAAAAAAGATTTTCAGAAGTAGTTTGGACCAAAATAAATGCAATAAAACATGAAAAATGACTTTGAATATCCATAGAAGCAAAGAAGAAACCCGGGGCAAATCATGAAGCAATAAAACAAGAAAAAGACTGAATAACCCTAGAAGCAAAAAAGAAACTTGGACCAAATCATGAAGTAATAGAACAAAAAAAAAAAAGACTTTGAATATTCCAAGAGGCAAAAAATAAACTTGGACCAGATCAAGAAACTAGAAAGCAAAAAGAACTCACAACAACCTAAAAAAACAAAAAAATAAAACAAATTAAAATATTTGGACAACCTAAGGAAAAAAACCTTTGAACAACCCAAAGAACATTTTGAAGAATTCAAAACTAAATAATAATAATAATAATAATAATAATAATAATAATAATAATAATAATAATAATAGCAAAAAAGAGGAGTGAATATTTTCTAGTAGTGAGATTGCATGGCCAATTTGAGAGGGATGCACAAAATGTGAAGGACAAAACATGATCGGAGATAGGGCTGGGAAGTGGTGATCTAAAACATGCAACAAAGTCTTGATAATTGCAACACAAGACCAAGTACTTGCTACCACGTACACAAAGGATGAATCAACCCCAAAATGTAGGCTTTATGGTAAAAATTCTGAGTATGTGTCTCTCATGATCAGTGAATACAAAATGCTAGGTCGAAAAGAATATAAGAAGGGCCATGTTATGGTATGTCTTTATGCACATTGGTTATTGTGTCGAAAATATGGATACCAAGTTGCAAAAAACTGGAACGAACATTTGCCTTGTAGAACAACTGAAGAAGTTAAAAAACCCATAATATTCTGGGACTATGATTTTTAGACATAAAAGAGTGATACACCATCGCCGTCCGGATATTATAGTGCTAGATAAAGATAGCAAGAACTATTATATGACACTAAGTAACACGATTTTTGCCCTTAGGTAGCAAATGTTATGTCCTATTTGCTTACGCCTGTAAAGTCTGAAAAAATGGCTAATATTTACTTTATGCTTTTGTGACCAGGATAATAATTCCGAAAGTTGCCTTATCCCATTGAGAAAACTGGCGAATGGAAACATTCTCGTTCTTGCAATATATGAACAAAACGACATAAGATTCAAAAGTAGCATTTATTTATTCAAGGAGAGTCCACAATAAATGTAGAAGTGGGTAGTCTTTCGCGAGTTAATTCACGAATCAGCACCCAAATATAGACTCCCATCATGTTTTCGTTATACGATCCTTGGTAGCGGCATTCAAAGTCCAGTATATCCTGATGGAAGCACTCACCTTCTCCTCTGAGTACGCAACCATATTCTTACTGAATTTATCAAGATGAACGCCAGTGATATGCATATTGAGGGGCATCCTGATGCCAAATTTGTCGTAGTTCTTCACCGCATAGTTTCCGACCTTCTGATTCCCAAAGAAACCCTGAAACCTTTCAAGAAAGCTATTCCGTTGCTGCTTTCTCCGCCCCAGTGAGCTTCTTAGGGAATTCTTTGTACTTTGTTATTTTCTTTGTGGTCTGACGAAGGCAGCGGCTTTGACTTTTGCGGCAGACAGATAGAAAGAAATGTCTTGAAGCTAATTGAAGGTCACAGACTCCTTATATAATGCCCTGATAAATTATTTCATAAGGCCCAATATTAAGTGCAGTGGAGGGAAAAATATTTTCCGGGTGTTCAAAAGTGATATTTTAATTTGGCGTAGTTACTCCCCAAACTGATCTCAGTCTGCTTTGGCCAATTCCGATTGTGGTAGTGTCACACAGTGTTCCTGCTCTCAAAGGTAGAGATAACACGGGAACTTGGTAAAGCCGTCTTGAAGAACCATCAGGAAGATGATCATTTTGAAGTCTCTTTGATAACCTTCCAACCGTACTTTGCATATTTCAAGGCATTTAGCAAGATCTTAACACTGCTGCATTTCTCTTTGATCTGCACCGAGTGAGCCAGGGGAAGAGAAATAGATACATACTCTCGCCGTTATGAAGCAGCACGGCTTTGAAACTCCTGGATGCGCTTGTTAATGAAGAGGCGCCAGTCACTGGGGTTACAGTCGATTCCAATTGCGGTCACATTGAAGCAGAAGCAACGCTCACCTTGACGGGTGAAAAAGCTTGATCACAGTGGTGATGCTTTCTCTGACCGGCTTACACACTTTCTTCTAACAAATTCCACTGTTTGAGGCTCGACGTCAAAAGTAAAGCATTGGATTTTATGAAACCAAGAATTCTAATCACGCTGTAGATGTCTTTTTGGTTGAGGTCATATGGGTTCTCTCCTCAGCCGCGTCTCTGTAATCTAAGTCAATGACTTCATCGTCTTCTGGATTGTTGTTTCCCTCTAAAGGCGACTGCTTTGTCTTTGATAGAGTTGTTGCGGAGAATTAAGTTAGTGCGGTACCGTAACAATGAATGGCCGATGGTCTGGATATATGATAGCAGGGGTATTCTTGTCAGATCGACGTTTTCTGGTGTCTACCACGCAGAAGAAGCTTGAGAGATCAGATGCTTTTCTCCAAATTCATGGGACAGCGTATTTCATGGCTTTATTTGCCACTCTGTACCATCTTGCAAATGAGCAAAATAAAAATATGAGTATAAAAATAAAAATATAGTTTACCAATGGTTACTGAAAAATTCTCAAAAGTTACACTTTTTATTTTTTTTAAATTTCTAAAAATATTCAAAACTCTGACTTTGGACCTCAATTAATGTAGCAAATGCAACAAAAATACGGAAGCGTGAATACTAAACACTCCTAACATTCAGTATTTTATGTCTCTTGCCTGTGAACCAATATAGAAAACATCTATGATTCTGTGAACATATTTTATACGAATCTTTCAATAATGTAATTGTAATGTCAATCGATATCTAACACTCTGAGCTTGTTTCCCGTCCTTCTCTGTATCCTTTCACCAAACATTCCTCTTTACTCTTGTTCTCAATCCTCTGCAACCCCTTACATGCTAGTGGCACTTCCGCCTTGCTTGGGGTGAATTGCCTTAAAAAATATTAGGTTGGCGTAAAAATAATGACGTAATAATGTCGTTTTTTGACATATTTTTTAACGTCAAAAACGACATTATTACGTCATTATTTTTGCTAATACTAGACAAGGCATTTACATGACATTAACCAGATGGGCACGTTTCCAGGGTGTACACTGTGCATCTCGGTTCATGAGCGGGAGTGGTTGGGTAGAATCATGACAGGGTGCTCAGAGGGTTTTTTTAAGACTGAGTGAAGCATCCAAAGTGACTTGTTAGTAGCATCTAGATAGTTGGGACCACCCTCAATGGAAAGCCGTCTGAGCAGGCAAACAACAACAACAACCACAACACGATTTACAACTGCAAGAACCAGAAATATATCATTCAAGATGAGAAAAAAAAATGTCATGTATTTTTTTATAATTTTTGCTTCTTGACATCTTAAAAGTAGACATTTTTCTTCTTGTCAAAAAATATGTTTGGATAAATCCAAAGACGGTGCGTACTACCCCAGAACCCTCCATCGGGGAGGAACAATCCTAATTTGAGGTCCCGGGCAGTGCTTCATGACTCTCGTTATCTTAACAAGATTTGATTTTTTTTTCTATCTACATTTATATAAGTTACAAATTAAACTAAGTACAACTATTAAAGTATGAAACATTTTCGTGGATTTAGGCGCCATTCTGGGGTCTTTTTCATCCAAATCTGTGAATTTATTTTGCTCATGCTAACTCTCGAAAAAAACATAATATAAAATTTACTGTTTTATTCTTAATGTTGAATGTGTTAAAATTATTCAACGTTTTAACGCGAAAAATCTCAAATTGATTTTAAAAATTGCCGCAAATCATTGTTGATTTATTTAGTGTAATGATCAATTATGACATATCTCCAAATTATATTTAGATACATTCTATTTATTTTCAATTTTTCTACTTGCATTGTTATCCTATATTGCATATTATCTACTATTTTTAGATTCATCCAAGGCACCGGCCATAGATATATCTAAGAATACAAGAAAACAGCTTTAAGGAACACAAGAAACAATTTACATAAAAACGCATTAAACAAGCAAAGAAACATGTAAAAATTCCGCTTTAAGGAATTCAATAAGCAAAAAAATGAAAATACTTTGAAGAACGTAAGAAATTAACAAAAACAACTTTGAACAACATGAAGCCAAAAAACTTATTGGAATAATCCAAGAAGCAATTAAAATCCAATTTGAATAACTCAGGAAACAAAATGTCTATTTTTAAGATGTCATGAAGCAAAAAGAACAAAAAATATATCAAATTAAATATTCTAATTTAAACAATCCAAGAAGTTTAATTCAAACGCTAAAAAACTTATTTAGGATAGGTCCGTATGAAGAGAATATGTATTCTTTGTAAGAAAAGGTTTTATTAACATTTTTTAAAGAGGGTTTTTGAATTTATGGTAATATATTTTTACTATAAAAATCCATTTTTTATACATACATAGTGTTTTTGAACCCAGTTTGAAGGCTCACTATTTTCCCATAGCTGGGACCCTAACAGGTGTTACCACACCGGGCCAGAGTGGACATGAGAACAAGAGCAATTCAAAAGTGGTTCCACGCTCCTCAAAACCTTCCGATCAGTGGCCTTGCTGCTTTTATCTAAATAATTTCAACAGCTGAAAAAGTAAAAAATAAAATGAAATAATTTAAACAAACCAATCAGAAAAGAATTGTGTCATTTTATTACACAAATGCCGCAAACAAGAATTTAAAAAATAAATAAATAAATTTTGGTATTAAATTCTTAATTTATTTGAATTTTTAAATTGTTAAAAGTTCAATTTGTCAATAAAAAACAAATGTAAAGCAAAGCGAACAAATTCTTTGAGTTTTAAATCAATTTAGTAGGCTAGGTTTTAAACGAAAATCTCAAATATCTATTCAGACGCTTGTAAAAGTAGACATACAGTAATGAAAAACAAACGAATAGGTTTTTTTGCCAAACCTGAAAAAATAGAAACAAAGTCTATTTTGCCGGTAAATATAAATAGTGTTTTAGAACTAAGAATATATTATATTTAAAATCGTCAGCACAGTGATTGTGTGAGCTGTGTAGGTGGGACTTGGATTCTGTCACTGTTGACTTCATTGGGGGCATCTGAAGTGTTTTGGTAAGAGAACCATGCCCAAGGGCAAGTTTGTGTTTTACAAAGACTGTTATGCCTGAAGTGCTTAAAATATTCAGAGACTTCTATATTTTTTTTAATAATTGATGATGAATAAATGATTTTAAATTATGTTTTAACAATTTATGGTGGAAAAGATTTAAATTGTCCTAACAATTTATGGTGAAAAGAAAATAAACTCCTGTGTTAAATCTGTGTGTTATTATTTTTAGCATAATAATAAAAAATATTTACCAGAAAAAGAGCTTAGGAGTCTATTTTACCGAGGCTGGTAAAATAAGCCCAAAAACGTAACTTGTCTATTTTACCAGGACCGGCAAAATATCCTCTTCAAAAACAAAATGCCTGCCCAAAACGTATTGAATATACAAACATTTCAATAATAACATATCAACTTTTACATTCACCTGTACTGAATATCGTCTAAATAATTATATATATATATATATATATATATATATATATATGAAGAAATATAGTCTTAAGATGTACTATATTTACGGGATAAAGTGCTCAATATCAGAGATAGAGCGTGTGTAAATATAAAAGTGAACATAGAAGTCAACACTTAGAGGCGACAGTCTGTTTCATGCTAGATGCAATCGTCAGGCCACGATTGCATCTACCATGAAACAGACTGTCGCCTCTAAATGTTGACTTCTATGTTCACTTTTATATATATATATATATATAAATATATATATATTAAAACATATACACTGCCATGTATATATATATATATATATATATATATATATATATATATATATATATATATATACATGGCAGTGTATATGTTTTAAAAGGAAAGTTTTATTGTTTACATTAGCCTAGCGTAAAGCCAGAACTGTGAGCCATTCTTCTTTTTGTATGCGTCGCCTGCCTTCAGAACACATGCGATCATAGCTCTCCATGACTTCCTATCATTTGTAGCAGCTTTCTCCCTTTTCTAAAACTACCGCCCCTCCCCCGTTACGTTATCCATTTACACAATCTCGTCAGGTAAATGGCTCACTGCCTTCCTCTGTCTCTCTTGTTCTCAATATACTCCGTGCGAGTTATGCTCTCCGACCCCCTCCTACATTACTATGCGTCCCAGAAAATTCTAGCTCTCTATTGTCCTGATTTCAACTAGAAGTGTTTTTTTGTTTTTTTTCGTTGACATTTTCTTTAAATCTTCCTTGTTGCTAATTCATTCTGTCCATGGAATTCTCAGTATCCTTCTGCAGAACCACATTTCTGCTACTTTTCATGTTTTATGGCAACCTCGTGGAATTGTCAATCCATATAAGAGGATAGCAATCCAACACTCTTTTCTTTGATTCTAATGAAATTTTCCCATTCTTCAGCCCCTTGCTTAGCTTTTTGGGAATGCATCTTTTGCGAGTCTCATGCATGTTCGGATTTTCATCCTCTGTTAAAATACTTCGCGCTTAAACTTCTGAAGCTGCTTGATATTGATATCTTTAACACATAATTCGCACTTTGGGTTTATCCTCTTGAAGATGTCAATACGCTCGCTCCATGATATCCTTAGTATCCTTCTGTAGAATCACATTTTCGCTGCCTCGAGTCTTCGTCTTTGAGGAGACCGTCCAATATTCACTGCCGTATACGAGGACAGATGTCACGTAGCAGCTCAGTACTCTTTTCTTTGTCACCAAAGAAATCCTCCTGTCTGGTGGTACTCTGCCCAGCTTTTGGAATTCATCCTTGGTCATTCCAATCCGTCTTCGCATCTCAGCGTCGCACCTACCGCCTTCGGTCAAAATACTTCCCAGGTACTTAAACTTCCGCACCTGCTGGATTTTAGTGTCCCTCACCTGCAAAATTGCATTTCAGGCTCATCCTTTTACTGATGACCATGTAACAATAATGTAACGATATTCCGCAGTCAAATCTACGGTTTATGTTACCTCATCTGATTATATGGTTACGAACTATAAACCTAAATTAAGCTTGAAAGATTGTGTAATCGGATCCAATTTTTTGTAATACTTGGATATGATATAATGAATAATTTGCAGTGAAAAAAGCAATTTTCGATTTTTTGCTGAATACGCCCCTCCTACGCCGAACGAGTTATTTCAACTTTTTAAATAAAGAGTTCTTGCTTCCCTGCCATTTACAATATTCAAAAATTTAAATGCATCGACAATATCTATTTTCTGTTTTCCTGAACCCTGTCCCTTTATTCCTTTTCCTCACTTTTCCTGGATAAATTTTTCTCATTCTCCTCCACTCCCTGTAATTTGCTGCATCTTAGTGGCACTGTCACCTTTTTTGGGGGGTGAAATGACTTTAAAAAATCTTATGTTGTAATGTGGGATATTTAAAAACAACAGAGAAAAAAAGCGTTGGGAAAGCGAATGAAATTGGCTGAGTTGTGCGTCTAGACACGTCGAATACTAGAATTTTTTTTTTAAATATAAAATTTACCATACCTACATCTTCAGTGTTTCCTTCCAGTGCATAATTATGACCGATTTTTTCGTTTATAATTTCCCCCTCCTCTTAAGTGTATCAATATATCCATCAATAAGTACAGATGGAGTCACGAAGACTATAAATAATTTCGACTGTCACCCATGAGGTACTTGAGTGCGTACTACTTCCCGCGAGTAGGTGACAGTACGCAACAATGGCTTCGCTAAGATTTAACGAACCGGACGAACACTTATCATTTGATAATTATTAAGAAGCACAAGTGCGGCTTAGGATACTGGCAGCTAAATTTAGAACAAAAAATGAAAGGATTCAAAATCATTCGGAGGAGAAAACCAAATAACGAGCCTCTTTGTTAGCAACTGCGCCCATTATAAAATTATCAGCAATTGCATACCCAAGACAGTTGGAGGCAAACACGTTTGACAATGTAAAAACATGACACCCGAAAAAAAAAAAACTAGTGAATGCAGAATGAGCCAAGTTTGTGAATCTTTCTCAAAACGTGAATGAACAAGTTATCGAATATGTTCTTCGTTTAAAAGTGACCGCTAAATATTGATTTACTAAACGAGGCTTAGATGTGGCACATGGCCGAAAGTATAGGGCACCCAGTGAAGATCGAACTCACTATTCAGTTGTAACAGTTTTAGCAAGATCAGCTTGCTAACCATTACACCACGCCGAGGAGCCCACGGAGCCGCTAAATATCGTGAAATTGAGAAACTGGGACCGGAGAAAAAAAACAGTCAATCGAAGAGGATTTGATTCAAATTAAATTGGTAAACGGTCTTTAAAATGAGGAGTATTGGAAAATGACTCTAATGCATTTATAACTGGGAATGTTGTCGCAAGAACAGTCTGTCGAATTTGTTCAGCAACAAGAATTAATAGAAAAAAAAATAATAGAACAAGAGAAAATTAATTCTATGATAATAGAAAAAAATGATAATGTGATATTAGTGCATGCAGACAATAGATGTTTAGCAAACCTGAAATGTAAGGAGACATAAACACATACAAGGCCTAAAGAGTCCCAAACATGCGACATAGTACACATAGATGATGCCCGCATTAAAGGTGTGGGCTTATTGCTAATACTAATTAGATTGCAAAATGATAGCGGGGAAGAAATATATAGTAAGCTTAAAAGTAATGAAGGCAAGACGAACTAGCCTAACGAATCCTAACCTTGGGATAGAGTACACATGGATCATGTCCACGTTAATGGAGTGGGATTATTACTAATAGTGGTAGATTCGTATTCAGGCTGGCTAGAGGTAATACAGTTTTCTAACAAAGGAAGTTCTACCTTGAAACAAATGTTATTTTCAATAAATGGAATTCCGAAAACGTTAGTATCTGATAACGTCCCAGAGTTTTGTGACGAGGGACTATGTCAGTGGTTGAACAAAATTGGATGCAAACCATATAAATCCCCCACCGTAACATCCTCAATCAAACGGATTAGCGGAAAGAATGAAACAAACTATTTTAAAAAAACGGACTGAAAATGTGTACAACGGAAAGAAAAGATAGAAACATAGATTGTTGCTAATTTACAGAACAATACCAGATGCTAAAAGCTCGAAAAGCCCGCCCGACTTCATGCATAGAGCCCCATTGAACATGTCCTATGCTAACAACGAAAAACTATTGTATAAAATGAATAGTAAATCTGATCTATAAGAGGCAAGATTTATTATGCAAAGTGGACAGAACTGTATGATATTAGGTTGGTGGTATTTTTTAACGTCAAAAACCGACATTATTTTTGCACCAACCTAATAATAGAAAAAAAAATGGAATAGCGAATGCAGACCAAGTTAGACACGATAGCGGTGAGGAAATGTATAGAAAGCCTGAAAGTAATGAAGACGAAAGGCAAGACGAAATAAACAGTGAAATTGAGAGTAATATAGTCTCTGGTGATCAACAAGGACAATCATTGGCGAAACACTCCTATGACAATCTCTTGGGGAGAGGGAGGAAGATAGTTAGGAGACAAAAGCTCCCCGAAGAAGTACCAGAGAAAATAAGAGGATAAAACCTCTTCGGTACAGGGAGGTGAGAAGATTCATTTACATATGAAGTCACAAAGACTATAAATAACTACGGCTATTACCATGAGGCAGTTGAGTGCATACTAAGTTCCTCGAGAAGGTAAGACTACATAACAAGTAAATTACTGATTAAATCTTTTTAGAGAAGAAAACGTGTTACATCGTGTTTTTTTTCCATTTTGCCATTCAAGTATCAATGAAAAAAATATCCGATACATATAACCAAACAATTTCAAATTAGATTCTTCCATACAATGACGTCATTAAAAAAGAAGAAATTTAAAAATAAATTTACCTAGAAAAATAACTCATTTTTATGGAATATTAAGTAACGCCTTTTAAGAAAGATATAATATCTATAAATAAATCAATTATTACTAACAGTAATAATTATTATTTTTACTTGGCAGGCATACATTTCGCTAAACTCGACGTAGACAGATAAGAGAATACTTAATATTATTTGTTACAATGTAAGACTTTATATAAATGTTGAAGTTTAAAATAGATTAATACTTGTAAAATTGTAATATGTTAAAAAAATAGTTTTTTTTTTTTTTGTTTTTGTTTTTTTTATCGTTTTCTACCTGTGTATATTCCTTTAGTTTCTTTTAATTAGAACCAATAAACAAAGAAATCCCGGCTCTGCGTGAATGATAGCCAAATATAATGCTTCACGCAGTCTCGTACGCATGCGCATAATAACACACACATTCATTCACACATTTTTGGGAAGATGTGAGGTTAATTGCAACGTGGGAAATACGGAAAGGGAAATGCTTTTTCTCTTTCTTTTTTTTTTTCTATTCTTTTTTGGTTGCATTTCCAGACAGAATTGACATCAGTCAGAAGCAACGACTTCCGCTTGTCCTCCCCATTCTTACGTTTTTAAGTTATTTTGTCCATTTTTTTCCCTTGTTTTATATATATTTCTTTTCGGTATTTTTTTTTTTATATATAGATAGTTTTGTTTCCCTAGCCTTTTTCACCAATAATAGTTGCCAAATGACTTCCGATGAGTGAAAGATACACTTCGGTGAGATGCCTTCAAACCTGACCTTGTCATTGTTGACTTTAGCGACCTTTCACTTTCTCTACGACCTGTCCGTTCTCAGCATGACAATAGAAATACCTCAACTGCCACTGTCCATCATATTTTGGCCTTTATTTCATTTTATGTAATATTTCATGATCTTTTCTCAAACACTTTCACTCGTAATTTCTAGAGTAAAGATTCCTTACTGCTGACATTTTGTTAAAGTGTATGGCTTTCAGCCCCCTTTTGTCTGTGGTCCGAACGGCGCTTGCTTTGACAGCAATAATTAAGCAATTGATGATTACAAACGCATTGAGCAACAAAACCTTTTTTTCCCAAGGGTGAGAGTTTGCTTGTAGATGTGCAGGTGGTGTAATCGTTAACGGTTCAGAAAGTGAAATCGACGAGTCGATT
>OZ010584.1:35644779-35777279 GCA_963932145.1 Acanthosepion lycidas | reverse complement strand
CTCTTTACGGGTACGAATTTTAAAATTTGCCGGATTCTCTTAAACATCCAATCATATCGTCGATTATATTATATTCATTCTACGTCAACTTTGGACGTTAATATCTTCTCATTGACAAATAAAGTGAACGTTTAAATTAACGTAAAAAAAGTAATGTTAACTGGAATCCCATTGAAATAAAATAAATGTTGTTATTTAATAAACTCACTCTAAACTTCTTAACTTCAAGATCCTTTTTTGCTTATTTAGTAGATATTTAAAAAAAAAAGGCTTACGGCTCGAGTTCCCTGTTTCCTGTCCGAAAATTTCAGATACAATATATTGAATAACCAACATCTTCAGCCTGAACATTTGACTTGTCTTCCGGTTGTATATATCAACAGGGATATCAGCTTCCCGCAGAAAATGTTTTCTCTTTCGTAATTTGTTCATTAATAGACATTTCAAGGGTATCAGTATCGTAGTGATGTCCCATATAGGTCCTCATTAGCGAGAAATGATGCTGTCCTGACATCTCTTGTTAGAAAACCCAAGTAAGCCAGATGCGTGCATTAACAAATCACCCACTGATAAAACACCAAAGCAAACGCGTTTACGATCATAATATAATGGAGCAAGAGTCCGTCTGTCTGTTCAGGTTCAATATTAAAGCACGGAATGTTGGCCGTGTTACAATATATCTAAAAAGCTGTTTTTATAGGATATTTGAAATTCAAATTATTCTGAATTTTCTTAATATTGAAAGAGGTTGGTTGATTGCTTGATTTTGGTTGCTTCTTTGTTTTTGTTTAGCGGCATATCAACCTCTATGCCGAAATCTAAATATTTTGTATGTCCTTTTGTTTTTGAGATAATAATGGTTTTAGTGATACAAGTCTTACTAATTAACCCATAGCTGGGGAGAGAAGAGGTGGATTCATACCTTTCCCAAGGGTAAACTGGAAATGGAACTCGGCTCTCCGATTAACAATTCGGAGTTATTATCCATTACACCATCCGTACATCCAAGCTCACAGCGCCTGGTATTCCGAAGCGGTCACCGATCTAATTACCAACTAGGAATCTCTTCTCGCCTCTATTAAGCGTCGAAAGATGGCATGGCTTGGTAACGTCACGCGGCATAACAGCCTCTGTAAGACGATCACGCAAAGCATCACAAAGACGGACGCAAACGAGGACGACAATGCGAGAGCTGATCAGACAACGTCAAAGAGTAAATGGATATGACAATATCGGAACTCCTGAGAGCCACCGCCAACAGATCATCCTGGAGGAGGTTGCCTGTTTCTTCCGCCCTTAGGTCCTTCCAATGATTGAAGCAGTCATAGGACTGATGGTGATGATGATGATGATACTCTTTCATTTTTAAGGGCTTGGGTGTTATGTTGGAGGCAATATTTTGTGACACGGACTGAGGAATCGGCGAGCCGAGTTCGAATTCCAGTCAAATTCATTGCATTCACTTACGTGCTAATAAACTTGGGAAAGGTATGAATCCATCTCTTCTCAACCCAGCTATGGGCAAATAGCAGGACAGACTTGCGTGGCAACCAGTCTAGGAGAAGGAAAACTGTTGCACTGTTGAAGGCTGACGCAAACGAGGACGGCAAAGCAAGAGCTGATCAGACATCAAAGAGTGACTGGACATGACAATATCGGAACTCTTGAGAATTACCGCCAACAGATCACCCTGTTGGAGGTTAGCTTTTTAGTTTGCCTTGAGGTCACTCTGTCGATTGAAACAGTCAATGGAGGACTACTATTACTACTGATGATGAAGATGATGATGAAGATGATGATGATTTTGATTTAGTTTTGTGTATAATACGACATAAGTGTAATACAATGCCATGTTTCTGAAGCTAAAATCAAGGAATAAATTACATCCTCGAGTATAATGAAACGGCAACCATCCATCTTTAGTAACTTAATTTTATATCAGATCATCAAAACTTGTCTAAATTAATATTGGCCGCCTATATATTCACATCCAAAATGCTTGTAAATATGGATATATTACAATTTACTTCGCTCTGCATTGAATAAAGTACTATGGCTTTTCTCTTCTCTTTTTCCCGAGTGTAATTCTGTTTCATGATTGAATTTGATTGAACATAAACGGCATCAGACAGGAATGTCTACTCTCTCCAACATTCTTCAACCTGTTTCTGGAGAGAAATATACACGAAACCCTCGGCGGCCACACCAATTCTATATTCATCAGTCTGCAACCTGCGTTTCGCAGACGATATTGAACTTATGGCGGACAGTAGCATTAAGCTGCGAACAAGGAGCAGCAAACTCGTTAAAAGAACCGCCGCATATGGAATAGAGGTTAACTCAGAGAAATCCAAAGTCAATGGTGAATAGCACAAGCAATGGATGTGTCAGCGTCACCATGGACGGCGAGTCATTGGAGGAAGTTCCCAGCTTCAAATACTTGGAAGCAACCATGTCCAAAGATGGCACCTGCAACGCAGAAATCCGAACAAGCATCGCCCCACCCAGTCAGCGATGACTAGATTGGAAAGGATATAAAAGAGCAACATCAGTTTCCATACCAAGTTCAAGCTATACAAATCACTGGTCATATCCATTCTCTTCTACGGGTGTGAGACTTGGACGCAACTGGCGGACGATGAAAAAAAAAATGTCCAGCCGTTCGAGGGCAAATGCTTGAGAAAGCACCTTCACTTCTCCTACGGGGAACACAAAACCAATGACTGTGTACGGAGCAAGGTCAAAAGTCTCGTGATACGGCAGGAATCTCTCCTCGCCACTATTAAGCGTGGAAGATGGCATGGTTTGGCCGCGTCACACAGCATAAAAGCCTCTGCAAGACCGTCATTCAAGGCACTGTTGAAGACGGACGCAAACGAGGGCGCCAACGGAAAAGCTGATCATTCAACATCAAAGAGTGGACGGACATACAATGACGAAACTCCTGATCCAGGCGTTCGAGAACAAATGATTAAGAAAAAACTTCCGTATCTTCTGCTGGAAACACAAAACCAATGACTACGTACGAAGTAGGTCAAAAGTCTCGTGGGCCTACAAGAATCTCTCCCCAACGCTATTAAGCGTCGGAAGATGTCATGGTTTAACTACGTCACACGGTATAAAAGCCTCTGCAAGATCATCATTCAAGGCATTGTTGAATACCGACGCAAACGAGGACGGCAATGCAAAATCTGATCCGACAGCATCAAAGAGTAGACGGACATACAATGACGAAACTCATGAAAGTCACCGCCAATAGATCATACTGGAAGAGGTTGCTTCTTCTGCCCTTAGGTACCCCTGAGGTACCCCTGAGGACTGCAGCAGTCAAGGGAAAGAGGATGATGATGGTGATAATGTCATGAAAACTGCTTGCAGCTAGAGAAAATTATTTACATCCCACTTGATTAGATTGTATTTTTAAGCCAATCAACTGAATACCTATTATTGCATAAAATGCGCCTCTTTTATTAGAAAATGAATATTGTACAGAGATAATAAGGAATTATTATTGGTAGGCGATTTTAGAGTCAGACAAGTTTTGATGGTGAAACGACGTGAGGCTTAAATCTCACTGAAAGATTTTTTTTATTTTCGACCCATGCCGATTACGTAACTGTTGTAGAATGAATAAGTCGCCGCGAGCATTTGATTCTACAAGAACAGGTAATTCCTACCATTTTTCTAGTATGGAATCGAAATTTCTTACAGGCTATGTGTTCCTATGCTCATGGATGGGAATTCTGATATTAGCCATACGAAACAACATTTCACTTTTTACCTTTTCGTTTAATTATTTCACTTCAATCATAGCAATAAAGCCACTAAGACGCAAGGGGGGATTACCGAGTTTGAAAGGATATGGGAAAAAGACAAACATTATTAAGGAGAGAGAACAATAAAAAAAAAATCAAGAATTAAGAAGACAAAAGATAGCGTTTGACATTTTATTTAAAGTTGATTGGAAAGCAAAAAGCAGGAAAAGATTTTCACAAGCTAGAAAAACGAGAGAGGAGAAACTTTACATAGAACTTACGGTTATATCTAGCCATTTCAGCTGCAAAATGATGAGACCAAGCTGCCATCTAGTCAGTCAGTTATGTGATACACGCATAGGTGATCATGCATCTTTCGATATATGACTGACGAGGCAGATTTTTTCTCGCAGTAGGTTGCCATTTCTTTCTGCGGTAGATCAGTTGCCATCCGAGGTTCTAGAACCCGGCGTGTCCTGCTATTTACCCATAGCTAGGGGGAGAAGAAGAGGATTCATACTTTTCCTAGGGGTATTAGCACGTAATGGATTCGACTGGAATTCGAACTCGGCTCTCCGATTCCTCAATCCGAGCAGCTATCCATTACTCCACCGTGCCAATCTAGGTCCTGTGAGTATCAGATTTTCCAAGCCCACTTTCCTTATTATGGATCCTATGGTCTTAAATTCGTCTAGTCTAGTTACAAAAGAGGAAAGCTTATCAGAAAATTTAACATGAAAGTATTTATAGAAAAGAAGCGACGTTACGGCGGATGCTAAGGGTACCATGGACCGAACATGTGAGCAACGAGGAAGTTTTAGCGAAAATAGAAACAAAAAAGGACACTTACAAATAGAATCAGAAAGAGACAGTTAATATTTCTAGGACACATAATGAGGAAAGTAGGCTTGGAAAACCTGATACTCACAGGGCATAGTGAAGGCAAGGGGAGGGGGAGAGAAAACAACGCATGATCTACCTACTAAACTTGAATGGCAGTTCAAGATTTAGGAGAAATAAGAAAAAGACAAAATTTATTAAGAGTTTCAGCAGACAGGAAGTTTTGGAGAGTCATAGTCGGCTACGTCCTGAAGGGACACGGCACATAGCAGAATACTGTGTTTTCCGTACCCTAACGTCATCAACTTGAAAGACGGAAATCCGGTTACAGTTCTGTATTTCATTGGGAAGCTGATAGCAAAAGAAATCCCCTATGCGCTGACACTTCTAAAAATGTAAATGCTCATAAACTATTTTTTCCCACGGAACCTTCTGCATTCTTGAATTTTTCCGCTAGTTTTTCAAGGATTATGTGGCGATCTCGTTGACTTTTTGGATGGTCCCAGCAGCAGAGAATA
The DNA here is from genome assembly GCA_963932145.1 of Acanthosepion lycidas. Classification (NCBI taxonomy): domain Eukaryota; kingdom Metazoa; phylum Mollusca; class Cephalopoda; order Sepiida; family Sepiidae; genus Acanthosepion; species Acanthosepion lycidas. The sequence goes on along the minus strand of OZ010584.1, from coordinate 35,772,166 downwards.
ATCGCTGGTTCCGCAGAGTTCCGAATACATTTGAAATGCCGACACGATTAATTAATATCTTTATATAAAGAGGTCCGACTATCTATGAAATGCTCCCATGACATTCGTTTCAAATAGCCTCCGAAAAGCCGGTGAAAAGGGCCAAGGGGAACCACCGGCGCCTCATAATCAGCTGCTTCGGGTAGATGGAACTTGCAACCGCTCATAATTGTCTGGAGTTACCGTCTCTCGGTTGAACTCCCCACTGGTGAGACCCTCGAAACCACTACATATGCAGTTACCTGTAAAATCTCTTGAATCTCCAACTTATTATTCTGTATATTCTCTCTCTCTCTCTCTCTTTCTATATATATATATATATATATATATATATATATATATATATATATATATATATGGGTAAAATGAGAACAAATGGAGTATAATTCTACTGTACTTAACATTTAATTTAAAAGAGGGTTCAATACAGATTAGAACTAAATAGTTTGAATTTAGCGTAGGTCATATTCGATTGGTCAATCACGGCAAAGCGCACAAGCCGATTTTTTATAGTATTCTGCTTTTGAAATTAAATTTATCTTTCGCTCGCCAGTGGGTTAACATCGCCCGAGGGGACACATTAATGCTGTTGAAACATGACTGTAATTATGTAGCGATTTCTAACAAGTTTTTGTTTTAATATCCTAATATATATATATATATATATTGTGTTATATAAAATGTATCAATAAAATGTTGTCATAAGATAACCTCCTTCAAACTACCATAAGGTTACCCAGATAGTGTCATAAGATAACTTCGACCAAACCACCATAAGGTTACTCGGATCTACATACACCTGAAGAAAGTCGGAGGTCACAACGGCCGAAACGTGGTGATAGTAACGCAAGGCCTCCGACCAAATGTGGATAATGTAAATAAAGAATGTATGTCTTGAACAGGTACCTCCACTTTTTCGCGGGAGACAGCATAGCTTAATGAAAAAGGCCATCAACTTAATAAAAATAAAGTTTTATCGTCAAAATGATTATGCTATTATTAATATGAAAGGCGAAAGTATTTTTAAATTATTTTTTGAAATTTTTTAATCCCTTCTAACACGTTCGAAATTTTGATTAAAATCTTTTTTTCATCGGAGAGGCTATATAATAACATTGACTTTTTTGTGCTTTTTTTCCGTTGAAAACACATTGATTTGGAAATTCTTGTAAAAATCAAATAATTGTCCGATTTTAACGAAATATTCAGGACTTATTCACAAATGAATGAAATTATTTTGGATAAGATTATTTTCAGAAAATTTTGGTAAAAAATATTTTTTTTAAATATGTTACCTCCCCCCCCCACATACTTACTTAATTTCATGACATTTCGCACAAAACCTTCCTAATTTCTGATTTTATTTTTGTTAAAATTAGGAGTCTTTGGAGATTGTAAATCACCTACTTTTTTTTAAAATTTGAGCTATTCTAACTGAAAATCTGCTCTGAATTGAAAAATAATGAATCCAATAAAACTATGACATTATTTAATTAGAAAAGTTTTTAATTGCTTTTGTAAATAACTAATATTAAGGATATTATTGTCTGAAGAAATGAAATTTTTCTGATGAATAATGAATTTTTACAAGAATTTTTTCATTTTTTTTTAAATTTTAATTATAATAATTTATAATAGTTTAAAATCGTGTAAAATTTTGTATTGGGCTATTTCCTTGATGTAATGTAGTAATTAAGTGGAAATAAAATTTACAAATCCAAAACTGAAAAGACTAAATAAACTTAGTTGAGCTATTCTATTTTTAAAATAATTTTTTATTTTGTATTCTTTTACTTAATACATTCATTATTTTTCATGTATGGTAGACGTTTTGTCCCTTTATTAGGTCGCTTCAATTACGTTTCAACAGGTTTTCAAATTTTCCATTCAGCTTTAAAAGTTTAAGGCTTAAACTAAGTTATACTTTTTCAATTACTATTTCGCTAAATATTTTTATGTATTTACATTAGTGTGGGTCAATACTTCCATTGAATAATCATGGTATTTCATTTGTTATTAACTTATAAAATTAATTGAAGAAAATTTTATAGTATTTTATTTTTATTTTATTTTTGCACCTTCGAAAAGTAAATAAAAGTCAATAAAATATTAAATAATTGCGGAAAATATGTTCATTTGTAAAACTTACTAGGCTGTTAAAAACCAAAAAATAAACACGTTCACTTAGATTTCTTGAAATTATATCTGTTAGAGTCATCTATAGTAGCTATCATCGCTTCGTCAATCAGCAGTCCATCAAACCTTGGATCAGATGAACATGTCTAATCATTAATAATTGGTTGTATATTACTTTTTTATGCTATAAGTAATATTTATTTCAAATCAGATTAATTTAACTTTAAATATTCTAATTTTACTCAAATAAGGTGTCAGAAATATATATGTATTTTTTGAAAGAATTTTAAACTTTTTTGTTAACAAATTTCTTAATTAAGAAAATGGCCGCTATTAAGAAAATTTTAAGAAATCGAAATTAAATTTGACATTCCAATCTATATAATTTCTATCTGAAATACCAGAATATTTTACTTAATGGAAATAATAAATTTAATCATTAAACTTTCAATTAAAGCTAAAATGAAATCTTCAAGAAAACTTTTTCATTTTTTTAATTTAATTTTAAATCTTAAGTATCAAAAATTTATGCCGGAAAAGCGGAGGTGCCTAGTCTTGAATAAGTAATAAAAGGAAAATGCAGAAGTATTTGATAAAAAGGTGCAGCGTTGAATCACAGGCAAAAAAAAAAATGGATATTTTAATCGCCTGGCCATTTTTAAAGACTAAAATGGGATAAAGCAATGAATTCTTATATTTTGTTTTAATTCCCAACTTCGGGCTATAAATTCATGGACGCAAATAAAAAAAAGTTAAAAGAAGGCTGTTGAGCTAAATACTGATTTTGGTAGGGCATTAAAAGTGATTCTTCGAAATTTTGGCCATGAAATAAGCTTAACGGAAGGTCATTAATGTGTAATCGTGCAGTCGTGACGCCAGCGGGCGTTTAATCTTAATTCTGATCTCAAAGTTTATAAACATTTCTGGCCAACCAAATTTCTTAGAATTTCTCTATGAATGACAGAATCGTAACAGCCGTCGACATTCAATCTGTCTTTTTTTTTTTTTTTTTTTTTTTTCATTGCTTTCTATTGAGGCGAAATTGTGGTTCCTGAAGTGTTTATTATTTCTTTTACCTCTTTTTATCACTCACTCACTCACTCACTCCCTCACTCACTCACTCGCTCGCTCGCTCACTTCCTCACTCACTCACACACTGGCTCGCTCCCTCCTTCGCTCACTCACTAACTCGCATACTCACTAACTCGCTCACTCACTCATTCACTCGCTCGCTCGCTCGCTCAGTCACTCACTCGATCGCTCGCTCAGTCACTCACTCGATCGCTCACTCGCTCGCTCATTCTCTCTCACTCACCCACCGAATCACTCACTCCCTCATTTTCTCGCTCACTCACACGCTAGCTCACTCACTCACTCACGCGCTCACTTCCTCACTCACACACACACTCACTCCCTCACTGGTTCTCTCACTCGTTCTCTGTCTTCCTCGCTCCGTCCCTCAATTGCTCACTCACTCACTCGATCATTCATTTATATACTCACTCAATGACACAGTCAATTGCTTATTCTCACTCGCTCACATCCTCGCTCTCCCACGCAGTCTTTCTCTTTCTTCCCTCACTCGCTTGCTTATTCACTCGTCCTCTCTTTCTCTCCCTCTCCCTATCATGCTTGCGTACACTTTCTAATCTTTTGGAGAAATCTTTTTATCCCCTCTGATTCATTATCTACACCTTATTTTATTTTAGCAAGATATTTAAAGTTATTTCTTTCTTCCAATCCTAATTTGTGCGCACAATACTATTTTTATTCTATTCCATTTTCTTTATCCGTCTATTTTTTTCATCCCCGTGTTTACAAAGAGTTTTAAATATCTAATTCAATTTAACTGTCTTTTCACATTTTTATACACGTTCACAGGACATTCTCATCCCCATCTTTGAGCCTATAACGAAAATTCTTCTTCTCTTCTTTCTTAAATACAACAGATTTTGAGTGTTATCACCATAAGATATGTTTGCATATTATAACGATTTATTTAGGTGCGACACAAGACCAAAAGTATGAAGCACCCAACGAAGATCGAATTTATTACTCATTCGTAATTGATCTAGCGTAAAATCAGTTTCAGTCACTCTCCCAACGCCGTTAATGAAAAAGACTCTATTGAATCCATTGCCAGGGAAGTTTTTTTATCAATCGCTATGTACTGTCCTCCTGATTACTCTTTCCTCTTCCCACTCATTATTAATACTTCTCTTCCTAATTCTTGCACACGCTCTCAACCCTTGTGTTCTCAGTTGACATGAAGTGGAAAGACTATATTGAATCCATTGCTAGATCAACTGCTAGGAAAGTTGGTTCACTGTGTCGTGCGATTTTTCTTTCCAGAATATATCTTGCATATCTATAAGTCTACCATTCGTCCATGCTTGGAATATTGCTGCCATATATGGGCCGATGCCTCTGCTATTTCATGGTAATTGTTCGGATGAGCTCTTCTCTATGTTTTGAATATTAAGAGATTGGTGCCTAGAACTCATCAATTTACACTTGCACTGGCTAAATATAGCCGTTAACAGTTTCTTTTCTCGCACTTCTCCCTTGTGGAACTCGCTTCCGGTCCCATGCTTTCCAGCCAGCTTTAATCTGAAAAAATCTCAATCGCTATCTACTGCCGTCCTGATTACTCTTTCCTCTCCCTGCTTATTATTAATGCTTCTCTTCCTAATTCTTCCAAAACCCTGTCACCCCTTGTGTCTTAGTGGCTTTACTGCCTTGCATGGGGTAACACCGATTTTTAAAAAATTACTCTTTTCATTCGATGCTCTGTGTGTGTGTGTGTGTGTGTGTGTGCGCGCGCGCATGCGCATCTGGAGGCTTCTTCCCAAATTCATTGTGCACTGCACATTGACAAAAGGAATAAATAAATTAAATAATTTATTATTATCGGTGCTGGGGATTAACTGGCCATGGTATATTTATATTAGGGATTATTCTCTTTAATAATATAACTAAATTAAAATCTTCTTTTTCTATGTTCTGTGTCCCTTCAGGACATAGGTGTTCATGGCTCTCCACAACATTCTATCTCGTGTGGCTCTTAGCAGTTTTTCTTCATTTGCTAAGCCCCTCACCACCACCACCGCCGAACCGATTGGTTCGCTGCCTTCCCCCTATCTCTCTCGCATATACAGTTTGCATATCCAAATCTGTTAGCTGCGACCCTTTTTTTTTTTAATTTGTCAGTTGTAAATAATTTTAAATGTTAAATATATATGGTTTCCGTCTTTGTTCTCTTTTTTCCAGTTTGCAATATATATTTCTATTTTTTGCAACATGTAACCAAAAAATACCGACATATTCTTAATGGACCTAAAAATAATATTAATTGCGCTCTTATATTCTGCATAAAATCATCATGAGACTCGCGTTTGCAGTCCTGGTCTGGGAGAAGGACAATTCTGAATTCAAAATTGTATGCGGTCCTGGGACAAAAACCACAGGTTGCCCTTTAGCAAGGTATATATAACACACGGAAGCCACCACTATCAGATTTCGGGTGAAGACATTGGCATTGAACTACAATGGTACCATGCAGGAAGATCCTTCATATTGGAAACTTCGGAAACGCATAAACTAGTATCTTATGTGTTCCATATATTAAGATGCTACATAAGGTAGCATTTTAATATATGCAAAACCAAAACCCATCCAACTCGACTAGTTGGTTTTATATATATATATATATATATATATATATATATATATATATATATATATATGTGTATACACAGTGGGGGGAAATAAGTATTCGTACACTTGAAAAATTGTATTTTTATAAATGTAAAAGCCTTAAATAAAACAAATTCCGGCACATTTTATGTATAAAGACACATACTATTAAAAAATAATAATAAACTTAATTAATTCTTATTCTAACAGAAATTAATGCATTTTTTAAAATTCTAACTGGTGAAAAAAGTATTCGTACAAATCAATTATTAGAATAAAATAATCAATTAATTATGAAAAAAAGTATATTCTAGAATGTTCCAGTAACGTTATCAGTAATTATAGTTAACGCTATTGGCCATTATCAGAGCATTCTGCAATTTCTAGTCTTACGAGAAGGTTCTAATAATGCCTAAAGGTAAAGAATTGACTATTTCACAAAAACAACACATTTTGTCTCTTTGGAAAGATGGGAACAGTTACAGAACGATTTCTAACAACCTGAATATTCCTTTTACTACAATTGCTTTGTTCATTGCAAGGTTTAAAACTCGTAACAGCGTCGAAAACCAAAGACGACCAGGTACTCCGAGGAAGATTTCTCTAAGATCAGCAAGGATATTAGGACGCCAGATCAAACAAAATCCACAGGTTACCCGAGAAGAGCTGCAGGAACATCTGCGTGCATTAGGGATTAAAGTAACCAAGCGTACAATAAGTAATGAACTACACAAAAACAGTCTGGAATCACGCATCCCAAGGAAAAACTCCACTCCTCTTGAAACGACACAGAGATGCTAGGCTAAAATTCGTTAGAGAGCATAAGGATAAAGAATATTCATTTTAGGAAAAGTACTATGGACAGATGGAACTAAAACAGAGTTGTTTGGTCATAATTATCGAAATCATGTGTGGAGGAAGGACGGCGAAGCCTACTTACCAAAGAACATGTTGCCAACTGTAAAGTTTGGTGGTGGCAGTATCATGATCTGGGGCTGTTTTTCTGCAAAAGGTGTTGGCAGAATATCAATAATAGATGGCACGATGAATGCCGAAAGCTACCAGAAAATCCTGCAAGACAATTTAATGCATTCTGTTAAGAGACTTCGGCTACCTCCTGATTGCGTTTTCCAACTGGATAATGATCCTAAGCATACCGCTAGATCTACAAGGAAATGGTTAGCTGAAAGTAACGTTGATGTCTTGCAATGGCCAAGTCAGTCCCCAGACTTGAACCCAATCGTGAATTTATGGCGATATTTGAAAATTCAAATTGGGAAAAGAGCACCAACAAATATCAAGAATTTGAAGACAATATGCCAAGAAGAATGGGACAAAATACCACTCAATGTATGCAAATCATTAGTTGAGACGTACAGGAATAGACTGTTAGCTGTTGAACTCAATAAAGGATATTCCACAAAGTATTAAGTTAAGTTGATATGCTTTTTTTGTTTTGCACGAATACTTTTTTCATCAGTTAAAATGAAAAAAAAATGCATTAATTTCTGTTAGAATAAGAATTAATTAAGTTTATTACTATTTTTTAATAAAATGTATCTTTACACATAAAATGTATCAAAATTTGTTTTAGTTAAGGCTTTTACGTACATACATACATACATACATACATACATACATACATACATATATATATATATATATATATATATATATATATATATATATATATATATATATTCATGAACGTTTCATTAAATAATATAGACAAGTGTTGTCTATTTATTTTATGTAATTTTTTTTCGTAACGTCTGATAAGTTTAATAACATTATCATTAAACGAAGAAAGAAATTCACAAAAAAATTTACATATAATAAATAGACAACACTTGTCTATATTATTTAATAAAACGTGCATGAATGAAAAGATGCTGCCTAAATACACACAATATATATATATATATATATATATATATATATATATATATATATATATACATAATTATTTAAAAATTATAAAATAAGTATGTTTTGTATGTGATTTTATAACATATTCATGTTATAATTTTTAAATAAATAATTACATTGGCTCTGCTCTGTATTGAGCTCTCTTTTAAGAATAGTAATTGTTGGTTATTGGAAATTATTCCCCATAAACAAATCATATACTTGTATATATATATATATATATATATATATATATATATATATATATATATATATATATATATTAGAATATAATGTATATAATCCAGTGTGTGTATATATATATATATATATATATATATATATATATATATATATATATATATATATATAAAGAATTTTTATATATCCCAAACAGGTGAAAATAAATATAAGAAAAAGAAGTTGAAAATGCAACTGGAGTTTTTAAGAATATTTATTTATAGTAATTTTACCAGTTTCACAGTTCTATAATTTTCAAAAGTAACACTGAGTTGGTGAGATGTTTTCATACATATATATATATATATATATATATATATATATATATATATATATATATATATATATATATATGTGTGTGTGTGTGTGTATGTGTGTGTGTGTGTTATATACCGTACCTATGAAGACCAATGGGTATCTCCCAATCCTCATAAATACGTTGGACATTATGGTAAGTGGGGGTTACTACGCTAAGTAGTCCACCACAAGCAGTGGTTTAACTAATTCACGCCGCTGGCGAGTATTGTATTTTGTTGATGTTATAAAAATTACCATTCAATCTCCAACCCCCGTTTTGGTTATCACATATTCAGTAACCGTTTCTAGGTTCCAACAATATGATTTCACTAATGCCACTGTAATAAAAAAAAAGATAACATAATTCTGAAGTTGAAAATACATTGAAAACTTAATAACATTATTACCAACTATAAATACACACCGAAAACATTACATTACATCGCCATCTTTCTTTGAATCCATTCTTAAAAAACTCCCATTGGACAATCACACATACACAATTACGAATACACATTACCATCTAATGCCCACTTAGACATACAAGAATCTTACATACACACACAGAATTATCATGCAGGTGACACGCGACTGGCCAATAAGAACTAACCCAAACAAAATTGAAAATACCTGTCTTTCTGTCTTTTTGTCTGTCTTCTCTTAATGACGAATAAAAGTGAAACATGTTAGGTTGATATATGTTACCTATTTGTTCTATTTTTATCATCCTGTCGGATTCTGTTAAAAATATTGCCAAGTAAGGAAAAGTCGGATAATTCTTTTAAAAAAATTTGAAACTACCTGCTCGTTACGGGCGTATGTAGACGTGGCAACATCAGCAAAACCCATTCCGATGAAATCCTAACGGATAAAACACGTCACTAACAAAAACACACACACACACATACACTATACAAAAACGGAAATAGTTTTTAAAAGATAATGAGGTCATTAACAAAAATAAGAAAAATCTTCCTTCCATCTTTTTCTGGACAATCCTAATTGTTTTATTACACTTTAAGCAAAGGAACTCCACCGCAAAAGAATATGGAAAACAATGTATACAATATATATATAAAAAAATAAATAAATTCACATTATAACTAAAAACATTTGCTGCATCTCCTTTCATCTTCCATATAAATACATTAACATCTCTAAATACAAAATAACAGAAGACCAAGAGGAATTACACAACTTTGGACCTGTCATTTACAAACAATAAAATAGATTGGGTAAAAAACTGAAATTGAAACGTTATATCAAAACATACAAAAACATAAAAACAACAACTAATAGAAACAAAACCATTAATTCGTGATCTACTCAAAGTTGAAGCAATAAAAGACAGACATGAGAAAAGAAAAAAACTCGTCCAAGCTCCTAAGAAAACAATTAAAAATCGCTGCTAAGGAGCTACGTAACCATACACATGTAATTTAAAAAAAAAAGCAGATAAAACCAATACCTTTGTTGTATTAAATAAATCTGATTTTAATTCAAAGTTAGAATATATATATATATATATATATATATATATATATATGTGTGCGTGTGTGTGTGTGTATGAATGTATATATATATATATATATATATATATATATATATATAATTATTTATTTAAAAATATGATTCCAACACGTTACATAAGAGTTCTCATGTTTCAAAACAAGAGCCGAAAACTTCAATATAATTATTTGAATTAAATTGAATTAAAGTACTAAGCTCTGTTCCATCTTCAGGCGAAATTTTTTTCGGAATTCCCCAAAAAATTTCGCTTGAAGATGGAACAGAGTTTACTTTAATTCAATTTAATTCAAATAATTATATTGAAGTTTTCGCCTCTTGTTTTGAAACATGAGAACTCTTATGTAGCGTGTTGGAATCATATTTTTTAAATAAATAATCATATTTATGCTCTACTTTTGTATCGAGCACTATTTTTTTAAAAATAATAACAAAAATACTAAAGAACTTTGGATTATTTACCTAACGAGTTCTTTCCTATTTTGTATATATTTTTCACACACACACACACACACACACACACACACACACACACACATATATATATATATATATATATATATATATATATATATATATATATATATATACATATATTTAGTATTACACAACAAAATTACTTCCTATAGTGCAGATAGATCTTTTGAAAGTAATTTTGAATTTTGTTGAGTAATAGTATTTATTGGCTCTGTTATAATATATACTTTGAGTTCTTTTTTGGATCAGTTTTAATATTTTATATTAATAGGATCCACTTAGACTGTATACCAATGGATTTATTACCTGTAATATATATATATATATATATATATATATATAAAGAGAGAGAGAGAGAGAGAGTGCATACAGTTACGGGGACAAAAACGTGCGCACAAATTGTATTGATTAAACAAACATCCCAATAATTAATATATCAAGCACCTAGATAAAAACAACTTCTTGCGCGACAAGCACTACGGCTTTCGATTGACCTGATCCACTACTGATGTCCTAATTACCATTACACACAGAATTAATGAGGCCCTTCACGACAAACACACCTCGAGGAGTATAGCATTAGCTATTTTGAAGGCCTCCGATAAGATGTGGCACAGTGGTGTGGCACATATGTTTCCTACATATTTTTCCAGCTACGGAATCACTGGAGGGGTCTTCTCACTTATAAAAATCCTTCCTAACAGGTAGATCCCTGAAGGTAGTTATTAACGGCCAGTTCTCCGAGGCTCTAGTGGTCAGCGTAGGCATCACCCAGGAGTTACTTCTGCATAGGGTAATTTTGAACTTTGATAAAAAAAAAAAATGGATTCAACCATGAGTTTTTAATTTTCCTTCCACATACAACTAAAACAACTTTACGAGATATTACTTACCAAATATCAGGCAAAATGGCGAACATAAACTAGTTATAACAGAAAATAACATGTATCCAATACTTATGCGTCTCACTATATATATATATATATATATATATATATATATATATATATATATATATATATATATTCGTATATAGAGAAACATAGATATATATATATGCATACATATATATATACATACATATATATATACATATATATTCATATATACATATATATATATCTACATATATATACACACACATATGTATATATATATAGATACATATATATCTATATATATATATATATATACATGTATATATATATATATATACACATATGTATATATATGTAGATACATATATATCTATATATATATATATATATATACATGTATATATATATATATATATGTGTGTGTATATATATATATATATATATATATATATATATATATATATATATATTCGCACACATATGCACAACAGACTATTTATGAGACTTTGCGTACGTCTGTAAAGAAAAACTCTGCTAGTTCGTTATTAAAGTAGTTTTAGAACCTGAAAGTGAAAGAATTTGACCTTATTTCTTTTAGTTATATGTCGGTTTACTTTTCGCCCCCACCCTCTACGTTTTGTCTCACCGAAACTAAGTCATAAAATCTTTACAATGTGTTCTTAGAGTGTCATTTTATTGCTTTTCAAGTGTTAGTTAGATGTCATATTGAAACCGTCTAACGAATCGCATGACGACGTTCAATTGTTATTATCTCGTTTACAATCACGAGTTATCGCCCTTGTTCTGCATCTCATCACTATACCCGTTTGAGAATAATCCAGAAATTACACCAGGATTACACCGTCTGCCTAGGGACAGAATGAATTGATATAGAAATATAAGTACACGGAAATATAAACATACATAAGACAAAGATGTGTCTTCTCGCCGGATTTATTCAACTTTTGCGGCAAGGCAACCCTAAGAGACCTACAAGTCCTACCAAGATTTTTTATCACTCGGCACATTCTTAACGATACGGGATATGATAGATGGCATTGTATTGATGGCAGATCCAGAAAGAAAACCCCAGTTGCTTCTAGATATGTTGTTATAGGAAAGCAAGAAGAATAGACTAACCATCAATTGTAAAAAGACAAAATGAATGGTTGTCAGTTATAGGAATAGCCGAAAATGAGAACTACGAATCGGAGGTAGTAAAAGAAAGCAAGTTATCGGTCTTTGCGGCAGACGATTCGGGCGTGAGGCACCTTTACCTGACTTGACCCAAACCATTGGAGTGAAATTGGAAGAAGGAAGACTATTGCCTAAGTCCTAGTAGAGGGGCACTGGAAGACTATTCTATGAGTCCTAGTAGATAGGCATTGAAAGACTAATGCCTCAGTCCTAGTAGACAGGCATTGGAAGACTATTGCCTGAGCCCTAGTCGACAGGTATTTGAAGACTGTTACCCGTGTTCTAGTAGACAGGCATTGGAAGACTATTGCCAGAGTTCTAATAGACAATCATTGGAAGACTATTGCCCGAGTCTTAGTAGACAATCATTGGAAGACTATTGCCCGAGTCCTAGTAGACAGGCATTGGAAGACTATTGCCCGAGTCCTAGTAGACAGGCATTGGAAGACTATTGCCCGAGTCCTAGTAGACAGGCATCCTCAGATACGAGGGCCCAGTCATAAGGGATACAGCAGTGAATAGTGGAGAATTTTCACACAGATAAATAGAAAACTTCAGGCAACACAGATATGAGTTTACAAAATGCTGAGAATAGAATAAACGGGAGTATTTAAGAGAAGTTTTAAGGAAAATGGGGAAAAATGTAGAATTAAATGTAGAACCAGAAAAAAGCAGTTGGAATTTCTGGGACACATAGCGAAAAAAGGGTCTTTGGAAAGTTTGGCACGCACAGGGTATACAGAAAGAAAAAGAGACAGAGAAATGCAGCTAAATGAATGGTAGAACGGAGAGTGAGAAGGGACTATGTATAACACAGCAAGCATTGCTAAGTGATACGAAAGATAGGATGTTGTGGAGAGCGCGTATCCTGAGGCGATGCGGCAAATAGAAAAAAAAAAGATGAAAGAGAATACTTTCATTTTATCTCGTATACAGCAGGACCGATTTTTGGAGAACGATTTTGGAAAGGTTATCGTTTTTCTTTATTATGTTTTGTTGTAACTTTTTTTTTTAACAAACCTTTCCTTGCAGATGTGTTTTAGTGATAAAAGTCGAAAATTGCGTTGTAATATGAAGGATTTAACCTTTTTGGCTTTACGTCAAATTTATTTTTCATATAAAATGTTTTATTCATACATCAGTAACATATATTCTATCAGCAAACCGTGGGTGTTCGTATAAGTCGTAAAAACGGAAAACGAATACGAGGAAGACGAAATTAAAACTTAATTAAAAATTAGTAGAAGAAGAAGAAAAAGGAAACGAGGCTTCAAGAAGAAAACTGATGGGAAAAGAAAGAAGAAGAAGAAGAAAAATAAGAAAAAGAGGAGGAGGAAAAAGGAAAAGGAGGTAAACGATGCTTCAAGAAGAAAACTAGAAAGTAAACGATGCTTCAAGAAGAATAATAGATGAAGAAAAAGAGGGGAACGAGTCTTCTAGAAGAAAACTGATTGGAAAAGAAATAAAAATTATATAGGAAAAAAGAAGAAAAAAAGGAGGTAAATGACGCTTCAAGAAGAAAACTGATGGAGAAAGAAAGAAAATGATAGACGAAGAAGAATAAGAAGAAAAGGAATAGAAAAAGCGGGATACGAGGCTTCAAGAAGAAATCTGATGGAAAAAGAAAGAAAATTATTGAAGAAGATTGAGAAGAAAAGAAGAAAAAGATGAGGGAAACGAGCCTTTAAGAAGAAAACAGATGGAAATGATAGAATATTTTATGAGAAAAGAAAGAAGAAAAAGAGAGAAACGAGGCTTCAAGAATAAAACTAATGAAAAAAGAAAGTAACTTATAAAAGAAGAAGTAGTAATAGTAGTAGTAGTAGTAGTAGTAGTAGAAGAAGAAGGCTTAATCTTGCTCTGGGCTGACAACGAGAATTTTATCAATATTTAGAACGAGGTGATTATAACGAACATTGTCAGTTTTACAACTTACCAAATTTCACTTTGAATCATTCATTTTTATTATATCGGCATGGTTACTCACACCCTAAACAATGGTTAAATAATATTCTCACAAGCGCCACTCAAAGTAGAGCGTTATTAAATAAGGTTGTTCTAAAGATGCAAAAGGATTAAGTAAGAAATGCATATTACAAATATGTTTAAGATAGATAATGGTTAACTCTAGATTCTAATGATCGTAGATGCACCCTGTTCGTAGTTTGTGTAAGAGAGATAGGTCTGGAAAATAAGTTGTCTGAGTGGTATTCCCCACTAACAATGGGATACGAAGGGAATGGGGATGAATTGAACCCGGGGACGTTCCATATCGGTTCCTAGATGTTAAGTCCAAACTTATGGAACCCGGAAATGAATTGTCATAAAAATAGCGATAAAATAGTGAGAGGGCTAGCGGCATTGGGACTCTGTGGGATGACGGTTACTGGATAGAAAAAAATTCATCACCCACAAGGCAGCGTAAATGATATTAAACTCTTTCAAGTTATAACAGTGCGAATTCAAGGGGTCGATATTTATTAATGTATATGACGGATAGATGAATTGATATTATATTATATTAATATTACGTTGGTGCAAAAATAATGACGTTTTCTCACATAGTAACATATGTGAGAAAACGTCATTATTTTTGCACCAACCTAATATCATATTAATTAGTACTTTATTAATTGATATTAAGATTGTTATTTATTACTGTATATGACGGATAGATGGTGATTTCAGGTAAGAGCTAATTGAGAACGTGAAACAAAATCTTGGGAAAGATGTCGGAGTGGCCTTTGATATATTGAGAACAGGAACAAGGTAAAATATGGATTTAAACCTATAAAATGAGATGAATTAGGTCGCAGGGAGGATTCGAACCTGGGACAACTGAACCAAAAAAGCAGTAAGACTCAGAGGTTCCCAGGCTTACACACCTGCAAAGAGACGAATTGATGACAGGTTTGTGCGTTTTCAAAATTTACCCAGTTGGGATTGTTTTGAAAAGACTTATCTCTGTTATTCCTATTCTGCAAATTATGTTGTTTCTTTGCTAAATTGTGACCAATATTTCAGTCTGGTAAGGGCTGAGTCATTGGGTGGATGTTTGTTGCCGACTTAAGGTTATTGACCCCTCGTTGATGGAAGCGGCTGATGGAATCTTAATAAAAAGAGACGGCAAAAACGCTTTGATAAGTTTTGTTCTGGTTTTTATTTTATTGCAGTCAGAATCCACGCCACTGCTAAGCTTTTAGCAAGGATACCCAAACAAAAGAGAAAGAACTCACATTTTCTATACGTTCCTACATAGGACTATCATGTATATTACTGCTTCTAGTCGATCTTCTCTCGAGTCGAGATTAATACTCGCAGTTATATCTTTACATATACATATATCATCGTAATAAACCTGTAGTTGAGTTGACAACGGTGTTTGTGAATTTCCTTGACGCTTGTCCTATTCTCTTTGATCATCAAGCCCCCGAATCCCGAAGAAAAAAGTTAAAATGGTCGGTTTACTTTTCGCCTGCACCCTCTACGTTTTGTCTCACCGAAACTAAGTCATAAAATCTTTACAATGTGTTCTTAGAGTGTCATTTTATTGCTTTTCAAGTGTTAGTTAGATGTCATATTGAAACCGTCTAACGAATCGCATGACGACGTTCAATTGTTATTATCTCGTTTACAATCACGAGTTATCGCCCTTGTTCTGCATCTCATCACTATAACCGTTTGAGAATAATCCAGAAATTACACCAGGATTATACCGTCTGCCTAGGGACAGAATGAATTGATATAGAAATATAAGTACACGGAAATATAAACATACATAAGACAAAGATGTGTCTTCTCGCCGGATTTATTCAACTTTTGCGGCAAGGCAACCCTAAGAGACCTACAAGTCCTACCAGTATTTTTTATCACTCGGCACATTCTTAACGATACGGGATATGATAGATGGCATTGTATTGATGGCAGAGCCAGAAAGAAAAGCCCAGTGGCTTCTAGATATGTTGTTATAAGAAAGCAAGAAGAATAGACTAACCATCAATTGTAAAGATACAGAATGAATGGTTGTCAGCTAGAGGAACAGCCGAAGATGAGAACTACGAATCGGAGGTAGTAAAAGAAAGCAAGAAGAAGGGACTAATGATCAACTGTAAGAAAACAGAATGCGCGTTTGTCAGTAAAATAAAAAGCTACGAATTTGAGATATCAAAATCAAGCAATTAAAAGTTACGGAAAGTATAACAACTAAATCCGAAGTCAAAATATGTTTTCCAAAAGTTTCAAAAAGTCTTTCGTAACAGAAAAAGTTCGATAGAAACTAAGAAAAATGTACTGAACTGCTATATAGCGTCAGTCACCCTATATAGCGAACATTCTAATGGAATTCAGTTCTACTGTGATATACACAACGTTTTCGAAAGTAAGTCCTACCACTGAGCGGCGCTGTCAAGGAGGCTATCGTCCGCAGAAGACGAATACAGCTATACGAGAATACGGCTATGGTGTCGAAGACCTCCCTCATGTTCGGGGTCCGTGAACCATTAAAGAGATACGTTGAGTTGCCACGGATCAATGAAGGTGGTATGTCTGGTGCTGTGGTTGCGCGAATCTACGATCATCGGAAGTTTTATAAAGTCTGAAATGTGGGTATGGTGCAGCTCTGTCATCTATAGCAGCAAATATTGCATTTTAGTTTCTCTCGCAAACCTAAAGCATGCCAGGTGTCCGGTATTTTCTGGGGTAGTAGCATGAGCCAACCATTTTTAAGATCTGGGGTCAACTTCACTCTTCCAAGTCGCCTGATTGAGAGAAAACCGTTCATCGTAAACGGAGAACATTTAGGGCCTGGTAAAGAAACGATGATTTACTGCGGAAAAATCTGTTATGAATCGAAAGAGACATGATCGCCCAAGTGTGTGTTATGCGTGACTCTTGATTCACTGACTGAAGTATGTAACGGCATAAAAGCCGAACGAATGTATTAGACACAACGAAAATGATTTTAAACATGAAAGAAAACTGTGTGGTTAGATGTAATAGATATCGTCTCAGAATTAGAAATAAAGAGTGTTCCAATAACTTAGACCGATTTTAATATGAATTAAGTTTAAGCGTCTAAAGATTTTTTTCTTTATCTTTCAGATTTGGCGGACATTTGGACGATATTATTTTTCACACAATATCTGTCATATCTTAATATGATATGATATATGATATGATAATAAGATATATGACAATATGTCATATCTTAAATAAGATAATCCAATAGAGAAATAAATAATTTTTTACCAATAACACTTATTTACTTACTGCTTACTTTGATCCGTCTTAATGAAACACCCTTATATATAATCCGTCTTAATGAAACACCCTTTCGTATTCCCCAGTTCGAATTCCAGTTGGATTCGTTACATTCACTTACGCGCAAATGCCCTTGAGTATGAATCTATATGTTCTCCCCACATTTATGTGTTGAATAGCAGGATACACTAAGTTCTATAGCCTTGGTAGGCAACCAGTCTATTGTAGAAAGAAACGGCAACCTACTGAGGGAATATCTACCTAGTTAATCGTGAATCGAAAGAGTTATAACCTCTCAAGCGTGTATCATGTGTGCCAGTTACTAGATCCGGCAGCAAGATCGAGGTTTTCAGAAGCGTGGAACCACTTCTTAATTGCTGTTGGTCCCAGGTCCACCCTGACCCGGGGTGATAGCATCTGTTAGGGTCCCAGCTATGGGCAAATAGGGAATCTCCAAGCAAAAACCAAACTCTATGAAAGTATAAAAACATATTTGTATAGAAAAATACCAGCAATACATTTTTATATATAAAAATATTAGTAACAATGCATAGCAATATATTTTATCTATAGTTAAGGGCATACAATTTTTTGTGATGTCAACGAACACTCGTTGCCACTTTCGTAATGCTCGTTGTAGTAGAGACTTTGTAATCGCAGATACAACAATAGTAACGCCATTGAACAATACTGGTGTCAGACACCTTCGAATATCACTCGCACTAATATTACTTTCTCGGTAATACTCGCTCGAAAAGTAACCACCGAATAGTGATTCGAAGAGTAATCCGTATAGTGATCAGTATAGAGAAATAATATAGTTAACAGTATAAGAGAAATAGTATAGTGAATAGTATAGAGAATAGCGATCCGTATAATAATAGAGGATAGAACAGAAATAGTGATCACTTAGACGCCACGCTAATTCCCATATATGCATTACCTTTGCCATCATGTGATCTACTTATTCAAAATGGGATCGCCTGTGTTTGCTCTCTGGTGATCTGTATTAAAACTTCAGTATCAACAGCGACATTTTATTCCTATATAACACATTTGCATTCAAAATATATTCACTTGAAGCCATAAAATTGTGTATTTAAAATATTAAGATTTCGGCATTAAATAGTGGTTGATATTCCACTAAACAAAATCAAACAAAGAACGTATGGCACTAAACTAACTGACTGATTAGTACAAAAGAAAACATTGCAAAAATATCTTTCGATATAGCAGAAAACCTTACTGTATATAAAAAGGAAATTCGGAGTAGAGATAACCATAATCAAGAAATTGCAGTAGTGAAAATAGCCTGTATGATTACAGTAATAAGACACTACAAAAGAACTATTTTATAATAGGGCAGAAATGTCGAGTAATTGGTCCTGGTTAAATGTAATTGGCAGAAATGACCAACAAACAGAATTGACAAAGTTACCAATAATAAGAGAATGAACAGGCAAAAGTAATACCAAGCAAACAATATATACAGGACAAAAAGTAGCAAAGCAACAGTAGTGAAGCAAAACAGTTCACAAACTAAGAAACAAAATGTGATACAGACAACTTACGGTAGAAAAAGAAACACAAATATGGCGGATAAGACTGAGAAATACTCTATCTTGTTGATTAGGGAAATTTCCAAGCATGCATCTGTACGTTTTTTTCTATAAATTTGGGGAAGGGATATTTTTGTAGTCATTATAGTTGTAGTCATTCACAATTTTACCATTACCCATATTTCCTTTCAGTCACATTTCTTTTGTAACTTTCCAGGTGTTTAATGGCAGAAGTGTGTTGAGGAATATTTAGGTAAGATGGATCAGCTGGTACAGACGAATGCCGTAGGTACTTTGTTAGTATATATCTTTTTACAGTGCCTACGGTTCCAATCTGCTAGGAATGTCTGCTAAGAACACAAACACACTGCAAATTTATAGATAAATCTTACAGATGCACGCTGGGAGTTTTTTCCTACCCAATACAAATGGACCAATTATCGCACTCATCCGCCATATTTATGTTTTTTTCTGATCTTGTCTTGAAGTCAGAACACTATAATCACTTGACTGTATCGCTTTTACTTCTTATTACCGTCGTTTTGTCCATTTTGATATGCATATATGTTGTTTGCTTCGTATTATTTTCCCCTGTTCTTTTTCTTCCTTTTCTTATTTGAGAACTATGTCTATTCCGTTTGTTTTTGTCAGTTGCACTTAACCATAGCCAGTCACTCCATTTATTTTGTTCATTAATTAATTTATTTATTTATTGCTCTTGTCACTCTGCAATGCACAATGAAATTAGGCAGAAGTCTTCGGATGCACCAACAAAGACACACACACAAAAAGCATCGAATGAAGAGTAATTTTTAAAAAATCGGTATTACATGTCACCCCATGCAAGGCAGTAAAGCCACTAAGATACAAGGGGTTACAGGGTAAGGAAGAATTAGGAACAGAAGCATTAATAATGAGTGAGGAAAGAAAAGAGTAAACAGGAGAACATTAGATAACGATTGACATTGCATTTAAATTTTTACAGATTAAAGTTTGCTGGAAAATCATGAAACCAGAAGGGATTTCTACAAGCAAGAAGTGCAAGAAAAGAAAGAGTTAGCATATAATTTACGGTTACATCCAGCCATCTCCGCTGTAAATTGATAAGATCTCGACGTCAGTCTAGTACTGCACTTAAATTCAAAAAGTCTAGGTATGGGTTAGGTACCATAGGTACCATAGCGAAGAGCTCATCTGAACAATTACCATTAAATTATTTATAGAAAAGGCACAGAGAGGCAACCTTACGGCGGTGGGAAAATGACTGAAGCCGAGCCGCCAGATCAGGACCAATAATATTGCTGATTCTTCTTTGGATTTTATCAAAGATCTCAATTTAAATACCGGGGTCACAATATGTGGTAACAATATTCTATACATGGACTAATGGCAGATATGTAAGATAGATTCTGGTGAGAAAAATTGTCTCGCATGCCAGAGTGAAACAACTTTCTTAGCAGCTGACCTAGCAATGGCTTCAATAAATACTTTTAAAATTTGTTAAAAATTGGCAGCGTGCGGCAGCGTTTATTTTAAGCAGGGCCCAAGGATAAAAATAATACATTGATAATATTCAAAAATATATTATGTATGCAAAAAAATATAAACAATTCGCGTACTAAATATTAGTTACCTTCAGAAATGGTGAAATACACACAAATAGAACCGTGAAAGTTTATCACCGAAACATTGTGATCAGAGACCGCAAAAACAAATTGTCTTCTTATTGACATGGCAGCCCCTGTAGGCTGTAAGGTATCTTTGAAGATCTTCAAAAACTATCAAAATACAAGGACCTTGAAATAGAAATTTAAAAATTGTGGCACATGAGGACATCAACA
Organism: Acanthosepion lycidas; assembly: GCA_963932145.1. Classification (NCBI taxonomy): domain Eukaryota; kingdom Metazoa; phylum Mollusca; class Cephalopoda; order Sepiida; family Sepiidae; genus Acanthosepion; species Acanthosepion lycidas. The sequence continues at coordinate 35,751,112 of OZ010584.1, read as the reverse complement.
ACTCCAGTTGTAGTTGGAGCTGTTGGATTCCAATAGAGCCATTGTAGGGATTTCTGATAGTTTATGTCTTAAAGAAATACAAAAAATTGTACTCAGAAGTATTTATTTTTTTTTATTTTTTTCCTTGTCTCTACTCCTACCCCTTTGTCTAATGAACTCTTTGATAACTCTTCCACCAAAATGTAGTAGAATTGATGGTCTACCTTATAAAACTAGATAAGTATCACACATTGTCGGAAGGTTGAACATTGGAAAGACACTTGTGCGACCCTCTCACAATGTAAGGAATCGTAAATTTTATACCATTTTTAAACTGAAATTTTCCTTTTCTTTGATTTCATTCTAAATTTCTTTGACTTTATTTAACTTTTAACTTCTTTCATTTTCAATTTTCTTTTTTCATTTTTCTTTTTTTTTTAGTGGAATATCCCCCATTAATAAAGACTGATATTCCACCTGGTAATGGCAACTCCGACTTATACTAAATTAAAACTTAGTATAGTCAGTGCCATGTCTATACGTATATGCTACCTCACTTATTACAATACTCAATTACGATCTCTTTAACTGTTGATATGTTGATTTATTCCCCATCTGTACCAATCTCATTGGTTGGACGTGCTCTCAGGTCTTCTTTGAGTGTCGTCCTTGAACATAATTACTCCTTGGCGGTCAAGGTTAAAACGCAAATTCCTACGAATCTCCATGAATACGAATAAAACTTCATGTCGGATCGGTCATCACCCGGGTCAATAAGGGCCGCGTACCTCAGAGAGGAACCAGTCTGGGACGGAAAAATCTGCCACTGGAACAAATTCTTCCAAAAACGAAGAGACACTAGGACACCAAACCCGGACTATTTCCAACCTTGGACCAAGTGTCTCAATGCCAAATCAAATAAGAAAAAGAAGATGCTGGTTCTGTGATAATTACCCAGAAACAATCGATCATCTTGTATCAGGTTGCACGGTATTGGCATCCACTGAATATAAAACCCGGCATGACAGAGTTGGCCAATACTGCACTGGAAAATCTGTAACCTCTACGGAAAGGAAAGTGAAAGTGGTATGAACACCACCCAGATCTGGTTACGGAGATAGGACCTGTTATAATTTTATGTGACTACACAATACTCATAGACAGAACAATCAAAGTTAACCGCCCAGACATTGTTATTTGAGATCGCACACAAAAAAGGTGCCTTCTTATTGATATGACAGTTCCTGCAGACTGCAATGTATCTTTGAAGATCTTCAAAAAGCTATCAAAATACAAGGACCTTGAAATCGAAATCTCAAAAATGTGGCACATGGGAACATCAACAATTCCAGTTGTAGTTGGAGCATCTGATTGATTGGAAAAGATTCTAGTAGACTAATTGAAGGGATTCCTGGAAGCCCATGCCTTAAAGAAATACAAAAAAATTGTTCTCACGAGTACGGCCCACACCTTGCGAAGGGCTTTGTCTATATAAAATGTTTTTTTTGTTTTGTTTTTTTCTAGTAGAAAATTTCATGATGCAATTTTTAACCTTAGGTCCCTGGGCGGGACCCGGAAAGAAATGAGTACACCTCAGAACTCAAAGGAAATAATAATTATTATTATTATTATTTTGGGCTCTGATAATAAAAAGGAACTCAAGAGCAAATCAAGAATATCCCTGGTACACCATCTCTCCAGAAATTCCAAAAATGTGTTCCAACAAACACAGCCATTATCCGGCAAAGAGATTTATCCATTTTTTTTTTTGTTAATAGCAGCTGTCTTTTCTTTAATTATGTGGAAACAAAAATCACGTCTTAAGGAAAGTTGGTTCTCTGAGTTGCGTCTTAAAATCTACAAATCTTCCATTCGTCCTTACATTGAATACTGTTGCCATATATGGTCTGGTGCCCCCGCTGTTCATCTAGAGGTCCTAGACAAAATACAGGGATGGATATGCAATGTGATAGGTCCTGATCTGGTATCTCGTCTGCAGTTACTTTCTCACAGACGTAATGTGGCTTCCCTCTGTCTTTTCTACAAATATTTTCATAGCAGCTGCTCTGAAGAGATACTTTCAATGGTGCTCTATCTGCATGAATTTAAGCGTGCTACTAGGTTGACATCTCGATCCCACTCTTTCACTGTCGAAACAGTTAAGTGTAACCGTCTCTTCTACTCCAACAGCTTCTCTCGCACTTCCCGCCACTGGGACTCCCTTCCTCATACCTTCTTCCCTGATAACTCTTATATGTCAATCGACATCATCTGATGCCTTGGTCCTGATCCCAGCCATTTTCTATATCATTTCCTCACAACACCCCTCTTTACCCTTGATCTCAATGTCTGTAACCCCTTGCATGCTAGTGGCACTCCAGCCTTGCTTGGGGTGAAATGCTTAAAAAAAATCAAAAATTTGTTCTAACAAGCGCAGCCTATATCCTGTAAAGAGCTTTGTCCATTTAATTTTCGTTGTTGTTAATAGGTGTCTTTTGTTTATATTAGGGGAGACAACTCTTCCATAACGAATCATTGACTCTTCACGGAAAAAATGAAACAACGAGATGGCTGCTGGACAATCCACCAAGGTGAACTGTTTATGCAACCAAATCCTGCTGTATCCTGATTAGTGAGAATAAAAACGAATATTGTTGTGTTTTAAAATATATTTAATTGTGTTTTGTTATATTTTGCTGTTCCTAATTTTTGGGGTTATAACAATTTAATTAAGTGGAAACAACAAAAAAAATCACATCCTTCACTTGCCGTAGGTTTTTGGTTATCATCCGTCATGTGATTATAAAACAAATGCAAGTCAAAAATAATAATAACGCTGATTTATATTTTTTTAGATTAAAGGAGTCAACGAAATTTGAGTGACAGATCTAGACAGTTGGGAACACTCTCAGAAGATATTCCTAATTGGGCTTCAACTGCAATAGGTTGCCATTTCTTTCTGGGGTAGACTGGTTGCCAACCACGGATATAGAACCCTGTCTATACTGCTATTCAACGCAAAGCTGGGAGGAGAAGACATAGATTCATGCATTTTTCCAAAGGTATTTGCAAGTAAGTGAATACAACAAACCCGACTGGCATTCGAACTCGACTCTTCGGCCTCAAATCCGGAGCCGATAGCCATTACACCACAACACACACTTTTGAAGTATGTGATGCTAGTATTATTATTACCATTATCAAGTCTCCTATTGTCCAGGATGTAATCATGAGTTCAATCCTTGGATATGGTAGTGGCACATCAATTCAGTAAAAAAGAACAATAGCTCATATCACAGGGACAAACTATCACAATAATCATATCAGTACTTCAAATGAAAGATTAGGAAGAAAACGCCTGTCGATACTGGAAAGAGCCATAGCAGCTGCACTTGAAAAATGTATGTTCCTTAAAAAAAACTGTTTTAAGGGAAAGGTTTTTAAAATTTCAAAAAGCAGCATTGGGTGCTGCGCCAATGAATGTCGAATATTTACTTATAAGTAAACTTATAAAAAACTATTAATATGTAAAAAAAAAAATATTTAGATTTGTGGAAAAGATTGTCAAGGGGGATTGATATTACGTAACGTTTGAGCACTCTTTCTTTTTTTGTTTTCAAGGAAACTTTCTCGTTTCTTAATATTCTGCTTAGTTTTTGGAAGGTAACTTTCGCTATTTCGATGGGCTTTCAGATTTTTGGTGTCACATTTTCCAGATAGCTAAATTTATGTACTTACTTTATTTTTGACGTCCCCGATTTGGGCTTGTCGACTCGGATTCAGGGCAACACTGTAAATCAATTCAACGACTTGATCTATTCCTAAGGAAATGTATCTCACGAGTTAAATGCCAAGCGTTTTACACGAATACTTGTGAACTTACGACACTGAACAAGTAACGAGATATTTTCGCTGTGTTCTTGATGTTTTCTCTTTGGTTAAACGTCTGTCCAAAGAATTTATTGAAGAAAACATTTTTGATAAAAGTCGAGCAATAATAAAATCTTAACAAATATCAAGAAATGGAAAGCGTTGGCGGAAAACATGGCGAAAACCAAGACGCGAATAAGAGATAAGAAAAAATGTTTTACATTTAAAGAATAATTAGAAAAAAGAAGAAAATGAAGCATATATGAGAATGAGGAAAAGGGAAACAAGAAAGAAAAGTCAATCTAATCAACTTCTACATGTATTTGGTTTCCTAACCGATTCTCTCTGCGTGCGTGCCAATGTGCCCGCGCATGCGCGTTCGTGCTTGTCAATTCCTTCCTACATTTTGCCTTTCGTGGAATCTTAACAGAGTTCTTAAATTTGTAGACGCTGAAAATGAATAACGAAGAGAGGAGGAAGATAGACAAAGATTAGCCGAGAACGAAAGAAAGAAAGAAGCAAACAAACAAACAAACAAGCAAACAAGCAAAGAGAGATAAAAGAAAAAGAAAGAAACAAAGAGAGATAAAAGAAGGAAAGAAACTAAGAAAGAAAAAAAAGAAAAAAGACAGAAAGAGAGGAAAAAGAAAGAGAGAGGAAACTACAGAATGTATTCGGAAAGGCGCTATGAAAGAATGCTGCTTCCTTATCCGCCCCAAGAAAGCGTTCCTAACACGCCGAAAGAAAATTAGTCCGTCGAGTCTGAAATCATTGCGCCATCAAAATCCGAAGAACGAATAAATAAGGGGGAAAACAGATGATGTCAACATGAGACGGCGGCCGGATAAGACGCTGAGCCGGTCGTCTGAGGGCTGCCTGTGGATGGAACTCGATATGTCTATCTATCGTCTGTGAAAAGATCGTAATTTTGAATTGGCATTTCAAGGGAAATGGTTGTTTTCTGTCACTGATATAAAATCTTGGATGTTTGTGAAGAGAAAGAAAAAGGAAAGAGCAAAAATAGAAACGTATAAGAAGCGGGCACACACAAAGATAGAAATGGCCTTTCATTTCTCGAGTCAAGCGACGTAGACGCAGTGGAAAGAAGACGTTTACGCAAACAGATGGCGTCAAATGTAACGGTTGTAAAGGGAGATAATAAAAAAGACAAAGAAGAAGACGGAAGAGGAGGAAAGAGGCGAATACAGAAAAAACATTGGAAATTTTGAAAGAAAATTTGCAACAAGTTTTGTATTCGATTAAGAGGTTGTAAAGGACGATAAAAGCAAGAGAAAGATAAAGTATGAAGATAAACAAGAAGGCAACAAAAAGGCTACAAAATGAAAACTAATGCACAAAGAAATGAAATAATAGAAGAAGATTCAAGAGGCAAATTACCGGAAAAAGGAGAAAGTTATAGAAGTAGAGGTATAAGAAAAAAGGAAGCAAAGCTTCAAGAAGGAGCTTAGAGAATAAAAATGGCGGAAAAGGAAGAAAATTATAGAAGAAGAAGGTAGAAGGAGGAAACAATCCATCAAGAAGAACTGAGGAAAATGAAAGAAAATTATAGAAGAAGAAAAAGAAGAAGAAGAAGAACGTAGAAGGAGGAAACAATGCATCAAGTAGAACTGAGGAAAATAAAAGAAATTATACAAGAAGAAAAAGAAGAAGAAGGAAGAAGAAGAAGAAGGAAACAATGAATCAAGAAGAAATAAGGAAAATGAAATAAAATTATAGAAGAAGAAGAAGAAGAAGAAAGACAAGAAAAAGAAGGGGAAGAAGGAGGAGGAAACGATGCTTCAAGAAGAACGGAGAAAAATGAAAGAAAATTATAGAAGAAGAAGAAGAAGATGAAGAAGAAAAACAAGAAAAGGAAGGGGTAGAAGAAGAAGGAAATAATGCTTCAAGAAGAACTGAGGAAAATAAAAGAAATTATAGAAGAAGAAGAAGGTAGCAGAAGGAGGAAACAATGCTTCAAAAATAACTGATGAAAATAAAATAAAATTATAGAAGAAGAAGAAAAAGAAGTAGAAGATGAAGAAGAAAAAAAGAAAAAGAAGGGGTAGAAGAAGGAGGAAAAATGCTTAAAAAAGAACGGAGGAAAATGAAAGAAAATTATAGAAAAGACAAAGAAGAAGGTAGAAGGAAGAAACAATGATTCAAGAAGAACTGAGAAAAATGAAAGAAAATTATAGAAGAAGAAGAAGAAGGTAAAAGAAAGAGAAAACAAGGCATCAGGAAGAATTCAGGAAAATGAAAGAAAATTGTAGAACAAGAAGAAGAAGAAGAAGAAGAAGAAGGGGGAAGAAAAGGGAAAAATGCTCCAAAAAGAACTGAGGAAAATGAAAAGAAATTATAGAAGAAGAAGAACAAGAAGAACAAGTAGAAAAACAAGAAAAAGAAGGGGTAGAAGTATAAGGAAAAAAATGCTTCAAGAAGAACTGAGGAAAATGAAAGAAAATTATAGAAAAAGAAGAAGAAGAAGAAGGTAAAAGAAGGAAGCAATGCATGAAGAAGAACTGAGGAAAATGAAAGAAAATTATAGAAGAGGAAGAAGATAATGAAGAAGGTAGAAGAAGGAGGAAACAATGCATCAAGAAGAACTGAGGAAAATGAAAGAAAATTATAGAAGAAGAAGAAGAAGGAGAAGAAGAAAAATAAGAAAAAGAAAGGGGGAAAGAGGGAGGAAACAATGCTTCAAGAAGAACTGAGGAATATGAAAGAAAATTATAGAAAAGAAGGTAAAAGGAGGAAACAATGCATAAAGAAGAATAGAGGAAAATGAAAGAAAATTAAAGAAGAAGAAGGTCAGAGAAGGAGGAACAATGCATCAAGAAGAACTGAGGAAAATGAAAGAAAATTATAGAAGAAGAAGAAGAAGAAGAAGAAGAAGAAGACGAAGAAGAAGGTAAAAGCAGGAGGAAACAATGCATCAAGAAGAACTGAGGAAAATGAAAGAAAATTATAGAAAAATAATAATAAGAAGAATGTCGAAAAAGGAGGATCAATGCATCAAGAAGAACTGAGGAAAATGAAAGAAAATTATAAAAGAAGAAGAAGAAGAAGGTCGAAGAAGGAGGAACAATGCATCAAGAAGAACTGAGGAAAAAGAAAGAAAATTATAGAAGAAGAAGAAGAAAAATAAGAAAAGAGAAGGGGGGAAAGAGGGAGGAAACAATGCTTCAAGAAGAACAGAGGAAAATGAAAGAAAATTTAGAAGAAGAAGAAGAAGGTAAAACGAGGAGGAAACAATGCATCAAGAAGAACTGAGGAAGATGAAAGAAAATTATAGAAGAAGAACGAGAAGGTCGAAGAAGGAGGAACAATGCATCAAGAAGAACGCAGGAAAATGAAAGAAAATTATAGAAGAAGAAGAAGGTAAAAGGAGGAGGAAACAATGCATCAAGACGAACTGAGGAAAATGAAAGAAAATTACAGAAGAAGAAAAAGAAGAAGAAGAAGTTAAAGAAGAATGTCGAAAAAGGAAGAACAATGCATCAAGAACTGAGGAAAATGAAAGAATATTATAGAAGAAGAAGATGAAGAAGAAGAAGAAGAAGGTCGAAAAATGAGGAAAAATGCATCAAGAAGAACTGAGGAAAAAGAAAGAAAATTATAGAAGAAGAAGAAGAAGAAGAAGAAGAAGAAGATAAAGAAGAAGGTAGAAGAAGGAGGAAACAATGCATCAAGAAGAACTGACGAAAATAAAAGAAAATTATAGAAGAAGAAGAAGGAGAAGAAGAAAAATAAGAAAAAGAAGGGGGGAAAGAGGGAGGAAACAATGCATCAAGAAGAACTGAGGAAAATGAAAGAAAATTATAGAAGAAGAAGAAGAAGGTCGAAGAAGAAGGGACAATGCATCAAAAAGAAAAAGAAAGGGTAGAAAAAAGAGGAAACAATGCTTCAAGAAGGTCTGAGGAAAATGAAAGAAAATTATCGGTGAAGAAGAAGTAGAAGAAGGAGGAAACAATGCATCAACATGTACTGAGGAAAATGAAAGAAAATTCTACAAGAACAAGAAGAAGGTAGAAGAAGGAAGAAACAATGCATCAAGAAGAACTGAGGAATATGAAAGAAAATTATGAAAGAAGAAGAAAAAGGTAAAGAAGAAGGAAACAATGCATCAAGAAGAACTGAGGAAAATGAAAGAAAATTATAGAAGAAGATGAAGAAGAAGAAGGAGGAGGAAACAATGCCTCAAGAAGAACTGAGGAAAAGGAACGAAAGATATAGAAGAAGAAGAAGAAGAAGAAGAAGATGAAGAAGGTAGAAGAAGGAGGAAACAATGCATCAAGAAGAACTGAGGAATATGAAAGAAAATTATGGAAGAAGGAGAAAAAGGTAGAAGAAGAAGGAAACAATGCATCAAGAAGAACTGAGGAAAATGAAAGAAAATTATAGAAGAAGATAAAGAAGGAGGAGGAGGAGGAAACAATGCCTCAAGAAGAACTGAGGAAAATGAACGAAAGATATAGAAGAAGAAGAAGAAGAAGAAGAAGAAGAAGAAGAAGAACAATGCATCAAGAAGAACTGCGGAAATTGAAAGAAAATTATAGAAGAAGAAGAAGAAGAATATGGTCGAAGAAGAAGAAGAAGAAGAAGAAGAAGAAGAACAATGCATCAAGAAGAAGAATATGGTCGAAGAAGAAGGAGCAATGCATCAAGAAGAACTGAGGAAGATGAAAGAAAATTATAGTAGAAGAAAAAGAAGAAGAAGCTCGAAGATGGGGGAACAAGGCATCAAGAAAAACTGAGAAAAATGAAAGAAAATTATAGAAGAAGAAGAAGGTGGAAACACTGCATTAAGAAGAACTAAGGAAAATTAAAGTAAATTATAGAAGAAGAAGGAGGGGAAGAATGAAAAAAAGAAAAAGAAATCGTAGAAAAAGAAGGAAACAATGCTTCAGGAAGAACTGAGGAAATAAAAGAAAATTATAGAAGAAGACGAAGAAGGAGAAGAAGAAAAACAAGAAAAAGAATGGGTGGTAGAAGGAGGAAACAATGCATCAAGAAGAACTGACGGAGAAGGAGAAGAAGGAGAAGACGAAAAATAAGAAAAAGAAGGGGGGAAAGAGGGAGGAAACAATGCATCAAGAAGAACTGAGGAAAATGAAAGAAAATTATCGGTGAAGAAGAAGTAGAAGAAGGATGAAACAATGTATCAACATGTACTGAGGAAAATGAAAGAAAATTCTACAAGAACAAGAAGAAGGTAGAAGAAGGAAGAAACAATGCATCAAGAAGAACTAAGGAATATGAAAGAAAATTATGGAAGAAGAAGAAAAAGGTAGAAGAAGAAGGAAACAATGCATCAAGAAGAACTGAGGAAAATGAAAGAAAATTATAGAAGATGAAGAAGGAGGAGGAGCAGGAAACAATACCTCAAGAAGAATTGAGGAAAATGAACGAAAGATATAGAAGAAGAAGAAGAAGAAGAAGAAGAAGAAGAACAATGCATCAAGAAGAACTGCGGAAATTGAAAGAAAATTATAGAAGAAGAAGAAGAAGAATAAGGTCGAAGATGGGGGAACAAGGCATCAAGAAAAACTGAGAAAAATGAAAGAAAATTATAGAAGAAGAAGAAGGTGGAAACACTGAATTAAGAAGAACTAAGGAAAATTAAAGTAAATTATAGAAGAATAAGAAGGAGGGGAAGAATGAAAAAAAGAACAAGAAATCGTAGAAAAAGAAGGAAACAATGCTTCAGGAAGAACTGAGGAAATAAAAGAAAATTATAGAAGAAGACGAAGAAGGAGAAGAAGAAAAACAAGAAAAAGAATGGGTGGTAGAAGGAGGAAACAATGCTTCAAGAAGGACTGAGGAAAATGAAAGAAAATTATAGAAGAAGAACAATAATGAGAAGATGAGGAAAAATAAGAAAAAGAAGGGTTAGAAGAATGAGTAAACAATGCTTCAAGAAAAACTGAGCAAATGAAAGAAAATTATAGAAGTAGACGAAGAAGGAGAAGAAGAAAAACAAGAAAAAAATGGTTAGAAGATGGAGGAAACTATGCTTCAAGAAGATTTGAGGAAAATGAAAGAAAATTATCGCTGAAGAAGAAGAAGAAGAAGAAGATGGTAGAAGAAGGCGGAAACAATGCTTCATGAAGAACTGAGGAAAATGAAAGTATATTGAAGAAGAAGAAGAAGGAGAAGGTCGAAGAAGGAGGAAAGAATGCATCAAGAAGAACCGAGGAAAATGAAAGAAAATTATAGAAGAGAAAGAAACAGAAGAAGAAAATTAAAAAAATAAGGGGTAGAATAAGGAGGAAACAATTCATCAAGAAGAACTGAGGAAAATGAAAGAAAATTATAGAAGAAGAAGATGAAGAAGAAGTAGAAATACAAGAAAAGGAAGGTGTAGATGAAGGAGGAAACCTCGCTTCAAGGAGAACTGAGGAAAATGAAAGAAAATGATAGAAAAGAAGAAGAAAAACAAGAAGAAGAAGAAGAAGGTAGAAGCTGGAGGAAACAAAGCTTCAAGAAGAAAATTATAGGAGTAGAAGATTAAGGAGAAGAAGAAGAAAAAAGTAAAAGAAGGGTTAGAAGAAGGCGGAAACAATGCTTCAAGAATAACTGAGGAAAATGAAAGAAATTATATAAGAAGAAGAAGAAAGTAGAAGAATGTGGAAACAATGCATCAAGAAGAACTGAGGAAAATGAAAGAAAATTATGGAAGAAGAAAAAGAGGAAGAAGAAGGAGAAGAAGAAAAACAAGAAAAAGAAAGAGTTGAAGAAGGAGGAAACAATGCTTCAAGAAGAACTGAGGAAAATGAAAGAAAATTATACAAGAAGAAGAAGAAGTAGAAGTAGAAGTAAAAGATGAAAAAGGAGGAGGAGGAGTAAACAATGCCTCAAGAAGAACTGAGGGAAATGAATGAAAATTATAGAAGAAGAAGGAGAAGAAGAAAAACAAGAAAAAGAAGGGGTAGAAAAAGGAGCAAACAATGCTTCAAGAAGAAGTGAGGAAAATGAAAGAAAATTATAGAAGAAAAAGAAGGAGAAGGAGGAGGAGGAGGAGGAAACTATGCCTCAAGTAGAACTGAGGAAAATGAAAGAAAATTATAGAAGTAGAAGAAGAAGGAGAAGATGAAGAAAAAACAAGAAAAGAAGCGGTAGAAGAAAAAGGAAACAATGCTCAAGAAGAACTGAGGAAAATGTACGAAAGTTATAGAAGAAGAAGAAGAAGAAGAAGGTAGAAGAAAGAGGAAATATTTCTTCAAGAAGAACTGAGGAAAATGAAAGAAAATTTTAGAAGTAGAAGAAGAAGGAGTAGAAGAAAAACAAGAAAAAAATGGGTAGAAGACGGAGGAAACAATGTATCAAAAAGAACTGAGGAAAATGAAAAAAAATTATAGAAGAAGAAGAAGGTCGAAGAAGGAGGACCAATGCATCAAGAAGAACTGAGGAAAATGGAAGAAAATTATACAAGAAGAAGAATGAAGAAGAAGAAGAAGGAAGAAGAAGAAGAAAAAGAAGAAGAAGAACGTCGAAGAAGGAGGAACACTGCATCAAGAAGACCTGAGGAAAATGAAAGAAAATCATAGAAGAAGAAGAAGAAAAGAAGAATATGGTCGAAGAAGAAGGAGCAATGCATCAAGAAGAACTGAGGAAAATGAAAGAAAATTATAGAAGAAAAAGAAGAAGAAGCTTGAATAAGGAGGAACAAGGCATCAAGAAGAACTGAGGGAAATGATAGAAAATTATAGAATAATAAGAAGAAGGTGGAAACACTGCATCAAGAAGAACTAAGGGAAATGAAAGAAAATTATAGAAGAAGAAGAAGAAGGAGAAGAAGGAGGGGATGAATGAAAAAAAGAAAAAGAAAGGGTAGAAAAAAAGGAAACAATGCTTCAGGAAGAACTGAGGAAAATAAAAGAGAATTATAGAAGTAGACGAAGAAGGAGAAGAAGAAAAACAAGAAAAAGAATGGGTGGTAGAAGGAGGAAACAATGCTTCAAGAAGGACTGACGAAAATGAAAGAAAATTATCGAAGAAAAAGAAGAAGATGGTACAATAAGAAAGAAATAATGCATCAAGAAGAACTGAGGAAAATGAAAGAAAATTATAGAAGATGAATAAGAAGAAGGAGAAGAAGAAGAAGAAGAAGAAGAAGAAGAAGAAGGAGGAAACAATGCCTCAAGAAGAACTAAGGAAAACGAAAGAAAATTATAAAAGGAGAAGGAGAAGAAGAAGAAAAACATGAAAAAGAAGGGGTAGAAGAAAGAGGAAACAATGCTTCAAGAAGAACTGAAGAAAATGAACGAAAGTTATAGGAGACGAAGAAGTAGAAGGTAGAAGAAAGGGGAAACAATGCTTCAAGAAGAACTGAGGAAAATGAAAGAAAATTATAGAAGAAGAAGGAGAAGAAGAAAAACAAGACAAAGAAGGTGTAGAAGAAGGTGGAAAGAATGCTTCAAGAAGAACTGACGAAAATGAAAGATAATTATAGAAGAAGAAGAATAGAAGGAGGAGGAGGAAACAATGCCTCAAGAAGAACTGAGGAAAATGAAAGAAAATTATAGAAGAAGAAGATAAGAAGAAAAACAAGAAAAAGAAGAGGTAGAAGAAGGAGGAAACAATGCATCAAGAAGAACTGAGGAAAATGAAAGAAAATTATAGAAGAAGAAGAAGAAGAAGAAGGAGGAAACAATGCCTCAAAAGAACTGAGGAAAATGAAAGAAAATTATAGAACTAGAAGAAGAAGGTGAAGATGAAGAAAAACAAGAAAAAGAAGTGGTAGAAGAAAGAGGAAACAATGCTTCAAGAAGAACTGAACAAAATGAACGAAAGTTATAGTAGACGATGAAGAAGGCAGAAGAAAGAGGAAACACTGCTTCAAGAAGATGTCAGGAAAACGAAAGAAAATTATAGAAGAAGAAGAAGAAGAAGTAGGAAACAATGCTTCAAGAAGAACTGAGGGAAACGAAAGAAAATTATAGCAGAAGAAGAGGGAGAAGAAAAGGAAGAAGAAAGTGGAAATAATGCTTCAAAAAGAACTGAGGAAAATGAAAGAAAATTATAGAAGAGGAAGAAGAAGAAGAATGTAGAAGAAGAAGGAAACAATGCTTCAAGAAGAACTGAGGGAAATGAACGAAAATTATAGAAGAATAAGAAGAAGGAGAAGAAGAAATACAAGAAAAACAAGGGGTAGAAGATGAGGAAAGAATTCTTCAAAAAGAACTGAGGAAAATGAAAGAAAATTATAGAAGAAGAAGGAGAAGAAGAAAAACAAGAAAAAGAAGGGGTGGAAGAAGGAGGAAACAATGCTTCAAGAAGTACTGAGAAAAATGAAAGAAAATTATAGAAGAAGAAGAAGAAGAAGAAGAAGTAGAACAAGAAGAAGAAGGAGGAGGAGGAGGAATCAATGCCTCAAGAAGAACAGAAGAAAATGAAAGAAAATTACAGAAGAAGAAGAAGAAAAGAAGAAGAAGAAGAAGAAGAAAAACAAGAAAAAGAAATGGTAGAAGAAGGAGGAAACAATGCTTCAAGAAGAACTGAGGAAAATGAAAGAAAATTATAGAAGAAGAAGAAGAAGGAGGAGGAGTAAACAATGCCACAAGAAGAACTGAGGAAAATGAAAGGAAATTATAGAAGAGGGAGAAGATGAAGAAAAACAAGAAAAAGAAGAGGTAGAAGAATGAGGAAACAATGCTTCAAGAAGAACTGAGGAAAATGAAAGAAAATTATAGAAATAGAAGAAGTAGAAGAAGAAGAAGAATAAGGTCGAAGAAGTCGGAAACAGTGTATCAAAAAGAACCGAGGAAAATAAAAGAAAATTATAGAAGAAGAAGAAGAAGCAGAAGAAGAAGAAGAATGTCGAAAAAGGAGGAACAAGGCATCAAGAAGAACTGAGGAAAATGAAAGAAAATTATAGACGAAGAAGAAGAACAAGAAGAAGGTCGAAGAATGAGGGACAATGCACCAAGAAGAACTGAGGAAAATGAAAGAAAATCATAGAAGAAGAAGAACAAGGAGTAGGGGGAGGAAACAATGCATCAAGAAGAACTGAGGAAAATGGAAAAAATTTAGAAGTAGAAGAAGAAGGAGAATAAGAAAAACAAGAAAAAGTTTGTGTAGAAGAAGGAGGAAACAATGCTTCAAGAAGGACTTAGGGAAATGACAGAAAATTATCGAAGAAGAAAAAGAAGTAGAAGAAGGAGCAAAAATGCATAAAGTAGAACTCAGGAAAATGAAAGAAAAATATAAAAGAAGAAGAAGTTAGAAGAAGGAGGAAAGAATGCATCAAGAAGAACTGAGGAAAATGAAAGAAAATTATAGAAGAAGAAGAAGGTCGAAGAAGGAGGTACAAGGCATCAGGAAAAACTGAGGAAAATGAAAGAAAATTCTACAAGAACAAGAAGAAGGTAGAAGAAGGAAGAAACAATGCATCAAGAAGAACTGAGGAATATGAAAGAAAATTATAGAAGAAGAAGAAGAAGAAGAAGAAGAATGTCGAAGAAGGAGGAACAATGCATCAAGAAGAACTGAGGAAAATGAAAGAAAATTATAGAAGAAGAAGAAGAAGGTAGAAGAAGAAGGAAACAATGCATCAAGAAGAACTGAGGAGAATGAAATAAAATTATAGAAGAAGAAGAAGAAGAAGGAGGAGGAGGAAACAATGCTTCAAGTAGAACTGAGGAAAATTAAAGGAAATTATAGAAGAAGAAGAAGAAGAAGAAGAAGAAGAAGAAGAAGAAGAAGAAGAAGAAGAAGAAGAAGAAGAATGTCGAAGAATTAGGAAACAATGTATCAAGAAGAAGTGAGGAAAATGAAGGGAAATTATAAAAGGAGAAGAAGAAGGAAAGAAGAAAAACAAGAAATAGAAGGTGTAGAAGAAGGAGGAAAGAATGCTTCAAGAAGAACTGAGGAAAATGAAAGAAAATTATAGAAGAAGAAGAAAAAGAAGAAGAAGAAGAAGAAGGACGAAACAATGCATCAAGACGAACTGAGGAAAATAAAAGAAAATAATAGAAGAAGAAGGAGGGGATGAATAAAATAAAGAAAAAAGAAAGGGTAGAAAATGGAGGAAAAAATTCTTCAAGAAGAACTGAGTAAAATGAAAGAAAATTATAGTAGAAGAAGAAGAGGAAGCAGAAAAAGGTAGAAGAAGGAGGAAACAATGCATCAAGAAGAACTGAGGAAAATGAAAGAAAATTATAAGAGAAGAAGAAGGAGAAGAAGGTAGAAGATGAAGGAAACAATGCTCAAGAAGAACTGGGGAAAATGAAAGAAAATTATAAAAGTAGAAGAAGAAGAAGAAGAAGAATAACAAGAAAATGAAGGGGTAGAAGAAAGAGGAAACAATGCTTCAAGGAGAACTGAGGAAAATTAACGAAAGTTATAGCAGACGAAGAAGAAGGTAGAAGAAAGAGGAAACAATTCTTCAAGAAGAACTGAGAAAAATGAAAGAAAATTATAGAAGAAGAAGTAGAATAATGTCGAAGAAGTAGGAAACAATCTATCAAGAAGAACTGAGGAAAATGAAAGGAAATAATAAAAGAAGAAAAGGAGAAGAAGAAAAACAAGAAAAAGAAGGGTTAGAAGTAAGAGGAAAGAATGCTTCAAGAAGAACGGAGGAAAATGAAAGAAAATTATAGAAGAAAAGAAGAAGAAGAAGAAGAAGAAGGAGAAGAAAAAGAAGAAGAAGAAGAAGCAGAAGGAGGAAACAATGCTTCAAGAAGTACTGAGGAAAATGAAAAAATAATATAGAAGAAGAAGGAGAAGAAAAAAAAAAGAAAAATAAGGGGTGGAAGAAGGAGGAAACAATGCTTCAAGAAGAACTGAGGAAAATGAAAGAAAATTATAGAAGAAGAAGGAGGAAACAATGCATCAAGAAGAACTGAGGAAAATGAAAGAAAATTAAAGAAGAAGAATGAGGAGGAGAAGAATAAAAAAGAAAACGAAAGGGTAGAAAAAGGAGGAAACAATGCTTCAAGAAGAACTGAGGAAAATGATAGAAAATTATAGAAGAAGAATGAGGAGGAGAAGAATAAAAACAAGAAAAAGAATGGGAAGAAGAAGGAAGAAACAATGCTTCAAGAAGGACTGAGGAAAATGAAAGAAAATAATAGAAGAAGAAGAAGGAGGGGAAGAATAAAATAAAGAAAAAAGAAAGGGTAGAAAATGGAGGAAAAAATTCTTCAAGAAGAACTGAGTAAAATGAAAGAAAATTATAGTAGAAGAAGAAGAGGAAGAAGAAAAAGGTAGAAGAAGGAGGAAACAATGCATCAAGAAGAACTGATGAAAATGAAAGAAAATTATAAGAGAAGAAGAAGGAGAAGAAGGTAGAAGATGAAGGAAACAATGCTCAAGAAGAACTGAGGAAAATGAAAGAAAATTATAAAAGTAGAAGAAGAAGGAGAAGAAGAAGAATAACAAGAAAATGAAGGGGTAGAAGAAAGAGGAAACAATGCTTCAAGGAGAACTGAGGAAAATTAACGAAAGTTATAGCAGACGAAGAAGAAGAAGGTAGAAGAAAGAGGAAACAATTCTTCAAGAAGAACCAAGAAGAACTGAGAAAAATGAAAGAAAATTAAAGAAGAAGAAGTAGAATAATGTCGAAGAAGTAGGAAACAATCTATCAAGAAGAACTGAGGAAAATGAAAGGAAATAATAAAAGAAGAAGAAGGAGAAGAAGAAAAACAAGAAAAACAAGGGTTAGAAGTAAGAGGAAACAATGCTTCAAGAAGAACTGAGGAAAATGAAAGGAAATTATAGAAGAAGAAGAAGAAGAAGAAGAAGAAGAAGAAGAAGAAGAAGAAGAAGAAAGAAGAAGAAGAAGAAGCAGAAGGAGGAAACAATGCTTCAAGAAGTACTGAGGAAAATGAAAAAAAAATATAGAAGAAGAAGGAGAAGACAAAAACAAGAAAAAGAAGGGGTGGAAGAAGGAGGAAACAATGCTTCAAGAAGAACTGAGGAAAATGAAAGAAAATTATAGAAGAATAAGAAGAAGGAGGAAACAATGCATCAAGAAGAACTGAGGAAAATGAAAGAAAATTATAGAAGTAGAAGAAGCAGGAGAAGAATAAAAAAAGAAAAAGAAAGGGTAGAAAAAGGACGAAACAATGCTTCAAGAAGAACTGAGGAAAATGAAAGAAAATTATAGAAGAAGAAGGAGGAGGAGAAGAATAAAACAAGAAAAAGAATGGGAAGAAGAAGGAAGAAACAATGCTTCAAGAAGGACTGAGGAAAATGAAAGAAAATTATAGAAGAAGAAGAAGGAGGTAGAAGAAGGAGGAAACAATGCATCAAGAAGAACTAAGGATAATGAAAAAAAATTATAGAAGAAGAAGAGGCAGAAGAAGAAGGTAGAAGAAGAAGGAAAGAATGGATCAAGAAGAACTGCGGAAAATGAAAGAAAATTATAGAAGAAGAAGAAGGTAGAAGAAGAAGGAAAGTATGCATCAAGAACTGAGGAAAATGAAAGAAAATTATAGAAGAAGAAGAAGAAGAAGAAGAAGAAGAAGAAGAAGAAGAAGAAGAAGAAGAAGAAAACAAGATAAAGAAGGGGTATAAGAAGGAGGAAACAATGCTTCAAGAAGAACTGAGGAAAATGAAAGAAAATTATAGAAGAATAAGAAGAAGGAGGAAACAATGCATCAAGAAGAACTGAGGAAAATGAAAGAAAATTATAGAAGTAGAAGAAGCAGGAGAAGAATAAAAAAAGAAAAAGAAAGGGTAGAAAAAGGACGAAACAATGCTTCAAGAAGAACTGAGGAAAATGAAAGAAAATTATAGAAGAAGAAGGAGGAGGAGAAGAATAAAACAAGAAAAAGAATGGGAAGAAGAAGGAAGAAACAATGCTTCAAGAAGGACTGAGGAAAATGAAAGAAAATTATAGAAGAAGAAGAAGGAGGTAGAAGAAGGAGGAAACAATGCATCAAGAAGAACTAAGGATAATGAAAAAAAATTATAGAAGAAGAAGAGGAAGAAGAAGAAGGTAGAAGAAGAAGGAAAGAATGGATCAAGAAGAACTGCGGAAAATGAAAGAAAATTATAGAAGAAGAAGAAGGTAGAAGAAGAAGGAAAGTATGCATCAAGAACTGAGGAAAATGAAAGAAAATTATAGAAGAAGAAGAAGAAGAAGAAGAAGAAGAAACAAGATAAAGAAGGGGTATAAGAAGGAGGAAACAATGCTTCAAGAAGAACTGAGGAAAATGAAAGAAAATTATAGAAGAAAAAAGAAGAAGAAGAAGAAGAAGAAGAAGAAGATGGTAGAAGGAGGAGGAAACAATGCTTCATGAAGAATTGAGGAAAATGAAAGTAAATTGAAGAAGAAGAAGAAGAAGAAGAAGTAGAAGAAGGACGAAGAAGGAGGAAAGAATGCATCAAGAAGAATTGAGGAAAATGAAAGAAAATTATAAAAGAAGAACAATAAAGAGAAGATGAGGAAAAAAAGGAAAAGGAGGGTTAGAAGAAGGAGGAAACAATGCTTCAAGAAGAACTGAGAAAAATGAAAGAAAATTATATAAGAAGAAAAGAAGAAGGACAAGAAGAAAAACAAGAAAAAAAATGGTTAGAAGAAGGAGGAAACTATGCTTCAAGAAGATTTGAGGAAAATGAAAGAAAATTATCGCTGAAGAAGACGAAGAAGAAGAAGAAGAAGAAGAAGAAGAAGAAGAAGAAGAAGATGGTAGAAGAAGGAGGAAACAATGCTTCATGAAGAATTGAGGAAAATGAAAGTAAATTGAAGAAGAAGAATAAGAAGAAGGAGATGGTCGAAGAGGGAGGAAACATGCATCAAGAAGAACTGAGGAAAATGAAAGGAAATTATAGAAGAATAAGAAGAAGGAGAAGTTAGAAGAAGGAGGAAACAATGCATCAAGAAGAACTGAGGAAAATGAAAGGAAATTATAGAAGAATAAGAAGAAGGAGAAGTTAGAAGAAGGAGGAAACAATGCATCAAGAAGAACTGAGGAAAATGAAAGAAAATAATAGAAGAAGAAGAAGAAGCAGAAGAAAAACAAGAAAAACAAGAAAAATAAGGTGTAGAATAAGGAGGAAACAATTCATCAAGAAGAACTGAGGAAAATGAAAGAAAATTATAGAAAAAGAAGAAGAAGAAGAAGAAGAAGAAGAAAAAGAAGAAGAAGAAGAAGAAGAAGAAGAAGGTGAAGGTAGAAGCTGGAGGAAACAATGCATCAAGACGAACTTTGGAAAATGAAAGAAAATTATAGAAGTAGAAGAATAAGGAGAAGAAGACGAAAAACAAGTAAAAGAAGGGTTAGAAGAAGGCGGAAACAATGCTTCAAGAAGAACTGACGTAAATTAAAGAAAATTATAGAAGAAGAAGAAGAAGAAGATGGTCGACGAATGAGGAAACAATGCATCAAGAAGAACTGAGGAAAATGAAAGGAGATTATAGAAGAAGAAGGAGAAGAAGAAAAACAAGAAAAAAATGGGTAGAAGTAGGAGGAAACAATGCTTCAAGAAAAACTGAGGAAAATGAAGGAAAATTATAGCTGAAGAAGAAGGAGAAGAAAAAAACAAGAAAAAGAAGGGGTAGAAGAAGTAGTAAACAATGCACCAAGAAGAACTTTGGAAAATGAAAGAAAATTATAGAAGAAGAACAAGATGTAGAAGAAGAAAAATAAGAAAAAGAAGGTGTAGAAGAATTAGGAAACAATGCTTCAAATAGAACTGATGAAAATGAAAGAAAATTATAGAAGAAGAAGAAGAAGAAGAAGAAGAAGAAGAAGAAGATGGTAGAAGAATGAGGAAACAATGCATCAAGAAGAACTGAGGAAAATGAAAGGAAATTATAGAAGAAAAAGAAGAAGGAAAATAAGAAAAACAAGAAAAAGTAGCTGTAGAAGAAAGAGGAAAGAATGCTTCAAGAAAAACTGAGGAAAATGAAAGAAAATTATAGAATAAGAAGAAGATGAAGAAGATAAAGAAGAAGGTCGAAGAAGGAGGAACAATGCATCAAGAAGAACTGAAGAAAATGAAAGAAAATTATAGAAGAAGAACAAGAAGAAGAAGAAGGTAGAAGAAGGAGGAAACAATGCATCAAGACGAACTGAGGAAAATGAAAGAAAATTATAGAAGAAGAAGAAGAAGAAAATATTAAAAAGAAGAAGAAGAAGAAGACGAAGAAGAAGAAGTTGAAGAACAAGAAGGAGGAGGGGGAGCAGGAGGAGGAGGAAACAAGTCTTCAAGAAGAACTGAAGAAAATGAAAGAAGAAGAAGAAGAAGAAAAAGAAGAAGGAAAAAGACTAAGAAGAAGAAGAAAATGAAGAGGTAGAAGAAGGAGGAAACAATACTTTAAGAAGAAACTAATAAAGCTTAATGAGTCAAAGTAGCAGAAAAATAAAACAATTATAGAATTATACGAAGAAGAAGTTTAAAAGAAAAAAAAAGGAAAGAGACTGACGTGAGTTTTGTATTCGATTAAGAAACAAGTTTGAAAGGAAAAAGTCAAAACACGATGAGCGAATAAGATAAAGGTGTGACGAGAAAAACGCTGATAATGAATGAAAAATAAAAAATAAAAGTTGAATAACAAACATATCAGAAAAAAAAAATGTCAAACACGTACGGAAGTACCCAAAGAACAGGACGCAGGAAGCATAAAGAGATAAGGAAAAAAGGTGGGTGGGGGGAAATGTTTTCACAGTTCAATTTGAAAAGACACAAAACTAGAAACAGAAAACCAATAAACACAAACAGAAAAAAACAACAAAAAACGATTAAATAATATGTAGCAAGAGGCAAATGATTGAGAAAAGAAAATTAAACCTCTTGAGTTGATTAATTCTTTATTAAGAAACAAATACTGAGTCTCACATCAAACTAATTATTCTGTTGTCCAGAGAAACGAAGAGGTTTCTGTTGCATTAAACGAAAAATACAAAAAAAAAAAACCCAAAAAAACATTTGATTTCCTTCCAATTCTACGTATTTCCAGTTACGGGGTGGGCACCTCGAGGCGATGTAATGGTTAGCAAGCTTGTCTCGCTAGAACAATTACGACTGAGTAGTAAGTTCGACCCTCACTGGGTGTCTCATAATTTCGGCCTTGTGCCACATCTAAGCTACGCTTGGAAAACCAGGGTACCTCTAGGTGGAGTAATGGTTAGCAAACTTGTCTCGCTAGAACAAGTGCGACTGAGTAATGAGTTCGATCCTCACTGGGTACCCCATACTTTCAGCCTTGTGCCACATCTGAGCTACGCTTGGAACATCACTATTTCCAGTTACGGTTGTTTTTGTTTTATTAATTCACAACAAAAGATTTGCCATCACCATCATCGTCATCATCATCATGAAAAAGTTGTCATCATTATAGAAAACATTTGGCTGAGTTATGTAGTGGAAACGAAAGACCGACTACCATTGAAAAAGACTAACAGACAAAATGACTTACCGACACAAAAGACTAAAAGACAAAATGATCTTACAAAGTGTACACACATAATTTGCACGTAAAATATCCAAAGGAAAATGGCTGCCGCACTGAGTCAAAGTATTTAAACACAATAAGATCACGCAAGTCTACGAAATGCAAATGGTTTATTTAATGCCTACAAGATTTTTATTACTGCTAGTATTTTTTTTTTTCCAAAAATGTATTGCTGCTACTATTTTTTTTATATATTTTTCTTCCAAATATGTATCGTTGGCAACATTTTGTTTTTCAAAAGTGTATTGCTGCTAGTATATTTTTTTCCAAAAATGTATTGCTGGTAATATTTTTTCCAAAAATGTATTGCTGGTAATAAAGTATTGCCATTAATATTATTTTCTTCAAAAATTCGTTGCTGGTAATAATTATTTTTACAAAAATGTATTGCTGGTATTAAAACCTATTTTTACACTTTCATAATGTTTTGACCCAAGTTACCACCCCGGGTCAAAGTGGACCTGGGAACACCAACAATTAAGAGGTGGTTCCACGCTTCTCGAAATCTCCTGATCAGAGGTCTTGCTGTCGTATGTAGTTTATCGTCTTTTCAAGGACGGTGTTGTTTTGTTTCTTAGTTTTGCCTGGTGATTCATTTCAGCTGTTGTTGCTGATATAACTCGGAAATTGTTCTAAACTATCCTCGCTAAAGCGATTTTTTCCGAATTGATTGTGAATTGTTTCTTTTGGCGTTCCCAACTTGTTTGACGGTAGAAATAATTTACGTTTCGATTCTTCAACCTTATTCTTAAAAACATAAACTACAATGACATTTTTATTCAGTTATATATTCACCATTAAACAAACTCGGACTTTCCTACCCGTAAAAATAATGGAGTCTCAAAAGAACGGATTTTCTTTGACACCGCTATTATTTTAAATACCTTCACTCCTCGGCAATGTTTTTCTTTTTTTTAAGCGATAATTAAAATTGTAATAAAAACTACCGTATTTTCCGGACTATAACCTGCAAATTTTTTCTCGAAATAAGTAGGGTGCGGGTTATATAACGGTGCGGGTTATATATGAATTGTGTCTTCGAACCTTCAGTGGCCGGGATTAGGGTTAAGGGAACATAACTTCACAAAAACCGGTCGTCAGCGTCTAGCCAGTTATGTTCAGATAGTTGAATTTATAGGAGTGCGGGTTATATACAGATGCGGACTATAGTACTGAAAATACGGTAAACATATGATGAAAGAGAATTTAGAGATTTATTTGAAAACAGCATGCTATACTGCTTGGCATTCGCGCCGGAATCTCCAATACGAACATTTCAGTGTTTGGGCGTCAATCTGAAAGCAGTGCAGAGGATTCGGAAAGAGTTGAATGAGTCTAATGGTGATTACGAATGTATTTGGCGTGATCACTAGTGATGGCAACGTTATACAACAGGGTCTCAAACCCAACACGAAAGCCTACATCAAGTACCTTGTGGAGGTAGTACTGCCGTTGGTCAAGAGGGAGGCTGGTAACAGGGCTCTGCATCATGTCACACAAGCAGGAGAACACAGTCACGGCTGTTAGACAATTTCTGCCACCACATCACTCCTTATATCTGGCTACCTAACACCCCAGACTGCACCCCACTTGATTATTATGTGTGGGGCGCAGTTGAGTGAGAGACCAACAAAATTCCTTGTAATACCAAAGATGAACTGAAGCAAGCATTATGACAACATTCACAAACTTAAACAAGGAGATCGTCCAGAAGAGTTGCAGGAGATTCAGAAATCGTCTGGAGGCCGTGGTTGAAGCCAAGGGCGATTTTATTGAATAAATTTACACTTTAGTATTTCAAGATATTTTTGTGTCATTTTGGTAAATATATCTGACATTTAACAGTTTTACTGTTAAATGTCAGTGTCATTTTAATTTTTGAGTCATTTAGACGTAAAATTTATCAATCGCCCTCTCTCTGTATAACATCTAACAATTATAGCAAAAAAAGCCATTTCATCACTTAGCAATGCTACAACGTCAAACTCGGGAACCATTTCTAATCTTTCGAGAAACGCCTCCTTCAGAAACTTAAGTTATAAACGTAAATACCTAGAAAGAATGGCGTGCATATTAAGTGATTTCGTATTTATATTGAAATTACATAATCCTTTCGAATGAATTAATATTTGAAGCGGGAATACATCCTTTCTTTCTTTTTATGTGCCATGTCATGGCTCTCCACCTCCCTCTATCCTAGCCCTGTCGGCTGGGGCTATAGAATACGCCGACTGCATCACTGCAGAGGGGTAAGACATACCCCCCGCCCAATTCGGCGTCCTGGGTATGACGATAACCTACATCCGCGACCAGGGTAAGACGATAAACTACGTCCAACAGCAAGGCCTCCTCTTAATTACTGGTGTTCCCAGGTTCACTCTGACCCGGGGGTAGTAGCACTGGTTAGTTCTCCACTACCTTAATCACGTATTGAACGCACAACACTTTGGGTCCTGTCACTGGATTTAACCAACGCCTTTATCCACTGTGTCATGTTTCTTTGAGGACTTTGAATTTGTGGGACTTATAAATTTAGTTATGAGTTCAATACCTGGTTAAGGCAGTGGAGAACTTAGAGAGGTGAATAACAGATAATTGACATCCATTAGACATGGCGCATGGAAGTAGAACAGTCTACTCCAGCGAGCGAAATAAAGGGTTCAGTTCAACATTCCAACCACCTGAAGAAGTCCGGGGCGTCCAACGGTCGGAACGTTGTGATAAATATGGCAACAAAGATGAGGACAATAGTCCGATCAATGTAAAAAAAAAAACAAAAAAAAAAACAGACTTAAAATTTACTAAACGTAACCCGCAAGTTGCATGTAAAATTCAACATCTTGGTTTTTAAAGTTAGCGTAAAAAGTCTTACGTCACGAATTTAAAATTTGGTGGCGACATGTTTTCTAAAAGAAATCCAAATGTCAGAAGTTAGGAAATTCAAAATGGAGTGTCGTTTTCCTTTCAAAAATTACCCAACTTGACAAAATTTCAGCGATGATTAGCAATTTTGTCTTACAGATCGTTGCTATTGAGTTATATTCCATCAAAGTACTCTCCTAATGGGGTGAAGTTAAGTGAATACCTCCTTTCGTCAGGGAGTACTTCCAAAACTATTTCCATGTCATTTCACGTTGAATCTTTATCACAAAATTTATTTCACTTACGACTAAATGACCTTCTTTTGAACATTATCGTTTTTATTTCCTCTTGTGTCCATATTCATTCCGGCATTTACTTTGTGCCTTGACCAAAAAAAAAAAAAAAAAAAAAAAAAAAAAAAAAAACACATAATCTAACACATTTCTTAAATGTATATTACACATTCAAGTTTTAAAATGCCCTCAAATTATGTTACGATAACGAGGAGTGGCCAAAAATTAACACAAAAAATGTTAGATTTTTTTTATACATTAACATCAGTGGTTCCCAAATGGCGCGTTGCACCTCATGGGTGCGGAAGAAGAGGATAGCCGGTGAGGCAGAATGATTGAAAGACAATCACAAATTTAGAAACAGTTTTTAAAAATTCCTATGCCAAAAATAAATATGATTTCAAAATTTAAAATATTATTTACGGATTACTTGCAATTGCATGCTTGAGTTCCGAATAAATTTTTTTCTTTTTCTTTTTTTTTTTTTTTTCATAAGCATTTCACCCCAAGCAAGATGAAGGTGCTACTAGTACGCAAGGAGCTACAGAGTGTGTACGTAAGGGAAAAGACTGGGTATAGGGGTGTTGAGATAAGGATAAAATGAAGAATGAAGAAGGATAAAAAGAACGAGGCATTAGAAGATGTCGATTGACAAAACATTTAAAGACGCTTTCCAAAAGGTAAGCAGTGCTTTAAAAGACAGAAAAAAAAAACTCGTTAGAAATAAAGAAAAGAGTACTGAAAAGTTGCGTGATATCTGTCCTACTATATAGCAGTGAATGATGGACAATCTCCTCAAAGATGAAGAACAGACTTGAAGCAACAGAAAAGTAGTTCTACGGAATGATGCTGAGTATACCATGAATCGAACATGTGAGCAACGACGAGGTTTTAAAGAAACAAAAGGGAAACTTATACTTAACATCAGGCAGAGGCAGTTGAAATTTCTGGGGGCACGTAATAAGGAAAGATGGATTTTGAAAATGTGTAACATACTTGATATGTTCGAGTAAATTGATGGTAGAACAGAGTTTAGGGAAAATAAAAAAACTTATTAAGAGCTAAAAGAGATAGAAAGATGTGGAGAGCCATGATCGACCTACGCTCTTAAAGGGACACGGAACATAAAAGAATTTGATACCAACAAGAAGGAGGGATGACATAATGTTAGCCAGTAAATTTAAAATTTCGAAAGAGAGGCTTAGAAAAATAATAATAGTGTACGTTTGCTATAAAAATATTGAGTGAAGAAAATTAATTCTAAAAAATGTAAATATCTGAACAGATTAAGATATTCTTTATTGATGGTTTATCCACCCACAAATTTATCCCTAAATTACTACATTCACCTTTGACAGAATCAGTCATCATTTACAAAAAAAATTTGCTCTATTGAAACTCATAATGTAGCAATATGAATAAGGAGATAGCTTCTAAATTCAACTATAGGGACTACTTATCGGATACTTTTAACACATGTAGTATGCGATTCGCGCCAGGAAATATCAAAGATTTAAATCGAATTTAATGCCCATCATAAACTTTTGACCACAACGTGCCAAAAGTAAGTTTTGTACTTGGTGTCACCTCAGAATGTCTAGAAATGAATGAAAGCAGGAGATGAACCGAAAACCACTCAAATCGAGCCTCAATCGATATCAGTGGATTCACTAGTATAAACAAAGATGTGAACGAGGCTGAACGTAGGATATACGCACAAAACACAAGAGAACAGAATTTTGTAAAAACGTCCGACCTAAGAGGTGAGAGAGATTTTCTCACATGCCCGTGAGAAGAAGATCGAACCTTTGAAAAAATACTCGAAATCACATACCCTCGATTTGACGGAATCTAGAAATGAACAAACAATTATTTAACATCATAAAGTTAGTCCTGTATTGTTTCCAGATATAACGTTACCCATTCGAACTAATTCTGATTATATTTGGAACAGCAATAATTTAGGCATATTGCCTGTTGCTGGTGTGAATCTAAAATAGAGTAAATTACGACACTTTGCTTTTTGCATGATTTCCATGTTTGAAATGAGAAAAGCGATCTATAATATATAATTTGGTTTGGTTTATTTTATGGCATATCAACCTCAATGGGTCATTTAATGCCGACAAAATTTTCAGGACCCAAAGAGTGTAAGTTAAGCAGTGGGGAACTTGATGAGGGAGAATTAACAGGAAATAACTTATAACTGACATCCATTAAACATGGAACGTGGAACTAGAACAGTCTACCCCAGTGAGCGAAATAAAGGGTTCAGTTCGACATTCCAACTACCTGACGAAGGCCGGGGCGTCCAACGGCCGAAACGTTGTCATGAATATGGCGACAAAGATACTCCGAATAATGTAAATAGTGTACATAATACCTCATCACATAATATAGACAGATACCAAAATTTTCATTGTTGGTAATATTTTTTTCAAAAAATCTATCTGGTAATATTCCTTCCTTCAAAAATCCATTTCTGATAATATTTTTCCTTCAAAAATCTATTTCTGGTAATAATTTTTCTTCTCTGGTAATATTTGTTTTGCAAAAATGTATAGCTGCTAATAATTTTTTTTTTTTTAAATGTATCACTGGTAATATTTTTTCTTCAAAAATTTATTGCCGGTAATAATTTTTCATAAAGTATTCCTGGTATTAAAACCTATATTTACACTTCCATAGTGTTTTGACCCTAGGTTGGGGGTTAAGTATTTGCTGCGACCCTAACATGTGCTACCACCCCGGGACAGGGTGGAGCTGGAAACACCAGCAATTATGAGGTAGTTCCATGCTCCTCGAAACCTCCTGATCAGAGGCCTTGCTGTCGGACGTAGTTTCTCGTTTTACCCAGGATGTAGTTTATCGTCTCTCCCAAGACAGGATTTATATAAAATGTCATAGATAATATTCTGATACAAAAATTTTGTGACTTTTGAGCACAATATTGGTATTGTTTTTTCTATCTGTAAGCTGGTTGTTCCTTGTGCATGTTCCGGGTTTTTTTTTAATATTTTTCCAAAATAAATTCATTTTTTTAGCAATTCAAAAATTCTTTGTGCCGAAAGTTAACAACTGCTTCTTGCGTGTTAAACGGAGTCATATTGAACTAAGCTTCCTGCGTTTCTATTGCTTGCTTTGATGGCATATAATATCAGATCATTGCAAAAGTTCGTGCGCGATTAAAAAATTAAAAGCTAAATTTTACATAGTCAACAAAAAAACATTTAACAGTCAAGCACATCGTCTCCATTGTTTGAACAACTGTCTCCCATCGTTCTACAAGTCGGTTGATGCCATTTTTTTGTAGAAACTTGTTTTTTGTTGGAAGAAGGTTGTGAAGTAGTTTTCGACTGAGTGCACAGAGTCAAATGTTTAGAGACCGAAACAAATGAAAATCCAAAAGAGTCAGGAGAATATGGTGGGGTACTGGAGGGTTTCTAACTCCTTAAGCTTTCTGCAATGTCCGTTTGGCAATACATATATACGTAATATATTTTCTCTTTATACGTTATATAAATAGATACAATTTATTTAAGTAAATGCTCTATTTTTTTTTTTTGTTTTTTTTTTTGTTTCTAATAAAACAGTATTAATTACATTTACTGTCGTGGATTTTCGAGAAATTTCATAGAAAATATATGTTCTCCAACAGAAATCTATACGAAACCGTCATTTGATCTGACGTGCAAACCTCTTAACTATAGAGAAACGTCTGGTTAGCAAAGTCCAACTTACTGTTTTAAACAACAAATCTTCGACGATCTTTCCCGAACGATCATATGTGCTCGTGAAACGTACCTTAACGTAAACAATGACAACATAAAATGAAATAGATTTAGCCCGACAATTAATATATTTTCTGTTTATATGCTATTTTAATAGATACAATTTATTAAGTAAATGCTCTGTTTTTTTTTTTTTGTTTTTTTTTAATTAAGCAGTATTAATTAATTTACTTAAATAAATAGCATCTATTAAAATATCAGAAAATATATTAAATAATTGTCGGACATAATCCATTTCATTATATATATATATATATATATATATATATATATATATATATATATATATATATATATATATATATATATATATAAGGTTCGCCTATCGCCCGGTTCGCACCTGCGTTTTTGTTTTTTGTTTTTTTGTTGTTGTTGTTTTGTTTTTTTAAGTAGTAGTGGTTTATCACTTGTTTCCTGTTTAGGATTGGGTTTCTTGTTCCATCTAAAGTATTTACATTCTATTTCATGCCCAGTATCCCCTTGCGTCTTAATGACATTATCGCCGTGTTTGGGGTGAATTGATTAAAAACAAGAACCCATAAACACTTAACTTAAAAAACCCACAACTAGCCTATAAATGAAAGGAACCTCTGTATAAACATAACAAATAGTGAGTAAAACGGTAGTCAACTGCTGAAACCTCCTGACGAGTGGATCAAGCAATTACGCAAAGATTCATGTATGAAGAAACTTCAGAGTTGAGGTACATCAATCAGCTAAGTGACAAATTTTACATGTATATTAATCATAACGGACATATATATATATATATATATATATATATATATATATATATATATATATCTATATATAGAGGGAGGGAGGGAGAGAGAGAGACAGAGAGAGAGAGAGGGAGAGAGAGACAGACAGACAGACAGAGAGAATTTATTTTTAATACGATATATTTATAACTTCAAACGCTATTTTTAACGGATATCTGTGTTTGAAACAGACGCACGGATTATTTTGATTTTTATTTGAAACAGCGTGTATTACGTCTATCAGACTCTGTAAATCTTACTAAAGAAAACGTGGTCTCCAGCAGGGTTCGAACCTGCGTCTCATTATGTAGGAACAACCGCTTGTTGAACAACGTGGTCTAGACCACTCGAACAAGGAGAGCGTCTAAACCCAGCAAAGCTATATTTTCCCTTTCTCAAAAGCCCATATCTGCTCAGTTTAGTATCCGAAACGTAAACAAATCAATTTCTGAATATCTGAATATATAAATATATATATATATATATATATATATATATATATATATATATATATATATATATATATATATATGGGAGAAAAGCAATTTACTAAGATGTATATATTTATGGAAGGAAGCAAATTACTAAGATATATCGAAAGTGATCTGATTGCTAGATCATCCATTTTTCACCATTCTTGGCAGATCTTCTGTTATCACAATGTAAAAGACTTAAAGCCTGTGATAAAATATAAACAATGGACGAGTTTATATATATACAAACACATTAAAAAAATATTAATTTAAAAGTTAAAAATTTTAGCGTCCCATCTTCATGCGCCTGTGTAATTTATTCTGATAAAGTCCTAAAAGTCGAAACGTGTCACAGGAAATTTCTTTGCGCTTTGTCATTAATTTTCCTTATATATATATACATATATATATATATATACATGTGTGTGTGTGTGTGTGTGTGTGTGTGTGTGTGTGTGTGTGTGTGTGAGAGAGAGAGACAGAGTATTTGAATATATATGTTTTCCTATTTACAGATGAGTAAATATATATATAAATTATATTATATATATCTGGTTTCCGTACGCTCACCTCCACACATAGATACAGCATACAGGCACCGACACACATACAAATAGTAAATACCATTTATATAATAGATGATTTTTTTTTTTTTTTTGTCGCCTGTATATGGGAGAGCTTCTCTGCAGGTGTTGTTCTTCTGTGGAGTGGTGGCGATAAAGAAGTGACGGACCACACATAATCACTTTCGATGGGAGGAATGCTGAACACATATTCACGCTCGCCGTCGCCACCAGCGTTGGACAGCAAGTGAAGAGAAAATATTTTCAGAAGATTTGTAAGAAAGACTGTAAAATCAGCATCTAATTATTATACGAACCAAATGGAAAACACGAGAAACGCCAAAAAGATTTCAGATAATCATGGTCATCTATCGAATGTTTATTCATTTCGAGTACAGTTTTGGGGTTGTATCGGTCAGCACAAATATACAATGGGCAATTGAAATAGTAATGGATTTGAAAGAAATTCTAAAATATAATAATCAGAGAATGTCGCACACGAAACAATGTGAATAACTGACAAAAATGCTTATAGATTGGTCAATATTCGATTAAAAAGCAAGGGTAGACCTGGGTATAACGATAAACTACATCCGGCATCAAGGCCTCTGATTGGGAGAATGGATGTTTTGACGAGCGTGAAACCACCTTTTAATTGCCGCTGTCAATATTCGATTAAAAAGCAAGGGTAATCCTGGGTATGACGATACACTACATCCGGCATCGAGATTGGCGGTTTTAAACAGCGGGAAATCACCTTTTAAAGAAAATTATAGTAAAAATATCAGTAATACATTTTTATATAAAATTAAATCACCGACAATACCTATTTACAGTAAAATGACCAACAATACGTTTTATTTATAGTTGAAGGCATACAGTTACGTTCAAAATATATTTCGGCATATCAACATCTCTATGGGTTATTTAACCCATAGAGATGTTGATATGCCACTAAACAAAATCAATCAACTAACCAACAAAGCAAGGCCATTTCATTAAGAATGAGAAAACTGTGCCACCGTGTTAAAATTGTATTGCGAATTTGTCTCTGTCCTGGCCAACGACAAAAAAAGTCTGAGAGAATATTTTAAACGACTCTTTTTCATCTTCATTTGTTTGCAATGAGATGTGCTATCATAGCTCTCCACAACATCTCGGTCTTTATAGCGCTATGCTCTTTTTCTTACTATCTTTCCCACTCACTGAATTAACATCCATTTATTTATACGTCCTTTAGTTAACGTACCCGTTGGTTAGCTCTTGTCTTCAGTACGTCCTCTGAGGGTCAAATTTTCCAAGCCCGCTTTCCTCGTTACGTGTCCCAGAACTATTTATTTCTGATTCTAAATAAAAAGTTTTTTTTGTTTCAATTCTCCTTAAATGTTCCTCGTTAATTACATATTCCGTCGATGGTATTCTCAGCATCCTTCTGTAGAATCACTTCTCTGCTGTCTAAAATATCCTCTTCATCAGAGAAGAAATTGTTCAGCATTTACAGCCATATACCATTTCAGAAGACACCGTATGGAACTCCTTGACTATAATTAATAAAGTAGGGCGTTGGAATGAAAAATGTCCTAGGTGGCAATATTTCAAAAATTAATTGCTCCTTGGTTGGGGACCGAAAAAAATGTTGAGAGAGGATCATTTTTCGCAGTCCTTTGGCAATAGGGGCAGAAGCAATGCTTAGTAGAATTTACGACCCTCATGTCTTCTTTTAAAGCTTTTAAACTTATACTTACGGTTTGAAAATCGACGTTGTTTTTGAAAAACTTGCGCAAGTTCTACTACCAATCATGCTTTTCAAACTTAAAACTGTTATAATTGCTTTGACCTGTCGAAAATCTTGACAAGCGGTCGCGGTTATCATAAGCCCACACTTATTTGAACGATTATCTTTATCATTGTTTTGCTTTGTTTTTTATGCTAATATCATTAGATGAGTATCTCTATCATTGTTGTTTTTGCTGGTATAGTAAAAATACAAGCAATACATTTTTAGATAAAATAAAATCACCAACAATATCTATTTACACTAAAATAAAATAAAAAACAATACGTTTTATCTGTAGTTTAATGCATATAATTGCGTACAAAATATTTAGATTTCGGCATTAAATAACCCATAGAGATGTTGATATGCTGCTAAACAAAATCCATCAACCAACCAACAAAGCAAGGCCATGTCATTAAGAATGAGAAAACCGTGTCAACGTGTTAAAATTGTAATGCGAATTTGTCTCTGTTCTGACCAACGGCAAAATCAATTCTGAGAGAATATTTCAAAATTCTTTTTCACCCACATTTTTTGCAATGCCTTTTCATGACATGTATGATCATAGCTCTCCACAACTTCTTGTTCTTTGTAGCTCTATGCTCTGTTTGCACTTTTTCTTACTATCTTTCCCACTCACTGAATTTGCCATCCATTGACACGTGCGTGTTATTTAGCGCACTTTAACGTAAGATTCTCTTTTGCTAATACTAGTTGGTTACCTCTTGTCTTCAGTACGTCCTCTGGGTGTCAAATTTTTCAAGCCCGCTTTCCCCATTACCTGTCCCATAAATTTCAACTATGTCTTTCTGTTTCTAAATGAATAAAAAAAAGGTTCTTTCTGTTTCAATTTCCCTTAAAACTTCGTCGTTGCTCGCATGTTCTGCTCATGATATTTTATGCTTTCTTCGATAAGACCATATCTCTGTTGCCTCAAGTCTCAACTTGCCTTCAGTAATCCTCTGAGCGTTAAATTCTCCAAACCCTCTTTCCTTATTTTGTGTCTCAGAAATTTCAACTGTCATTTTCTGATTTAAAACACAAGTGTTCTTTTTGTTTTATTTTTTTCCTTAAAACTTCCTCGTTACTCACAGGTTCCATCCATGATATTCTCAACATCCTTCTGTAGAATCACTTCTCTACTGCCTAAAATCTCCTCTTCATCAGAGAAATTTTTCAGCATTCACAGCCACATGCCATTTCTGAAGACACGGTATGGAACTCCTTGACTATAATTAATAAAATAGGGGCGTTGGAATGAAAAATGTCCTAGGTGGCAATATTTAAAAAAAATTAATTGCTCTTGGGTTGGAGAACGAAAGAAATGTTGAGAGAGGATCATTTTTCGAAGTCCTTTGGCAATAGGGGCAGAAGCAATGCCTAGTAGAATTTACGACCCTCATATCTTCTTTTGAAGCTTTTAAACTTATACTTACGGTTTAACAAATGTCGCCGTTGGTTTTGAAATACTTGCGCAAGTTCTACTACCAATCATGCTTTTCAAACTTAAAACTGTTATAATTACTTTGACCTGTCGAAAATCTTGACAAGCGGTCGCGGTTATCATAAGCCCACACTTATTTGAACGATTATCTTTATCATTGTTTTGCTTTGTTTTTTTATGCTAATATCATTAGATGAGTATCTCTATCATTGTTGTTTTTGCTGGTATATTTTTATGAGTATATTTAATCTGAAGTTGTAATGGACGAAATGCGTCACAAGAAAACTTTTCCCACTTTGTCATAGAAAATGACTTTGTCATCTAAAATGAGTATCTTTATCATTGTTGTTTTTCTGGTATCCCTTGATGAGTATCTTCATCAGTAATATATTTAC
This sequence comes from Acanthosepion lycidas, assembly GCA_963932145.1. Lineage (NCBI taxonomy): Eukaryota > Metazoa > Mollusca > Cephalopoda > Sepiida > Sepiidae > Acanthosepion > Acanthosepion lycidas. Next base: position 35,717,500 of record OZ010584.1, on the reverse strand, counting down.
CATTTAACGAGTATCTTTAGCGTTATTATTTTTACTAGTTCCTCTTGACGAGTGCTTCCCTAATTGTCGTTTTTGCTAGTGTCTTTTGACGAGTATCTACATCATTTTTGTTTAGCTAGTGTATTTTATTCTATTTTCGGTTGATTCATTTTTTACGGCATATCAGCCGTTTTCGTAAGTTATTAGTTTATTTTGACCTGTATTTTGATTTCTTTTTATTTTCCTATTATATTTTACGAGTATCTTCATCATTGTTTTGATAGTTGGTTTTGACTAGTATCTGCATTCTTATTTTTCCTAGTACCTTTTGACGAATATCTGATCATTGTTGTTTTTGTCAATATATATATATATATATATATATATATATATATATATATATATTATTATTATTATTATTATTTTTTTGCTAGTATCTTTTCAGTAAAATCTTTGTCATTATTCTGTTACTAGTATTTTCCATATTTTTTAAATGTATCTTCATTCTGGGTAACTCTTTGCTAGAGACTTCATTGTTGTTTTATTGTTTTCACTAGTATCTCCTTCTTTTTTGTTTTCACCTGGGTTGTGTGACGTGTGTCTCCGTATTGTTTTTGCTAATAAATTTTAGACGAGTATCTTTTTAGCCCCTGAGTTGACATGCACCGACTCGTAAAACGAAATTTGACTTATAGAACTTATGTTGCAGTTTCTTCCTAAACATCCTTCTACCTTGATGGTGCAAACGTTTGCGAATGCTGGACTTAATTACATGAATTAGTGCCGTAATTCCATACAACCTGCGTACAATCTCACGTACAGGGTGCGATGCGTAAATTGTGGCCATATTATATTTTTAATTTCGCGCATGCGCGTTGTTTTAGATTTTGCCGAATGTATACTAGGGTCCGTTGGGTACCGTCTGTGCGAAAAAGAGCAATATGACGACATTCACTTCGCCAGAAATTGTTCTAGCGAGACACGCTTGCTAATCATCACCCCCGCCTTTGAGGTGCTCGGTGCCCCAATACTTTAATTTATATGCTTAAAGCTGAATTTCATTTTTTTAATAAAATTTCATACATTTTTTGTTGTGTGGAGATAAGTTCCTAATGTGATATTTTGCAATTTTTTTTTTCTTTAAATTTAAATTACTTTTATCCTTTAAATTTCTATTAAAATTCTTTTGGCAAGCTACTATGCGGTTATCTGGTAATATTTCTACTGTCATCACCCTGATTCCTTAAATGTTATTATCATAACGCTACGACAGTTGCATCTTCAAGTCTTCTTCTGGTATATGTCACTTCGAGTAACCACCAGAGACTATCGAACTAAACCCATGTTTTGTTTCTTTTTTTAGCATTGCTCAGTTATTGTTTATATAACTATCGACTGAAAGTGAGAAGTTTGAAGTAGACGCTGCATCCGAATTCCATGATCGTATGCTGCATCGCATCTGCAACATTAGATTAAAAGTTTTGATGCAGCATAATCACTGCTTGTTGTGGTAATTTACCCACGCACGCATAGACTTCCCAGCTATAAAAATAGGAGCAGGTACTGCTTTTTACTGAGGGAAGTTTTCAGCAGTCAGCTCTGACAGTTAGTTTATATGTTTCCACTGAGTCCATAGTCTGTACTAGTCAGACTATGGACCAATGCTTTAATTCACTAAGTTATTGTCCAATCTAATATTGTCAACGAGAACTTGGGACTTTAAACCAAAGTTCTTATTTCCTCTCCTACTCCTGTTGCTGCTGTCACGCTTGACTGCCTTCACCGCCGCTTCTCTTTTGCTACTACTGCAGCTGCTGCTGAAGCCTTGATGTCATATTTCTCGCAGATTAAATAAATGGTTCAGTTCGAAATTCTTTGAAGGTTACTCGGATTGACAATCACCTGATGGAAGGGACAACGGCTGAAATGTTGGGATAATAACAACGAAGATAAGGATATTGGTCCAAATCTAAATAAAACCGTGGCTATCAGGAAGGATTTCAACATTTCAATTTTAACGGAATCTATTGTGGGTGAGGGAATTAATCCCGTGAAAGTCAAACAGAATTCTTCAATTTCACTTGCTATAATCTGAGCATACTGTTATGTGTCACTTTACAGTGAGCAGTTGGCGCGTTTGAATAACATACTGAAAGACAAAAAAATAATTACTGTACAAGGACCAGAAATAAAGACACAAAGAGAGGAAATATATTAACAGAAACAGTATTACAAACAAGAATGTTCGGTCTAACTGTCAGAGCTGACTGCTGAAAACTTCCCTCGGTAAAAAGCAGTACCTGCTCCTATTTTTATAGCAGGGAGAGTCTATGCGTGCGTGGGTAAATTACCACAGCAAGCAGTGATTATGCTGCATCAAAACTTTTAATCTAATGTTGCAGATGCGATGCAGCATATTATCATGGAATTTGGATGCAGCGTCTACTTCAAACTTCTCACTTTCAGTCGATAGTTTGTTTCATTGCATAGCATCAATTGTTCTTTATTCAACGTTCTCACCAAACCCAAGAATAATTTATCAAGTCTTAATTGGAAATACAAAATTTACTTACTCGCTGAAGGCCATAGAAAGCTAGAGAAAATATCTCGAGAACTGATTAATATTATATTAGTTATAAACCGTGAAAATTTCACGGTTTTACTATTTTAAATTTATGATGATTCTTAATGAATGACTAAGCTCGTGGCGAGTTCAATAAAATATCCGTAGAAATTCCCTTATCGCCTCATTAAATATCTTTAACAATTTTAACAAAATGACAATCATAAATATGAATGTTGGATGTTATTTTAGGAAGTAGGAGGATATAAATGAAAAGATCTGACAACTTTTTACATTTCGTGCAAGCAGCCGTTAAATACATGAGAGTATTATCACTACTTCTATCTTAGAATTAATACTTATCTAGAAAAATCCGTGAAAATTGCACGGTTTTCCCATCTTGCACACTCCTCCTAATTACTCTTCTTCTGTACTAGCACCTTAGTAATTTTTTTTTGTTTTCTATTTCCTCTACGCACAGTAACACATTGTGTCGTAGTGGCATTAATGCCTTGCTTGGGGAGAACTTGATTTAAAAAAGAAAAAAAACAAAACAAAACAAAAAAAATACAAAAACAACAAACAGTCTAATATAAGTTATGTGGAGTATCTCTGCGATCACCCGTATCGAGTGACCAGGGTTATTTGTAATCGTCGCTTCTATCTAGTCATCTGGTCTGTCGCTACGTTCAAGGACTTGCAAATGAAACTTCTACTTCTGAACCTTCTACTTCTTCTGAACAGCAACATGGGCTATGTTACCTTGCCTATAAATGGCGCATATATTTTTTGCTATTTGTAAAAGAATTTGTTCTCTGTCCAGGAGCGTCAGATGATGCATCAAATTTTTCACATTTTCAATTTTTTACGTAAAAACGTTTAGAATTCACACTCCACACACGAATCGTATAGGAAGAGGAGTTGAAAAGTCACCTTTCAGTGTATGTATGTCATAAATTTAAGTCACGTGTGAAACGAAATCATTTGGCATTGTCTAATTAAAAGAATTTTAAAAAATCCTAAGCAGTTTTATGATGCAATTTTATAACTACTTTTTTTTACCACGTAAATGTATCTTTAGTTATTAGCACGTATATAAATAATTATATACCCTAGACAATGAATTTCGATAAAATATATTATAAGTTAATTATTAAAATAAATTAAATATTTAAAACATAGCAAAATATTACGTTCAAATATATGATAATTGTGCTTGTCCATCCCTTCGTTAGTTCCTTTGTTCGCACGACCGTTGCGCCCTGTCAATATCTCATAAATAATAGAATATTCCGTTTTGATCGCGAGAGAAGAGAAAATACATATGTAAGACGCTATTTGTTTTCAGTGCGAAATGAAAGAAAAAAAAAAGGGAAGATAGAAGATTTTACCGTCTGCTTCCATGAAATATAAAAGGTTGTACTCATAGCCAAATCAACTATATATCGAGGGGGTTTGACTTTCGAGTTCAACTGTAAACATGAAGAGGATTTGATACAAGCTCTCAGCAGGACCCGGCTCGCCCAGCCGCATTCACCACCCACGGGAGTAGGCTGGGCCTTCACAGGTAAAATCTCATTTGAAACAGAGTGTCTTCCATAGAACGAATTCTAGTTAGTTATCACGTTCTAGAAATGTTTCTGCGATAAGCTAGACACATACTGACGGCATTTGGAGCACTTTTTGCGAACAGCTGTCAATAGAGACGCAAAAGAGGTCCCAAGTGGAGAACGGACATGTCTGTCGAAGCTAGTCACAACCGGGTTTTCCTCGTTAGCAAAAGAACAGCTTGGCGAGTCCAGATGCGGGACTTTCTGCAGCTCATCCAGATGCGGGACTTTCTGCAGCTCATCCAGATGCGGGTTTTTGTCAACTGTCAATCAAAGCGACGGGAAAAACTAGCATTCATTTGTGGAAAGTTGGCGAGTCACGCTGTCTTGTAAAGACGGTAACTTCGCGCATTTTGTTCCGCAAGTTGCGTGCCTCTCGCTGTGCTGTGTTTTCTGAGGCAGTGGACTCACTAGCCATTACTGGGTGTTATCAGGGTGGTGCAAAAATAATGACGTAATAATGTCGCTTTTTGACGTTAAAAAATACGTCAAAAAACGACATTATTACGTCATTATTTTTGCACCAAACTAATATTTTATTTCCTCCCGGCACGTTCGTTTCTTTGCCTGTTACGGCCTTAATTCTTAAGAGAACTATAGCTTAAGTGTTTCCCACAGCCTAAACACACCCTGGTCTTATTTTTGAACAGCCTCCTCAAGCTAAATATATTAGTTATAGAATATCAGTAAATAGTTATTTAAAAAGTTGGAAAAATCTGATTCGAAACAAAGTGTCTTCAATGAGTCGATTTATTACGTTCTATAAACGTTTGTGCATTAAGTTAGACATACACTGACAGGATTTTAGAGACGGGGTGTAAAGGTAAACAAGTCAGTTTCACCCGATCAATTACGACTGAATAGTGAATTTCATCCTCAATGGGTGGTCCATACATTCGACATCATCTAAGCTCCAAATCATTGCTCATTTGGATATGATGTGCGTAAGTCCCGCTCGATCAATTACGACTGAATAGTGAATTTGTTTCTCACCGGGTGATTCATACATTCGACCTCATCTAAGCTCTAAATCATTGAGCGTTTCGATGTGATGTAATTTTTAGCAAGATTGTCTGACGAGATCCATTACGACTGAAAGTTGAGTTTGCTCCTCACTGTGTCACCCATACTTTCGGTGGCATCTAAGCTCGGCTTATTAAATGATAATACATTTCGACGTGGTGTAATGGTTATCAAGTTTGTCCCGGTAGATCAGTTACAACAGAATAGTGAGTTTGATCCAAAGTGGCTACTCCATACATTTGGCTTTATCTAAACTGCGCTTAGTAACTAACTATACTTGCATCAGTTCTCACTTGCTCACTGAAGTAAAGCCGTGACGGGCTTTGTGAGTTCTTGGATGCTATTTAGGAACTGTAAGCTATTTGGAATCAAAAGAACAACAAAAAGCTTTTAAATCCAAAGAAGAATGCTTCTTTTACCGGCAAGTATTTTGGTATGCAACTGAAAAAAACATGGTCACTGAATTTAACCATTCAATATTTTACTCAGAGAGAATGCTATTTACAAAGTAAAATTCTCAGATTTTTTTTAATGCCATCCTTCTTCAGAACTTATGCGATCATGACGCGATTCTGTTTACTTTTCTTTTTTTTTTATCGGGGAATTACTATGATTTCTTCACAAGAAAGGTGGAGTGATTCCCAGTTGCCTTTTCCACGGTTCTGAATTCAGAGTTCTTTTTCTAGTCTGGCTGCCAACCAAGGTTTTAGAGCCGAGTATACTCTTCTATTTAACCCCTAACTGAAGCGAGAAGATATGGGTTCTTCCCGTTCCCAAGGACAATAGTGCTGATTCCACTTTTCGCTACACAAACCACACATTCTCCAAAGGCCCTTACCTCAGAATAACATTTACTGAAAATGTGAAGGATTATGAGCATGATTCTCTGAATCACATTCGTCATCTGTTTTTAATCCTGAAATTGTTTACTTGTATTTGCATGTGTGGACACGTGTCCAGCAATTTTTATCTATTTTCATATAAGTACGCACATAAATACACACCCTCACACACAGGCCCACGTGTTTCGGTCTCTGCGTGAGTCTGTGAATAAAAATCTAAGAATTCAAATACAAATGAAAAATATACGTAAAAAAGACAATATCAAGAAACATGTACGGATTTTAATAAAATTCTTATATTTGGTTTAATAAAGTCAATCAGAGAGCGAAACGCGCCGATAATGAAATGTTTTCTCTTTGTCCTTACTCATATACCGGGTGTAACAGCAAAATTGTCCAATATATATATATATATATATATATATATATATATATATATATATATATATATATATATATATGTATGTATGTATGTATGTATGTATATGTGTGTGTGAGTGAGAAAGAGAATTTTATTCTATAGAGTATATTCGTTAGAACGTGTATCGGTAAAAGAAAGAATAGGTTTATTCTTGTGACACTCTGTGTGTATGCGTGTGTGTGTTTATATGTTTGTGCCTGTGTGGGTGCAAAAAGAGATAGATTATTACTCGCTAGAATGTGTTTGTCTGTGTGTATGTACCCGTGTGTCTGTGTTTCTGCGTGTGTGCCGTTGTCTGTGTGTCTTTGTGGTTGGGGTAAAGACTCTGAACAGTAGGTTCTTTTTCTGTGTGTGTGCGTGTATGTGTGTGTTTATGTGTGTGTCTGTCTTTCTGTGTCTGTCTTTGTGTGAAGGGGAAAAAACTATATCTTCTATAGATTATTACACGCTAGAATGTTTATGTGTATGTGTGTGCATGTGCATGTGTGTGTAGGGGGAGAAAGTGAGCAGTAGCTTTTTTCCATAGGTTATACTTGCTAGAGGCTCTGTGTGTGTGTGACTGTATGTGTGTATTTGTGTTTGTGTGCGTGCATGTGTGTATGCCTGCGCGTGCCAATGTGTGTGTGACTACATTCTGTCGTCGTCTTTATTGTGTAGGTTCCATGTTGGCAGTGTTTATATCAACAGCACACTAATGAAGAGTCCATGTTATTTATTTATTTATTTATTTATTTATTTATTTACTTATTTATAAACCCCCCAAAAAATCTTCACCCGAAAATCGGCATTTTTTTTTTTTTTTGCCTTTCTCCCTGTCAGCCAGAGGCTTACAGACAAGCTATTGCTTTCTCTCTTCAAATTTTCTCTTTGTCTTCTCCAAAGCTTGGCCACCCAGCAAGAACGATTTGAAGCCAGTGCAACGCCTTTTGAGTCGCATATGTTTTGCCTGCCCAAAGTTGTGCAACTCCAAACAAACGCTTGTGTCTAATTATAACATTAGTTGTTCAGTTGCCGAACACCGTCCTCTGCTGGCATAGCTCCATTCATTTTTATAACAGGTTCGCCCCTTTTTTTCGCTATTCGCTTTTTGTTTGTGTACCGTAGAAAAAATGCGTATCATTATTAATTCGAATATCATATCAGTCACTTGCCAAAATTCGCGGCACTGAGCAGTTCTTTCCGAAGAATATTTATTTAAATTTAAGTTTGTACGTCTCATCAAGCGAAATGTTTTTATAACGTAAGCTCAAATGATTAGGAAATATGTCAAAGATTCATGAGTTGAAAAAAAAATAATAATTCCGTGGCTTGCAAGAAAACGGCAAATGGTCCCTTGTACATGAATATGTTCGCCTTTACACATGCATGCACTTTCGCAGACATATACGCACACACACACACGCGCGTTCTCTCTCTCTCTCTCTCTTTCTCTCTTTCTCTGTTTCTCTCTCTCTCAAACACACACACACACAAATACACAAACGCACACATGTGCAAACTTATAACAAAGCGCGCGCGTGCACACACACACACACTTGCTCTCTTTCTCTCTTTTGCTCAATGACACTTCACACACACGCACACACATGCAAATACGCAAACACACACGCATATATACGTATGCAGACACATGCAAACGTGTGAACACGTACATACACAATCTCTCCCTCTCTTTTTTCATATTGCCCAATAAGTCTTTAAAAGCACACTAGATGTGCATGTACACGCGCGCGCACACACGCATTTACACACGTATACACAGTGTCTCTCCATCTTTTGATCAATGACTCTCCACACACACACATACACGAATACGTTGTAACACAAGTGCACAGATATATGAAAGCACATACACGCACACACGGTATCTGAGTGTCACACCTACTCAAGACTCTGCGCATATACACGCAAATACGCAGGTCCTCACAATTTCCTTCTATTTCTTTCTCTCTCTTTCTTGATCAATGAGTCTTCGTGCGCGAACACACACACACACACACACACATACGAATGTACCGGCACACATGCAAACATATATGCAGACACATCCAAATACACACATTTAAACACACGCATACACTCTTTTTCTCTTTCTTCGTTCTCTCAGTGACCCTCTACACACATATGCGAATGCACACGTACCCACGCACATACATATAGGCAAACAAATATAGACGCACACACGCACACACACACACACACACACACGAATGTACCGGCACACATGCAAACATATATGCAGACACATCCAAATACAGACATGTAAACACACGCATACACTCTTTTTTCTCTTTCTTCGTTCTCTCAGTGACCCTCTACACACATATGCGAATGCACACTTACCCACGCACATACATATAGGCAAACAAATATAGACGCACACATGCACACACACACGCGCGCGTACGTGCGCATACAAAGAAACACACTCTCTTGCTCAGTGTCTCTCCACACTGAGATTTGAATTTTCAAGTACACACTCATACATACGGACACACATTTACAGAAATACACAAGCACATACATACACGCAGATACCTCTACAGGTATAGACAAACGAAGTCTCGGGGTGCAAATTTCTCATAAAAGCAAACACGTTTCCCTTCACACACGCACATAGAAAAACCTATATCAATAATTTACTTAAAAATAATGGATATTGTACTTTTGAAGTGTAGAAATAGTCCAAATAATTGTTCGTTGTGCGCGCTTTCGGCTAATCTATTAGCCATTTTCAAGAATTTTAGTTGTGTTGCAAGTAGTATCGTGAACAGTGTATAAGTTACTTAAAGGTAGACATTTTTTATTTCTCCAATACTGTCATATTTTTAACTCTTGAATACGGTCATATTTTTAATTTTCGAATACTGTCATATATTTAATTCTCGAATACGGCCATATTTTTAATTCCTGAATACGGCCATATTTTTAGTTCTCGAATACGGCCATATTTTTAACTTTCGAATACAGATATTTTTACTTCTCGAATACGGTCATATTTTTAATTTTCGAATACTGTCATACATTTAAATCTCGAATACGGCCATATTTTTAGTTCTCGAATACGGCCATATTTTTAATTTTCGAATACAGACATATGTTTACTTCTCGAATACGGTCATATTTTTAATTTTCGAATACTGTCATATATTTAATTCTCGAATACGGACATATTTTTAATTATCGAATACGGCCATATTTTTTAATTCCTGAATATGACCAGTACAGTTCATTATTTATATACGCTTCCATTATTTGTAGATTCTTTTTACAAATAGAGATAGCAAAATTAAACAAATGAGGAATTTTAAATATCTAAGAAGTGTTTAAACGGGGGACGGAAAGTGCGACACCAAAAATCCGAATGTGCATTGGGATGGCGAAAGATGCCTTCCAAAAGCTAAGTAAAGTATTAAGAAACAGGAAAATTTCAATAAAAACAAAGAAAAAGTACTGAACTGTTCTATATCGGTTCTCCCATATGGCATCGAATGCTGAAACACCTCATCACAGATGGAGAAGAGGCAACAGATATTTGTTTCTACAGAAGGATGGTGAGAATACCATGAACTGAACATGAGAGCAACAATGTAATTTTAGAGAAAGTGGAAACAAAAAGAATACTTATACGTAACATCAGATAGACACAGTTGAAATTTCAGGGACACATAATGAAGAAAGAAGGCTTGGAAAATAGGACACTCACATCACATATAGAAGTTAAGATGGACAGAGGAAATGAGCGCATAGACTACATAATGAGCTTGTGTAGATGGTTGGATGAACAGGGATTAGGAAATGTAACGAAAAGATAATATTTACTGAAAGCTAAAGGACAGGAAATTGTGGAGTGCCATGATCGCCCACATTCTGAAAGGACAGAGCATGTAGAAGAAAATAAAGAAAAATCAAATATAAGGAGTCAATTGTTGATAGCCCCTGACGAGTGGACGGACGGGTCGGTCAACAAAACACTGGAGTTGGGACGCTAAGGTAAAATCAATCAGTTAAGTGACAAACCTTTAATATATATATATATATATATATATGTGTGTGTGTGTGTGTGTGTGTGTGTGCGTGTGTGTGTGTGTGTGAAGAAATATAGTTTTCAGGTGTGCTATATTTATGGAATAAAGTGCTCAATATCAGAGATAGAGCGTATGTAAATATAAAAGTGAACATTGAAGTCAACACTCAGAGGCGACAGGCTGTTTCATGCTAGACGCAATCATCAGGCCTGACGATTGCGTCTAGCATGAAACAGCCTGTTCCCTCTAAGTGTTGACTTCAATGTTCACTTTTATATATATATATATATATATATATATATATATATATATATATATATATATGTATGTATATATTAGGTTGGTGCAAAAATAATGACGGTTTTTGACGTATTTTTTAACGTCAAAAACCGTCATTATTTTTGCACCAACCTAATATAATGAGAGAGAGAGAAAAAAAAAAAATATTGCTACGTATGCTTTGCTCTACTCGCATTTATCTTATATGTTGTTGTTCACTAAAGTTCTCGTCCCGTCCCACACGTCTAAATCAGTATTCTAATCAGTAAATATCAGAATACGGATTTTGAGAAGTGGGTTGGGTTCACACCCTCACGTATATATAATAAATGTGAATAGATGCAGGCATACATTTTAAAAGTATTATTTATCACTATTTTCTTTAACTCTCTTTCTCTCCCCTCTCTCTCTCTCCCCTCTCTCTCCTCTCTCTCTCTTTTTCCCCTCCACCTCTCTCTCTCTCTCCCCCGTACGCACTCTTACTCCCAAAAAATTCCTCCCTATTCATATTTGCGCAACTGCGAACACAAACACAATATTCCCCACACATACCTGGCCTTATGCCAACCTATGCTCAACTGATTAAATACTAGTAATTGTAAAGTTGGGCACCTCGAGGCGGTGTAATAGTTAGCAAGCTTGTATTGCTAGAACAATTACGACTGAGTAGTGAGTTCGATCCTCACTGGGTGCCCCACACTTTCGTCCTTATGCCACATCTAAGCTACGCATGGAAAATCTCGACAATTGTAAAGTTTCTCAAGTATTTTCCGTGAGGTATTTTCTTATATAGGAATAAAGTGTCGCTGCCGACACTTGAGTTTGAACATAGATCGCCAGTGTGCAAATACAGGCGATCCCATTATTGAATTAAGTATACCACGTGACCATAGAGGAAACGCACAAGTAGGAAGTCGCGTGACGTCTAATTGATCGCCATTTCTAGTCTATCCTCTATTTCTAGCATTTAGATGCGATGCATGTTACACGCTTAGGCGGTCATGTATCTTTCCATACATGACTGCAGTAGGTTGCCATTTCTTTCTGCGGTAGACCAGTTGCAATGCAAAGCTATAAAACCCGGTCTTTCCTACTATTAACCCATAGATGGGGGGTAGAAGAAGTGGATTCATATCTTTCCCAAGTGTATTAGCACGTAAGTGAATGTTCTTGTTTTTTGTTTTTTTGTTTTTTTTAAAGCAGCGATAGCATGATTCTTTTCTAATATAAAGTGTTTTCCAGTTTTTTTTTTTTAATCCTTTGATAGATATTAATACTGATATGGAATCGGAGAAGATGATAAATTTTGAAGATTTTTTTTTTTTTTGGTGATCTCATCAAGGGCTATATCTACCGAACTGGCTTCTGCACTAAATATGGAGTCTTCAATTGGGAGACTTTTTTAGTTGTTGTATTGTTAAAAATAACTGCACAACCTACTCGATCACTGTCTTTGAAATCATCAGTTTAAATGTGCAAATATTCTGGATATTGTCGAAGGTTTTGTAATTCCTCTTGGAAAGTGGCTGGGTTTTGTATTTTGCTTTGAACTTTTATTTATATCAGAAGGTGAAGGTAAATGTAAATCACAAAGACGAGCACTACCTATGCAAAATACTCAATGCATATATAGGAGGCACGGTGGAGTAATGGATAGCGGCTGGGATTGAGAAATCGCAGAGCCGCGTTCGCATTCCAGTCGAATCCATTGCATTCACTTACGTGCATTGCCCTTGGGAAATGTGTCAATCCTAATCTTCTCCCCCCCCCCCCAGTTATTGGACATACTGGGTTCTATAGCCTTGGATGTCAACTGGTCTAGGAGAAGGACAACTCTGAATTCAAAACCTGCGGAGGATCGTTTGGGGACCTTGTGGCACTTAGTGAACCAGGTCTCTGTATTAGGCTCTTCAAAAAGTGTGGATGGTCCGGCACGAAACCTTCAACACTATAATCAAATCTCATGTGTCGCTGTAAGAAATGGGAACTGATCTGCTTGACCATCGAACTCGACGGGAGAGTCGACTATATATCTATTATAAATTAACTGATTTAAGATATGTTTTTTTCACTTAGCGAAAAAAACATTTTAAATCAGTTAATTTATAATATTAATGCTCTGTAAATTTACATTGAGCACTATTTTTAAAAAAATAAAAATATCAATAAGAACACTGGATTACATATCTTACTGTTCTTCTTTTTATTTAAATATATATATTATATATATATATATATATATATATATATATATATATATATATATATATATATATATGTAAAGAAGAACAGTAAGATATGTAATCCAGTGTTCTTTTATTATATATATATATATATATATATATATATATATATATATATATATATATATATATCGAGAGGCCATGGATCTGCGGTGAAAAGCTTCAGCCGTTGCTGTACGGTCCCACACGGGAATGACAGTCTCGATTGCAACCAATGCATGTGAAGACGCTCTTCCTCGAAGTCGCAGTGTTGTTCTCTTTCCTTATTTACACTTCAGCCCGGCGGCAAGCACCTGTTTCTTCTCGCGTCGCTTCAGCCTATCGGTATAAATCGCGTCTTCGGCGTGAACGGTCGTTGACGACGTCTTCCCACCTCTCGATTGTCCATGTCCATCGCCCTGATGTCACTTTTACAGAAGTCCTTGAAGAGAAGATGAGATCGCCCTCATACCCTCTTGCTGGTGGCCAGTACCCCGTACGGAACGACCTTCGGAATCTTCCCATCAGTAGACTGCTGCTTCTTGTGTTTTGCCGGCCCAGTGAGGCGACGTTGGAGTGTTCTCTCCATGGCACAGGAGATGTATATATATATGTGTGTGTGTGTGTGTGTGATAGAAATTATTAGGACGATTTGAGATAATTATAATTAAGTAATTCATCGAGTCTAGAAGAAACCTCAACAGAATGCAGAAAGCACTGGACGGCCGTTTCGTCCTATATTGGGGACTCATCAGCAGAGCGTATCCATTACCGAGAATTGTAACCCGGACAGTTATCAGGCAAACATCATAGCAACTGTACAAACTGGTCTTGGTGATGAAGAGGTAGCGAATTAGACTCGATATAGCGCCACTTGATTCCGTGGTGGAAATCATCCGAGTTTCCCTTACACATAGGACTTCTATAGAGTTCTTCTAGACTCGAGGAATTGCTTAATTATAATTATCTCAAATCTTCTTAATAGTTTCTATCACTTGTATATCCTTGCTTGAACCGGCTTCTAATGCTGTGGATGGATCAGCTTGGGGATAGTAGTCGCGCCTCGTGGGGGCAGAGTCCTATGTGTAAGGGAAACTCGGATGAGTTCCACCACGGAATATGTGGTCGAGCGGCGCTATGTCGAGTTTAATTCGCTACCTCTTCGTCACCAAGTCCCGTTGGCACAGTTGGTATGACGTTTGCCTGATAACGTAATTCTCTGGGTTTCAATTCTCGGTAGTGGATGCGCACTGCTGATGAGTCCCAAGTATAGTGCTTTCTGCATTCTGCTGAAGCTTCTTCTAGACTCGATGAATTACTTAATTATATATATATATATATATATATATATATATATATATATATATATATATATATATATATATATATATATATATATAAGCACTTGATTGATGCTGCCCAAAACTTTCTGTGTAACACGTTTCGTCCTCGAAAAAATGGACTGCATCGGACTAAAGTTGTGGTCTGATTGACAGAATTATGTATACTAGAGTTCAAGAGTTTGAAGCCACTCCCAAAATTAACTTGACAGAAGAGCGAAAAAATAAAATGAAAAAGAGCTCTTAGTTGTCATTGAAAAAGAATGGAATCAATTATCACTTTGAATATACGATCTTTTAGCGTTAGAGGGCGTCGTCGGTGATGTTCTGATTTGGATCATTGGGTAGTTTCGGGTCTTTCAAACATTATACTACCCTCATCAAGTCGACCCCATCAGAGCTGATTAGTCTCTGATGCGCACCCCAATCTAAATTAACAGCCTGCAGACACTGACTTATATTAGGCAAACCCTACCCCTCTATCACGCATTTGATTGGATGTTGACCAGCAGCCAATCGCAATGGTGTAAGCTCTATTTAAGTTGTTTACGGGGGATTTTTTTTACTTTTTCTTTTTTTTATGTGGATACTCATCAGATACTCGGAAGGTAGTTATGTGTCTTCCTTTGTTTTTTAATTTTTTTTTTTACTTTTTTCCTCCTCCCCCAAGTTTCATCTCCCCAGCTGATAATTACTGTTAGCAAAAAAATAAAAAGTAAAATAAAATAAAAAAATAAAATTTCAACCATAAAATAATTAGAAAATTACATTGTTTTTACGATTAAAATAAATAAATTACGACTTATACAGCGTGTTAAAACGAAAATATATATTTAAAAAAAATGTCGTTTAAAACAAGTTCAACGAGTAAAGTTAGAAAATTCGATTAAATTTATCGATTAACGTGATAAAATTAACTTATACTTTGAGAAACTTTTGCAACGAGTGGCAAAAAATGTGTGCTGCAGTCACCAAGGCTAAAGGAGGATATTTTGACGAGAGCGAAATTTAATCATAAAATGTTTTTTTTTATCTTTTTACCATAATAAAATTTCTAAAAAAAAATGATGTCTCACTTTTTTTTAAACATATATAATAATTTTCTTTTATTAGATTGGTGCAAAAATAATGATGTAATAATGTCGTTTTTTGACGTATTTTTTAACGTCGAAAAATGACTTTATTACGTCATTATTTTTGCACCAACCTAATATTTAAAGTTCAAAACATCTACTTTTGGAGTCAATTTAAAAAATTACCAGTGGTTTCCTCAAACTTTTGAACGGTAATATATGGGAGATGAACATACGTAAATGTCACTTATATTTATCTAGCGTGGGGGAGCTGACGAAATGATAATTATAAATTTATGAGTTTTAAAACTTACGTTTTAATTTTTTTTTTTTTTTCAATTTTTTCAGTTATTTTAATTCAATTTATTTTGTGTGTGTGTGTGTGTGTTCCATGTATCTGGACACAGAACCTCAATGATTGCATTCATTTTCCCTACCCTTTTGTTTTTTATCACAGATGTTTTTAAATATTCTACATTGTGACTCACCACATCATCTTTTTTACGGTATATCCTTCGTAAGTGTTTGATTGTTCTTAATAAAGGAATTTCATCGATAAAAGCTTCTTGCGTAATCGTTGCTCGGGGTTAAATTGTTTCAATGTTTTAAATATTCATTAAATTTCCTACGGCCGTAATAACTTTAAATAGTATGGCATTGTTCACAAATCTAATAATCAAACAAAGACAGGGATGAAAAGTCAGAGCTTGATTCAACTGCAAGTGCAAATGCAAGAACACCCCTCCTTCTTCTCACACGTTTACTGTAAATCTGGCAACAAACTAGGTCTCAAATTGGACTTTGCCCATTTAGGCCAATAGTTTCCTTTCAAATACATTTTGCCAATCATAAATTGTGAATGCCAATTTAGGATGGAATTATTTGAAGAAACTATTGGCCAAATGGCAAAGTCCAATTTGAGACCTAGTTTGTTGCAGATTTCGTGTACTTAACTGAAATAATCTAAACAAAGCATTCACGTAAGACAATCTGTGTGTCATATGTAATTTACATGGCAAATTTGGAAAGTAACGGAGGATACCCAGAGAGTTATGGCCGAAAATGGTTTTTTGTATAGTTTTTCATGTTTTTTCGTTATACGCGGGGAAGCGATCAGGACTAACAGCACACTATTTATTTTTTGCATGATGGCAATTTTTTTGCGCCATGTTTGAAGAAAATCGGATAAAAAATAAGGAAGTTTTTTAAGATTTGAAATAGTACGAAAAATCAGATTTTTCCAGTTTTTTTTTTCAATTTTTGTGTGAAGCCAATGTCACAGGAAAACTATTAAGGACTTTACATAAACCTTGTCACATGAGCTATGATTTGAATTAAGTGCAAAGAACATCCATTAAACATTTTGTTCGAGTGTAACTAAGCCTTGGTTTTTGCAAAACGTCGGATCCATCTTTAGATTTATCGATTTTTTTTTTGCCAAACCCGGGAGGAGGAAGGCTGAAGATTGAAAAGTTAGACTTGACCTATTTTAGTAAATTTGCAACATGTGTGTACAATTGCATCGAAATCGGTCGACAAATGTGGACGTGCATAAATAACTTACACACACAGAGAGACACACACCAAAGACATCTCTTATATATATATATATATATATATATATAATACCAAATTGTAATTGGTAGGTATTATTCCAAAGAGGACATTTAGCCCATATGAGAGCTCAATGTATGATACAAGAGCAAGTCATATATATATATATATATATATATATATATATATATATATATATATATATATATATATATATATATATATAAATGGTTATTGAAAAGTAACTCACTATTTTATGTATGTGCGGCCAGCCAGGAAACCTGACTTGAAAACTGTGACTATTTTGGTGGGGTTGATTAAAAGAGAAAGTCTACGATACAAAACCAAGACTCGGGAATCACTTGAAAGGCGAATACAAAATGTTAAGTCTTCCATACGACAAGAGTCCCTGGTGAAATCAATTGATGCGATTGCTGGGCGGCTCGAGAAGCTGGTAGAGAAATCTGGTGCCCAACTTTTTTTGTATCCTCTGAACTGTCTTCAGATTGACACTCAGACTCTCTGAAATATTTGTATTGGAGCTTCCGGCGCCAATTCTGAGCAGTAAAGGATGCCGTTTCCAAATTTCTGAGGGAGTGAATTGCGTCACATTTTTTTTTTTTTTTTTTTTCACAGATATTGCCCAACTGACAATACTAATATAGTATACAGTCAGCAAAATAAAAAAAAAGCAACACGCATGCGCAAAATTGAAAATATAAATTGGAGGCAATTTACCCACTAAAACTGATATATATATATATATATATATATATATATATATATATATATATATATATATGACTTATATATATATATACATATATATATATATATATATATATATATATATATATATATATATCATATATATATATATATATATCATATATATATATATATATATATATATATATATATATATATAAAAGTGAACATTGAAGTCAACACTCAGAGGGGACAGGCTGTTTCATGCTAGACACAATCGGCTGCCTAGTGATTGCGTCTAGCATGAAACAGCCTGTGCACTTATATATATATATATATATATATATATATATATATATATATATATATATATATATATATATATCCTAAAGTTGATATGTACTTTCTCAGTTTCATTGTTAACGTCGGCGTACTTTCACTCGCACACACACCACACACACACATACAGACAGTATATATATATATATATATATATATATATATATATATATATATATATATATATATATATACTGTATGTGTGTGTGTGTGTGTTGTCTCGTATACTAATTACTTTTGAACCTTGACAGAGTGGGTCCACTTTCCAAGACTATGATTATCTAGGTCCCTTATCTTAAGATGTAATTAAGTGTTTGGCAGCAGTTGCCTGCGGGCGAGAACGTGTGTGACACAAAATGAATAGTTTTGCTTTTTCAAAGAAAAATGAATAGATAAGCAACTGAAATGAAAACTTTCTAATAAAGAAAAACAGAAACTATCCGCGTTTGAAGAAAATGGATGCAAATGAAACCCTGCGCACAATATCTAGTAACAGATGGTATTCGAAATACCTCTTTGCAAATTACTGTCAATCTGATGTGATTTCGTCCTCATCAAATATTTTTTACAGTGAAGTTCACCTTGTACAAGGCCCGGTGGCCACTCAAAGTAGAGAATTAAGGAGTAGTTTATATGGATAGGAAGGGATAACTCTAGACTTGAACAGGTTAAGATTGCAATGATCGGGGAAACATCCTCTTGGGAGTCTGTTCCATTAGGCAGTGGTTCGCGGGAAGAAAATATTCGAGTGGAACTCACTTCTCGTCAATGGAATAGGTAGTGAATGTAGGTGGTTTGCTACCATATAAGTGACATGGTGGGTCCTAGCCGAGAAGTCTAGAATGTAACTGGTCCGACCATTGTTCTATCGATACTTCCATGGAAACTAGAAATGACAGTTGTGGATCAGAACAAATTACTGTACACGTGTTTAAGTTTAAAAATCTATCAACATCCATTGCTAGAGAGAAATGTGGAAAATAATTCTTCTCTAACAAAAACTCGGTGACGCTTTTGAACTCTATGAAGACTGGGAAGTGAGGATTCACCAGCTCCTGCCCAAATATGCCAACAGTACTCCATTTTCGGCCTGATCTTGCTCTTGTAAACGTATAGGATAGCCTGAGGAGTCAGGTACTTACTGGAGCAGTACAGGGAGCCGATCATTTTAATCGCATCTTTAGAGATTTATCGTATATAAAAGTTGCACTTGAGGTTTGATGCGAATTTAAGGCCCCATTATTCTCTCAAGGCACGGGGCCTCCTCGGGGGGACTTCTTCTTTGTGTCCCGTCCCTTCAAGATATCGGCGATCATGACTCTCGTCAACTTCCCATATCGTGTGACTCTCAGCAGTTTTGCGAGTATCGAGGCTCTTAGCAAAGAGAGAAAAACTCACTTCATACAAAAGCGATATATCGCTTTATGTCTTATCTGGCAGAGGAATTAACTAATAAGGGTTTACTGAGTCGTGGTTAACTTCCCTCTGCTGTAAGTGGAGCTATGATTCTCCTTACTTTAGATTGGAGAAGTTGCTCGACTCCGGGGATACCGACTCTGCGGCAACACCTGCGCCATTGCACTAAAGAGATTGGGTTGGTGTAATACCAATACCAGCGTGATAATGGTCGCGAGGGCTGGGTAAAAATCAATATTTGTTCTTGACCCGTACGCACAAGCATCACGTTAAAACGACCTTGTGTCACATCTAGTGTTTGTGTAGACGCCGGGTATCTATACTTACCACAAGCATTTGAATCGCCACATGCTAAAATGTGCTGACGCCAATGCTCAGTCATCGGTATAGTGTAAATTGATATAAGGATCTAGTTGCCCGTGAGTGCTCAGTCATCGTTTAGCGTAAACTGACGTAGGGATCCCGGTGCCTCTGTCTACATAAGATGTGATTTATTCGTTTTACTATGAACATCTTGCGAGATCTATCGAAAATTTATTATTGTAAAAGATTTTTTCTCGGTGATACAAATCTCATTAATAATAGTAAACATTTTAAGCATTAAACTAATTTCTCATTTAATACATCAAGATTTTTTTCCAAGACTGACGGTGAGACTGGCGTCTGGTAACTTCTCTGGTCAGTTGTCAATCCATATATTTGAGAAAAATAATGGTAAAAAGGCTCGCTTAATTATCAATACCGTTTTGTTCCAACAAAAGTCATTTTGAGCGCGAAATATTCAGTTTCAAAAAAAAAAAAAAAAAAATTGTTTTACTATGAAGCAGACCTTTATGTTTGTAGTATGCTTAAATAAGTTCTTGAGAGCATGGGTGTGCAGGTGGTGTAATAGAATAGATAGCGGCTAGATCGGAGAGCCGATTTCGAATTCTAGTCGTGTTCGCTAACTTACGAGCAAATACCGTTGGGTAAGGTATGAATCTATTTCTTTGAATCCACCAGATATGAGTTAAATAGTAAGACACTTCATCCTTGGTTGGCAACCAGTCTAGGAGAAGAACTGAATTCAAAAGCCTTATGTAGCCCTGGCGAAGCACATATTATGCCGGAAGGATCGTAGAATTCCCAAAGAGCCTATGATCCCGACGGTAGCCGGTCTGATAATTTACCCCATATTATTACTGTTCCGTTTAACCCAACACTGGTTTCGAAGATGTTGATGAT
The DNA here is from genome assembly GCA_963932145.1 of Acanthosepion lycidas. Classification (NCBI taxonomy): domain Eukaryota; kingdom Metazoa; phylum Mollusca; class Cephalopoda; order Sepiida; family Sepiidae; genus Acanthosepion; species Acanthosepion lycidas. Next base: position 35,696,879 of record OZ010584.1, on the reverse strand, counting down.
AGGTAAATCCTGGACGGTGATTGTTTTGTACTGTGTGACGAGATATATCATCTATTTTTTTATTTTATTATTATTATTATGCCTTTCTTTATTCTGGGATTCAAGACAATCGTTAGATGGTGTAGCAGCCGCTACACCCTGACTGGCCAGACTCTCAAGTTTTAAAAAAACTGTTAACAGAAGCTACCTTTTTCGGCATTATGAGCAGGCGTCAAAATATATGGAGTATGTGTGGCGCGAATTTTAAGAAACTAACACTTCTTCGGGCTGCACTGCAAACAAAGAAGGGTGCAAATCTCCTCACATCTAAAATATAACGCATAGCCTAGACTAGGCATGTGCAAACATTTTCGACCAGTGGGCCGCATCAGGTAGGACACGTCGTAAAGGCGGGCCGCATTACAAAAAAATATACAAGGTAATTTTTCGTTGAAGCTGCCTCTGCCATTTTCACTGCAGAAGACTATACGCGATAGCCTTAGAAATGGAGAAGGCTCGATTGTTTGTTTTTTGTTTTTTGTTTTTTTTTGGGGGGGGGGGTTTATTTTTTGAGAAATGACTTCTTAATTACAAGTTTGGGGATAATATTATCGCAAATAATAGTGATTAAAAGACTGTTAAATGTGATTGGTTTCTTACTTATCCAATCATAAATCCAAGAATAATTCTTCAAATAAAAATTATACTTCTTCTCCAGAGAAAAAAAAAGTTATTATGAACGTCCTGTTTCTAAAGCAAATGATATTTACACGCATGATCTTCCTTAGTAAAAATCGCCAATGGTTTAAAATGTTGGAAACGTTACCCTCAAAGAAAAGTTAAGAAAATTCAGGAAACATTTTATTTAATTATTGTTTAAGTATGCGGTTATGTATGAGAGAGCATGTGAGTGAATAAGTAGGAACCAAAGATCATTTTTAATAAACGTTATGAAATTAGCCGTGCCATTCAAAAAAACCAAAGGGGCTGCATGTGGCCCGCGGGACGCAGTTTGCCCATAACTGGCCGAGACATTACTTACTTTAACTTACGCGCAATTAAATTTGGGTAACGTATGAAACCGTCTCTTCCCCACCTATGGGTTGAATAGTAGGACTTGTATCGGGAAAAAATTAATTTTTATTCTCAAAAAATTGTTAATACAATATCCACACACACAAAAAAAAACAAACAAAGGAATTAATCTTATAATCCAAAATGGATTCCGTCTGTAAATAGCCGACTGAGGGTTGATGAAAAAGAAATCCATCAATCAATCGAGGGTGTATGAAAAAGGCTCATATGTTAATATGCCCCTTAGAATGAAGCAGATTTATTTATATAAGCAGAAAGGAAGCAGAAACACGTGTGTGAAAACCTGTTTGTTTAGGGGGAGGTTTTGGGTTTTTTTTTAGAAAGTGATTGATTGTAACTGCACAGTGGGAAGCAATTTATAATGCAGAATAACTTGGTATATTCAAGTTTTAAGTTATTTCTTCATACGTAATCAACTGTGTATACCTTAGTCTGGAAAAGCGCCCCATATTAAAATTGCCTCCTCAAATATATATGACAGTTGAAAACAATTTGGATCGCATGTTAATTCATAGATTTATAAGTGGATTAACATTCAATGCTATTGACAAAAAATAATTAAATCTCCGTGACTTAATTTTTGACACAGGTGTGTGTGTGTGTGTGTGTGTGTGCGTGTGTGTGTGCGTGCGTGTGTGCGTCTATGTGCGGGTATGTGTATGTGTATGTGTTCTCGCGCCTTTGTGTGTGCGTGTATGTGTGCGTGTATGTGTGCGTGTATGTGTTCGTGTGTGCGCGTGTGTGTATGTATATGTGTGTTTGCGTGTGTCTGCGTGTGTGTGTACCTATATGTGTGTGTGTGTGTGTGTGCGTCCGTGCCCGCGAATTAACTTGTCAATCTTAGAAATTTGCTTAAAATGATTTATAAAGTAATTTAGATCACAGATTCATCAAATGCTTCGTCGCATTTGTCACTGGGCGATGATGTATAAACCTATTTTCTCGACATTATCTAGAACAGTGATTCTCAAACTTTTTTTTTTTACCTAATGCACCCTTTTTATTATAAGTCAGAATGTCATCTCCCCCACCCACATCCAAGTTTGTCTGTGGCGCATTCCAAATAATATTCATTATTATTACTGAAAATATTATTGAAAATCTTCATTCTTTTCCATATTAGTACATCTACATTTAATTTGGATTATTTTTTGTTATAGAGAAGTTTTACAAATTTAATAGCAAGAGAAAATGCTGATAGATTTTTAAACTTAAACACGTGTTCAGTAATTTGTTTTAATCCATAACTATCTTACATATGATTCGTTCATGTTTAGAATATTGCTGCAACATATGGCCTGATGCCCCTGCTATTTACCTTGATCTCTTTGATAAAATCCAAAGAATCAGCAATATTATCGGTCCTGATCTGGCAGCTCGGCTTCAGTCACTTTCCCACCGCTGTGTTCGCTGTGTCTTTTTATAAATACTTTCATAGTAATTGATGAGCTCTTCGCTATTGTTTTATTCCCTTTCTCCCTCCACAGACAATGAATTGTAGATATGGGGACTAGTTAGGACTTTCATAGAGACTATGAGGTATTATGGTGACTGTAGTAAGAATTATAAGTTAGAATGTGTTGTTTTGGTGTAAGGAATATTGCTGTATGTTTGGGTCAGTGATTGTGGCTAGCTAAGTTTAAATATAAGACAAAAGATGGCAGTCTTTTTTCCCCATTCCCCATTTTGGCCTTGTGCCACATTTTGTATTTTTTACAAATAAATATCGCTCTTTGCTATGGTACCTAGACTTTTTTAATTTAAACGCAGTACTAGACTGGCGTCAAGATCTCATCAATTTACAGTCGAACTAGCTAGCTGTATGTTCTATGCTAACAGTTTCTTTTCTCGCACTTCTCGCTTGTGGAACTACCTTTTGGCTCCATGCTTTCTAGCCAAAAAATAGTATGATGAATCATATATTGAATATGGGGTCATCCTGATCTTTTATTGAAATTTTTATGGAATTACAATATTCTCTCTTTCTATTGAACTTTTTGTTTATTGAAGTATGCTTCAGTTTATTTAATTTAATTTTTTTTTTATAGGATTCACCCCATGCAAGGCAGTATTGCCACTAACACAAAAAGGGTTACAGGGTGTGGAAGAATTAGGAACAGCAACAATAATGATGAGCGGGAAAGGAAAAGAATAATTAGTTGGACAGTAGATAGCGATTAACATTCCGTCAACCATCTAGGTACTGACCAGGCTCTACGTTGCTTAACTTTGGTGATTGTACGTGATGTAGCCGGAAGCGAAAGATGATTAGAAATAGGGTGCAGATGTTACGCTGGTCTTCTAAGTGCAGCTTAGATGTAGTACGAGACCGAAAGTATGGGGCACCCAGTGAGGATCGGGGTGTAGATGCTAAGTCCGTAAAACAAAATCACCATAGATTTTCAACAACTTTGAATGATCCCGTTGGAACGCCATTATCCAGATTGTTGTTGATTCCAATATTCATTGGGGACGCGGATGGGCAGATTCCGTGCTTGTAGAAAGTTCAAACGAGATATTATTTGTTGAAATTCGTCTCAGTATGACAAGGAAGGTCTAACTTGCGTCTATTAAAATAGATTTGGAATTCATCCATAATAACACTTGGCATCTAAGCTCTTCTGCGAAAACATTCTAACTCGCCATTTTATAGTCTTGGTTTGGTTTGGTTTGGTTTACGGCATATCAACCTTAATGGATTATTTAATGCCGACAAAATTTTTATTGTTGGTAATATTTTTTTTCTTTCAAAAAATCTATTTCTGGTAATATTTTTTTTTTCTTCAAAAATCTATTTCTCATAATAATTTTCTTTCAGATATGTATCGCTGGTAATATTTTTTTTTTTTTAATGTAAAGCTGATAATGTTTTTTTGTTTTTTTGTTTTTTTTTATATCCAAAAATGTATTGCTGGTAATATTTGTTTTTCAAAAATGTATAACTGGTAATATTTTTTTTCAAAAAATGAATTGCTGGTAATATTTTTTTTCAAAAAATGTATTGCTGGTAATAATTTTTTTTTTACTAAGTATTTCTGGTATTAAGACCTATTTTTACACTTTCGTAGTGTTTTGACCTTAGTTTGGAGGGGGGTAACTATTTTCCCATAGCTGGGACCCTAACAGGTGCTACAACCCCTGATCTGGGTGGACCTGGAAACACCAGCAATTAAGATGTGGTTCCACACTCCACAAAACCTTCTGATCAGAGGCCTTGCTGCCAGATGTAGTTTATCGTCTTACCCAGGACGGTTTATATTTCTTGTCTGGATCTATTTTACATGTTTATATGTTTACCATTCGTCCCTGCAATAGATACTACTGTCACATCTGGTCTGGTACTTCCGCCATGTATTCTTGATTTATCCAAAATCTTGATTAATCCCTAAATTCTTGATAAAAATCCCCCAAAGAATCTGCAATGTTATATGTCCTGACCTAGTATATCGGCTTCAATCACTTTCCTACCGCTGTAACTTAGTTTCTCCGTGCTTTTTCTATAAATATTTTCATGTTAATTGTTCTGATGAGCTTTCTTCTTTGACACCTAGACTTTGAAACTATATTGGCGGAAAGGACTCATAAGTTTACAGTTCAAATGGCTACATGTAAACTGCAAAAAATGGAGTTCCGTTGTCATATTTGAGTGAAAGCTGTCGCGACCTCACTCTCCAGGCTTGACAGAATCCAAAAGCGTCTCTGAGTCCTTGGGGATGACGAATTATTCTCCACCCTCTAACCTCTCTTCCACCGGCGGGTGTGGCAAGCCTCTCGCTAATATATCGCTACTTCCACGGAAAATGATCGGACGAACTACATTCCTTGGTCCCACCAATTCAAACATTCACGTCAAGGACACTCTATGACACTTACAAAAGTAGCAACCCATCCACATCCTCTCCGTATTCCATTGGTGAGGAGTAAGTTCCACTCTAACAGCTTCTTCACGCGAACCACTGCTTCCCAGTCAACATTGATCTTCAAATATTTTAATATAATGTCAATCGTCATCTGTCTTCTAAAGATCCTGCTCTATTATTTCTCTCTCTCTCTCTTTCTCTTTCACTCTCACTCTCACTATCCTTAACAGCGTTTTTCCTCATAGTCTCTCACTCTCAGTAAGTCCTTGCGTCTTAGTGGCTTTGTTGCCCTGCTTTCTTGGGGTGAAATTATTAACACACACACACACACACATACATATATATATATATATATATATATATATATATATATATGACAGCAAATGAAAAACTGAAGGGTTTGAAAAAATTGTTCGTTTTCTTCTTTTTTTTTTTGCAGGTTATGGAGCCATTTTAATCTCCAAGGGAGATTAAAATGGCTCCATATGATGTCTAACAACGAGTAAAACTCATTGAGTTTTTTTAATTCAGTGAATGATCAATTATTCAAACTCATTTTAATATCAGAGTATCTCCAATCGATAACATGATTCAGAACCTAATCGTCCAGTCGGCGATATTCTGAAAAGAGGTTCTAAGCACACTGTTCTCATGGATGCAGTCGCAGAAGCTGTACGACAGAGTGTCCTTACAGATCCATTGGCTTCTACTCGTCGTTACTCTGCTCAACTAGGAATCACCGGAACATCGTTTCAGAAGATTCTGAAACTGGATTTAAAAATGTTTCCATACAAGAGTTAAATGGTCCAAACTTTAATATCCCATGATACACATGTGTTTATAAGAGTTATTTTTGTTTTAGACTATTCAATCATTCAGTGGCCACCCTGGATATACGTGTTAGGAAAATATAGAATACGAAAAATGTGGCGAAATCTTTATATTGACAACGTGTTTCGCTTTGTTAGGTTGGCATCTTTAGGTCAGAATGAAAGATAAATCTCTGTATATGTTTTTTATATTATATTTTGGTATTTTCGGCTACTTCTCTGACCATTTTCAATGGGGTTTGTTGTTAATTTCTTTTCTTAACCTTTCGTAGTCTGTCATATTCAAGGAAACATATTTGATACCCAAATATATATATATATATATATATATATATATATATATATATATATATATAATGTCAGTGTGTCACATTTCTTCAATTTAAGTTACTTATGTTTTATATCATTCAGTCTTACAGTGGCCACCCTGTATATATATATATATATATATATATATATATATATATATATATATATGTGTGTGTGTGTGTGTGTGTGTGTGTGTATTTAAGCATACTACTAGATTGACAGCAAGGTTTCATCATCTTACAATTGTAATGGCTAGAAGTAACCGTAACTTCTACGCTAACAGTTTCTTCTCGCTTGTGGAACATCCTTCTGGCTTCCTGTCTCCTAGTCAGGTTTGAACATCAAAAGTTTTAAGTGCAATGTCAATCGTTATCTTTTGTTTTCTTAATTCCTGTTCTTTTATTGTTCTCTCTCCTTCATAATAGTTATTTGAATAATATTCTTTCAAACCCAGTAACCCCTTGCGTCTTAGTGGCTTTCTCGGGCTGACATGATTGAAAACAAAAAGAAATCTCTCTTATTAATTATAGTAATCTTGTTTAGGATTCTTTTATCACAAAGGAATGGTCGCCACAGGTGTTGCAGAATATAAAAAAGAATTGACTACCGTCACCTGTATAATTGCCTACAGGATATTTATCTCTTACACCCTACACAAATGTTTCGCAAATATTTACCTCTGGATTATTACACCCTACACAAATGTTTCGCAAATATTTACCTCTGGATTATTACACCCTACATAAATGTTTCGCAAATATTTACCTCTGGATTATTACACCCTACATAAATGTTTCGCAAATATTTACCTCTGGATTATTACACCCTACATAAATGTTTCGCAAATATTTACCTCTGGATTATTACACCCTACATAAATGTTTCGCAAATATTTACCTCTGGATTATTACACCCTACATAAATGTTTCGCAAATATCTACCTCTGGATTATTACACCCTACATAAATGTTTCGCAAATATTTACCTCTGGATTATTACACCCTACGCAAATGTTTCGCAACCTTTTTTTTACTTCAGGATTTACTTGTAAAAACTTTAAAATTTAATAAGGAAAAATTAGGCAAGAATTTTGAAAATAGGGTAATAATTAAAAAAAAAAAATGTCTCCTGAATTATAAATATTTGAATTTAACAACTTTAACAAAATATTGCAATAACAATCATAAATATGAATGATGGTCGCTATTTTAAGAAGTAAGGGGGTACAAATGAAGTGATTTCAAATTGACATATACTTCCGTCTAACTGAAACATACATTAAAGAATTTTATATTTCTTTCAGTCATTTTCTCATTAAAACCAAGTAGAGTCTCTTTTTTCCCACTCCTTTCCTCGCGATCAAAACGGAATAGTCCATTATTTATGAGGTATAGACAGAAGATGTTAAACATCTTTATTGTCCCTTTTTTCTTTTATTTTCTCACTGAAACCAAGTAGCGTCTCTGATATGTCTTTCCCGTCTTTCCACACGATCAAAACGGAATCGTCCATTATTTATTAGATATTAGAAGGACATACCGGTCGCTCTAAGGGAGAGAGAGAGAGAGAGAGAAGGAGAATTATTACATTGTATATTTAAGTATGCTTATGTAGCGCCTGTGCTGATGTGATTTGACACAAAGAAAATAGCCTTTAATGGTTGTTATTTTTGGTTTAGCATTCCCAAAGAAGATTAGCAGCGCAGTTTTCATTAAAGGGATTTATAATGAATCTATTTTTATTTTAGAGAGAGAGAGAGAGAGGCCGGTAATGACTGATTTAAATCCCTTGAGGAAGGTAAAAAGGAATTGATTACCCGCCTTCTTAAAGATTAAGGAATTTAGAATCCAGTTTAATATATCAAATGACAAAGACTTGACGTTGACATGGAAGCCATGTGTTCGGTGTCTCTAGCTTTTCTTTTTTTTTTTTAAATGTTTTTTAAATATAAAAATAATTAATAAATTACTCTTCTGTTAACTTGGGGTGTACCTGGCTACCTTTCAGTTCGCATTTGCGCGCCCGATGCATCGGCTGAGAAATGGTATCCTAGATCAAATTGTACGGGGCGCCTCATAGGCGCGGAGGAAAAGGATAGCAGGTGAGGCGGGAGAGGATAGCAGGTGAGGCGGAAGAGGATAGAGTTGAGGCGGGAGAGGATAGAGGTGAGGCGGGAGAGGATAGTGGTGAGGCGGAAGAGGATAGCAGGTGAGGCGGGAGAGGATAGTGGTGAGGCGGGAAAGGATAGAGGTGAGGCGGGAGAGGATAGTGGTGAGGCGGAAGAGGATAGCAGGTGAGGCGGGAGAGGATAATGGTGAGGCGGGAGAGGATAGCAGGTGAGGCGGGAGAGGATAGTGGTGAGGCGGGAGAGGATAGCAGGTGAGGCGGAATGATTAAAAGACAATGAAAGATTTAGAAGCCGTTTCAAAAAATCCATACGGCAAAATAAATATGATTTCAAAATTTAAAATATCAAGCTATTTCCATGGTATTCTCAGCATCCTTCTGTAGTACTACTGTTCACAAAAGGCCATACTAACCTTGGTTCTTCGATACTCTTCAAATTCCTCGTGTTTCTGATGTTTTTCTTCTTCTCTGTAGCGTGTCCCTTGTGGGTGTTTGTGATCATGACTCTCCACTATTTCCTGTCCTTCATAGCTCTTAATAAATTTTGTCTTTGTTATTTCTCCTAAGCCCTGCTCCGCCATTCATTTACTAAAGTTCGCTAGGTAGGTTATGCATTGTTTTCCTCTTGCATTCCATCTGTCCTGTGAGTATCAAATTTCCCAAGCCCTCATTCCTCATTATCTGCACTAAAACACTACTGATACTATATGTCTAAAGATCCAGGAATTGATTCCAGTAACTCTTTGGACTTGAACTTCTACAAGAATTTGGGAAATGTGATTGACGATATTTGTTTGAAATTAAATATGAGTCTTACAAGCTTAGGGATAATAAGTGTTCAGTAAGTAAGTCATATATATATATATATATATATATATATATATATATATATATATATATATGAAGAAAAATTTACGGAAAAAACAAACAAAAATCCCAATATGCAATTATGCTGCTTTAATGTTAATATAATGTCAACGTCGGACGTTTCAGTCTAGTAGACCATCTTCAGGACATATTCATAAAACATAATTAACATTAGACTATATTTAATTCAACATGAAAAGACGATGGACATAAGAGTAAGACTAATCAAAACAGACAACTGAATTTTTTCAAGATCAGCGTTCCGTTTCAATATGATCACGTCGGCGTCACGTAAGCGATGTTGTGAAAACGTATTCCTAAAATATAGTATTTTGAATGAAATATTAGGATTTTTGAATGAAATATTAGGATTTTTGTTTGTTTTTTCCGTATATTTTTCTTCATACTGTCAGATCTATATCCATATATTTGCTTACACACACACATATATATATATATATACATATATATATATATATATATACATATATATATATATATATATACATATATATATATATACATATATATATATATACATATATATATATATAATATACATATATATATATATAATATACATATATATATATATAATATACATATATATATACATATATATACATATATATATACATATATATACATATATATATATATATATATATATATATATATATATATATATATATATATATATATATATATATATGTTCTGCACACTCAGTTCTGGTGGTAATAAGGCTGTGCTTGATATACAATAGCAGAACTAAAATTTATACTAAGAATAAATATATATTTTATTATTCACCATTTAGTAGAGAATCAGTCATATTTTGAAAACCCACCATTCTAAAATTTACATAGGAATATTCATAACCTATTTTTAAAATAGTGAAGCAGGCCATTTTTTTGATGAGGAGAAAACAATTATATAGGAACTTATTTCTTTAAAAACTGGATTATACATAAAAGAACAATTAAATGAAAAAAATGTTTGCAGTAAGGTTCACCCTGTGCAAGGCACAGGGGACACTTGTATTACGGGGTGAGGGTAAGAGGCAGTTCATAAAGATAGGAGTGGGAGATAACGGTTAACTCGAGACTTGAACAGGTTAAGATTGTAGTGATCAAGAAGTCGGTTCCATAGAGCAATGGTTTACCGGAATAAGCTGTTCAAGTGAAACCGACAGAATACGGAGGGAATGCTGGGGGTTTTCTACACTATAAGATGTATGGCAGGTGCTCACTGTAAAGGTAGACCTGACGGAACCAACGAATGTAGTTTTTATCCAACCACTTTCCGTGGAAGAAAGGGGACGGATAGTAAACTAGATGCGGATGAAATCGTAGGCATTGCAGGAAAAGATACGCCCCCAGCACAAACGTTTAGAATTACTACTTATAGATTTAGACCAGGAATATTGACTCAAAAATTCGTTCTTTAACTAATATTTACCCTGAAAACTTGTGAAAATAATTAATTTATGAAAGAAAAGATAATTTTATTGATAGTCGCTTTTTTTCTTCCTTTCTTTGTTTTAATACAAAATGCAAATACAATGTAACCCGGATATAAGAGAGTTGTCGGGATCGGAGAATAAGTCTCTTATATCCGGGTTTCTCTTATATCTGGGTTTGGTCTATTATATATATACATTAACACAGGCTCTAATTTGGGACCAGAGAAAATCTATCTTATATCCGGGTTTCTCTTATATCCGGGTCTCTTATATCCGGGTTACACTGTACTTACTCTCAGCAGAGCTTGGAATATAAATAATTCGTGGAGAGATGAACAGTCTGATTGATTGGCCGATTCGCTTTGCTTATCAACCTTTTGCAGGTTATTTAAAGGCAGAATATGTACGCTTTTGCAGGTTATTTAAAGGCAGAATATGTACGCTTTTAGGATTGTTCAAACAATTTGTACAAACATGTTGTTTTCTTTTTTCTCGTTTTAGGCTTGACAATATGCTGAGGGAACTGTGGACCGAACATGACGAGGTTTGGAGAAAATGAATACAAAAAGGAAACTTATACTTAACATCAGAAAGAGGCAGTTGAAATTTCTGGGGTACGTAATGAGGAAAGAGGGCTTGGAAAATCTGATACTCACAGGACAGACTGATGTTATCCTGTGTATGACGATGAACTACATCCGGCAGCAAGGCCTCTGATCGGGAGATTTTGAGTGTGGAACCACCTGTTAATTGCTGTCGTTTTCAGGTCCATCCTGACCCGGATGCTGGCACATGTTAAGGTTCTGGTTCTGTGCAAATAGTTAACCCCCAAAACTGGCGGCGTCAAAACACTTTGAAATCATAAAAATAGTTTTTTTTTTATATTAGGTTGGTGCAAAAATAATGACGTAATAATGTCGTTTTTTGACGTATTTTTTAAAGTCAAAAAACGACATTATTACGTCATTATTTTTGCACCAACCTAATAATACAAATTCCAATAATACATTTTTGGAGAAAAATATTACCAGCAATACATTTCACTCTTGAGAAAAAACCCTTTTTATAAAAATACATCAATGAAACCTGATCTACAAACTGATTTCTTACAAAGAAAACATATTCTGTTCGTAAAAATGCTGTCGCTATAAAATAACCCATTGAGGTGTTGATATGCCGTAAAAGAAAATCAACCAAACCAAACAGAGGAAAAAAACGCATAACATATTTGACGGACTTGAGTAAATGGATGGCAAAGCAGAGCTTGGGAGAAATAGCAAAGAGCTACAAGGGACAGGAAGCTCTGGAGAGCCATGATCACATACGTCCTCAGGGGACACAGTACATAAAGAAAAAGAAAAAGTAACCTTGTCCACATAATTTCTTGCGTTTTGTGATAAGATAACGGTGTGCAATTTTTATGATTGGTTCATTGATTTGTTCTCTACGGTTTATCAACCCTTTGGAGGTTATTTAAAGCCAGAAAATATTTTTAGATTGTAAGATTTTTTTTTATAATAATGGCTTAGCGATATAAGTCTTACTAATTGTTGTGGACTCCGAGATGAAATTCGGTCTGTAATGAATGTCAAACGCAAGAATTAAATATAAGAAATTAAATGTATTTCCACAATAATACAATGAGTAATACTGTTAGTAAATCCAGGAACGCGGTTAGTAGCAATAATATATATATATACAGTCTCGAAGTAGGACTTCCTTAGAATCTACGTGCTTGTAACTGTGAGTTGTACAAGCGATTACCTCACACTATTACTCTACCTCCAACTCAATCACAATCTCTGCTCACTCTCTATATTCTGACTGACTCTGGGTATTTAACGGCAGCAGTCCAATAACACTCTGGTCGAGTCCACTTATATAAAAAAGGGGAGGACCCCATAACACTAATTAACCCTTAGCTGGAGGTAGAAGAGGTAAATTCATACCTTTCTCAAGGTATGTAATGCTGAGATACTGAAAAATTCCTTGATTGAATGATTTGGTTTTTACGGCTTATCAAAATTTGCGGGTTAGCCAGAATTTATTTTTAAGATTGTGAAAATGTTTTTGAAATAATAATAATTTGCTGATACAAGTCCTACTAATTAACCCATAGTTGAGGGGAGATAAGATGTGGTAACATATTTTTCCCAAGGGAAATTTGGTGTAAGTGGACATAACACAATAATTCAAAATTGGCTCCTCAATCGACAGTTAGAACCCATTATCGATCACACCATACGAACTTCAAAGCTTACAGCATCTGGTATCTCCAAGGGGTCTGCCATCAAGTTACTGACCAGACTCGACGTTGCTTAACATCAGTGTTTGTACGGGAACCGGTGTTTCAACCTGATGTGGCCGTAAGCCTAAACAGTCTGCTTTAACTTTTCGATTTCGTTACAAAAAAAACAAATACTGAAAAATAAGAAGGACATTGCCTTTGTAGACATATGTTGTTAGTTTCTGCATCTAATGAAGAATATATTCAATGTTGCCGCGGGCAAATCTTTTAAAACTTTAATTTGCACAAAGATCAAATTTCCCCTTTTTTTAATCCTCACCCTGTCCTTTTTATTTCGCGTTTCCGTCTTCGTTCAGACATAAATATGCGTTATATATCAATATGTATATATATATATATATATATATATATATATTGATATATATACATATATATATATACATATATATATATATATATATATATATATTGACACATATATATATATATATATATATATATATATATATATATATATATATATATATGCATATCAATATATAAATGTTTACTCTGAAGTGCTTAATACAAGAAGGCGTTTTTAATAATTGGGAGGTAGAATGTTTCTCCATATGCAATAAACGTGGAGTCTTAATAAAAGGAAGCGGTCAGAAAATAGACTAAAGGAATTCTGATGAATAGAGCAGACATCATAATCAAACCGGAAATAGGATAAAAAAAAAAAACAGTGCGGGCTCGTTAAAGATATCAGAACAAGTAATTCAATATTTATACTCAGAATGATATCAGAAAAAAGCAATACAACTGCAGAGAGATATGTACCTGTGTTTGATAGATTATTCAAAATCGTTTGATAAAGTATGTCTCAAAGAATTGCTAGAACTGCTTGGGAAGGATATTAAAATAATCCAGAACATATACTAACAGGAAAAACTGCCTGAATACAGATAGAAAATGAATTCAATAAATATAGAAAAATAGAAAGGGGTGTAAGACAAGGATGTGTCTTCTCACTGTTATGGTGGAACACACCTATTCTATAGTTAATAGACTCTCCCACCTATAATAAGTAGGAGTGAGGAGTGAAGTCAGGGGATCAGTCAGTCGCTCAACTTTTGAACGATTGCACGGTTGTACTCTCTTCCTACGGACGGGAGGAACCCGAAGGAGGCTACGCCGAAGGGCGGAGTCTCCTTCGGGGAGGTAGACCGGCCCTGAACCCGTTTATACGGGTTCAATGGGCTATTTTTTGGCCGAGCCTACGGGCTCGGAATACCCACGTTAAAAAGGCCTTGTGCCACATGACACCCTCGTGGGGGGGTGACTGAATATCGTCAGTCAGTCGCTCAACTTTTGAACGACTGCACGGTTGTACTCTCTTCCTACGGACGGGAGGAACCCGAAGGAGGCTACGCCGAAGGGCGGAGTCTCCTTCGGGGAGGTAGACCGGCCCTGAACCCGTTTATACGGGTTCAATGGGCTATTTTTTGGCCGAGCCTACGGGCTCGGAATACCCACGTTAAAAAGGCCTTGTGCCACATGACACCCTTGTGGGGTGGGGGTGACTGAATATCGTCAGTCAGTCGCTCAACTCTTGACCGACTGTTCGGTTGAACTCTCTGCCTTCGGGCGGGGAGGAACCCGAAAGAGGCTACGCCGAAGGGCGGATTCTCTTTCGGGGAGGTAAACCGACCCTGAACCCGTTTATACGGGTTCAATGGGTATAATTTTGACCGAGCCCACGGGCTCGGAGATCCCATGTTAAAAAGGCCTTGTGCCACATGAGGCCCTCGGTGTGGGGGGGGGGTGACTGAATATCGTCAGTTAGTTGCTGTCGGACGACCGACTATTCGGTTGAAATATCTCCCTTCGGGCTGTAAGGAACCCGAACGAGGCTACGCCGAAGTTCGGAGTCTCGTTCGGGGAGGTAAACCGGCCCTGAACCCGTTTATACGGGTTCAATGGGCATATTTTGGGCCGAGCCCACGGGCTCGGAGAACCCACAATAAATAACCGACCTTGTGTCACATGTTGCCCCAGTGGGGGGGAACTGAATATCGTCAGTCAGTCGCTGTCGGACGACCGACTGTTCGGTTGAACTCTCTGCCTTCGGGCAGGGAGGAACCCGAACGAGGCTACGCCGAGAGGTGGAGTCTCGTTCGGAGAGGTAAACCGGCCCTAAGCCCGTTTATATGCAGATGACAATGCTGATAGCATATATGAAAAGGAAACTGCAAGAACTCCTATGTTAGGGAGAAAAATCGAGAATAAAGGACTAACTCTCAATTACAAGAAGACGGAATGCATGCTGGTCAGCAAAAGGATGAGCTCAAAGTGCAAATTACAAATTGCAATTGCCAAAAATAAAACAAGTACAACAAATTCAATATCGGGGAAATGTTTTAACGAAGGATAGAAAGTGCGTCAGTGAAATCCGAAGGCGCATTGCGATAGCGAAAGATGCCTTCCGAAAGCTAAACAGAGTATTAAGAAACAGAAAAATTTCGTTAGAAACAAAGAAAATAGTAATGAACTGTTACGTAATATCGGTGGGGGGAGAGAAAATTAATAATATTTTAATAAGCTGGGGTAGGGGGGGGCGAAATATGTCCCACCAAAACAATAATAAAAGTCCCACTTCATTTGTAAGGCACTTTAAAATATAGACTTGAAAGAACAGGAATGTTTTGTAATTGATGATAGAAAATAAACTTCAACAAAAAAGAGCTCAATCCAAAATAGAAAATCGAATATGTAGAGCTAAGATATTTTAAAATGGCTAAAATCCCAACCAAACACGCAACGATGGTTTCGACCGTAAGGCCTGCTCAGGCAAGTGGAAGGATGTACAAGCCAAAGAAAACTAGTCTAATATACGAGAACACCGGAAGTGGGGGGGGGGGGGTAAAAGTATGAAGATGGAGGGGGGAGCCGAAAGAGAGAGAGATAGGAAAAAGAGAGAAAAATATGTGAGGACATTTTTTTTTGCTCATCGAAATATATATATATATATATATATATATATATATATATATATATGTATATATATATAATTTAAAATAATTAAATATTAAATGTTAAGACTGACTCACAAAGAGCGCTCAATATTTTTTTTATTATTAAACAGAGCAAAATATTTAATACAATTGGAATTAAGATATCATTTAAAATTTAAAATTCACAGGATTTTTAAAACTGTTTATAGTGTCAGTTTGGTGAAGAGTCCTCTTTAAAATTCGCTGGTGAAAATGATCATTCACTGATAGTATCTTAATTCCAATTGTATAATATATATATATATATATATATATATATATATATATATATATATATATATATATAAACCTGAACATTGTGGACCCAGGGGTAACAGTCTATTTTATGCTTCCCATAAAGTATGAAGCAGTGTCGCCGCATGATTTTGACCTCAGTGTCAGTTTTTATATGTACAAATACTCTATCTCTGATATTGAGCACTTTTACCCAGAAATATAAACATATATATAAATAAAACATACCTTAATGCTATATTTTTGGCATTTTATATATATATATATATATATATATATATATATATATATATTAGGTTGGTGCAAAAATAATGACGTAATAATGTCGTTTTTTGACGTTAAAAAATATGTCAAAAACGACATTATTACGTCATTATTTTTGCACCAACCTAATATATATATATATATATATATATATATATATATATATATATATATATATATATATATATATATATATATATATATATATATATATATATATATATAAATAGTAGTAGTAACAGTAGTAGGATGATGAAATTCAAGAGATATAAAGACAACAATAGTGCTAATGAAAATAAAAAATAAGACTTATTGTATATTATAAAGCCTTTAGGGCAAATAGAATCACGATGATGAAAGATGTTATGAATTGGAATTTTCGGACACGCCTTTTTCAACGAGAAATAAAATGAAGTTGGACTTTTTGTGCATGTGTTTTATTACTGATGAAATCTTGTAGTTTTTGGGCGAGTCGTCTGCCATGATTAGTGTTGTGGAGAGTTTGCAGATGGCTTTTTGCGGAAACTGTATTCATTGAATATGCCTACACGCTTATTTAAACTTATTTAAACTTTACTGTCCTATATATATATATATATATATATATATATATATATATATATATATATATATATATATATATATATATATATCCGAATACAGTGTTGGTATAAATGGAATAAAATTCCAATGACCAAAGCCAGAATTTTTTTTTAAAAAGTGCATACAAATTAGAGCGAATAATATTTATTACAAAATTATAATATAGTCATTTTATAGCATGGTAGTGTTGAAACAAAATGTATTTCATCGGATGAAACGCGTCACACAAACACACGTTGTGTGAGGCGTTTCATCCGATGAATTTTCCAAATTGTCATATATATATATATATATATATATATATATATATATATATATATATATAATTTAAAAATTATAACATAAGCATGCTATAACATATAAATTTAAAAATTATAACATAAGCATGCTATAACATATAAATTTAAAAATTATAACATAAGCATGCTATAACATCACTGCAAAAATATTTTGTAGTGATGTAGTGTTGAAATTGCTATATACACACACATATATATATATATATATATATATATATATATATATATATATATATGTGTATATATATATATATATTTATATATATATATGGCAAATTAGAAAAAGTTTTTGTGACGCGTTTCATCGGATGAAACGCGTCACAAAAACAAATATATATATATATATATATATGTGTGTGTGTGTGTGTGTGTGTGTGTAAGTATTATTTGTCAAGGTATTGATCATGGAATAAGTTCTGGAAGTTTAAATTCAGTTATCATAGTATTTCCTTGATGACAGAGTCTATTTCTCTTATCAACAGCCTCATTTTCACCTTCCCCAGTCGAAGACAGCGTCTACCGGTTATCGTCTGTCTATTTACGTCTTCACTGTAGCTTTTCGTGACGCTGACACAAAAATGGCGCCTCTAACTTGATAGCGATGAAGTTACGATGGATGACTATGTTGCGCTTAGAATCAAATGCTGAAGACTGTGTTCAAGTGTCGTCATCATTATCATGTTTCATTAAACGAGTCATAATATCCTCCTGGGTCGGAATGAAAATAATAGCATCTTCTGTGTCATCGTCTATCTATTGGGGAAAAAGTTAACTCTTTAAGGTAACTTTCCCAAGTTAAAATATCCAAGTGGATCTAAATATTCTAGAAACAGCAAAATTGCGTAAGAAACAATGAAAAGTGAATTGCAATGTAATATCAATCTTCCTATATAATAATGAATGCTGGCCATTTTTCTCATAGATGAAGAGAAGACTTGGGCCAAAAGGATGCTGAGAATACCATGGTCAGAGTGGGTAAGCAATTAGGAAGTCATAAGAAAATTAGAAGCAAAAATGACATTTAGAATTATTTGGTTGGTGCATAATTATTAGGCGTTTTTAAACAATATTTATTATGAAAAAAGAAACATAACAATTCAACAATAATATTTTTTAATTGATTATTCCGGAGAATATGATTATCGACGCATATTTTTACAACCTGAAAATAAAATAATAGTTTTATTTAAAAAGAGTAAACAAAACATCAATTTTTATTAACAAATATCTCGCCTCCAAAAACGCCTGATAATTATGCACCAACCCAATAGAATGAAACAGCTGAAAGTTCTGGGGCATATAATAAGAAAGGGAGGTTTGAAAAACTTGACACTCGCAGGGAATATCAAAGGCTAAGTTGACATTGGATGGCAGCGCTTCACCTACCTGACGAGATTGTGTGAATGGATGGCCCAACCCGCGGGTTGGGAGCATTGGCAAAGGAATGGACATCCCTAAAAGCTACAAATAATAGGAGCTTGCGGAAAATCATGATCGCTCACGCCTTGAAGGGCCACGGTACAATTTTCTAACGAGATTTCTAAATTTGTTATAACATTTATGCAATCTAGTAGCTGTTATATATATTTTGCAGGCCGTGTTCTTTCATGGATGTGCGTATTGCGTGACGGTTATGAGCAAGGCGAGTAGGAATCGCGACTCTTGAATATCTTAGAAATCTAGACGTTATAGGCATTTATATTATTGAATAAATAAATAAATAAATAAATAAGTGATAGAATATGAATAAGTACATGAAAATAGAAAGGAGTCTTTTTTACTGGATTTATTCAACGTCTACAGCAATTAGAAGTCCTACCAGAATTTATTATCTGTATTAACAACAAAGATGACAAAAAAGTTACACAGTAAAATGTGCAAGAACAAACAAGAGGATTTGATTTGTTGATTTTGTTTGGCGGCATATCAACACCTCCATGGGTTATTTAATGCCGGAATCTAAACATTTTGAAGACAATGTTATGGCTTTAATTAATTATATTTTGAACGCAATTGTATGCCTTCAACTACAAATGAATGTATTGTTGGTCATTTTGCTATAAAATGTGTTGTTGGCAATTCTACTGTAAATATTGAGTCTTGGTATTTTTACTATAAAAATGTATTTTTATACTTTCATAGTGCTTTAATTTGGTAGGTGTCACTATTTGCCCATAGCTGGGACCCTAACATGTGCTACCACCCCGCCTCAGCGTGGACCTGGGAACAACAGGAATTAAGAAGTGATTCCATGCGCTTCAGAACCACTAATCAGTCAGAGGCGTTGATGCCGAATATAGTCTATCGTCTTCCCCAGAACTTCACGCAAGAGTAAGAAGGAAGTGGAGGGTCACCTACCTGAAGAGCTTATGTGAACAGATGGCAAGCCGGTGATTCGAAAGGATGGTAAAAAGAGAAATATTAGTAAGAGCTACAAAGGAAATTTTCAAAAGAAATTTGTAGAGAGCTATCATTGTCCTGGAAGAATAAACCATAACAGGGTTTTCTGTGGAATTCTGGGATACAGAAAAATCACCAAAATGCCTGTGTCGGTGACGATACCCCGTTAAGTAAACAATAAAAATTATAACAACGATCATATAAAATCCCGGATATAAGAGAGTTTCGGGACCGGAAAAGTCTCTTATATCCTGGTTTCTCTTTATATCCGGTTATGGTCTATTATATATACATTAACACAGGCTCTAATTTGGGACCAGAGAAAATCTCTCTTATATCCGGGTTTATTTTATATCCGGGTCTCTTATATCCGGGTTACACTGTAAATTAATCTATATCTATAATTCTCAAAAAGTGTATATGTATGTATGTATGTATGTATGTATGCGCGCGTGTGTGTTTGTGTGTGATCGGATGCGTTTCCAGTTTTCATCCGATTTCAATGGAATTTTTTTTTTTTTGATAGATAATTATTCAGTCCCGGTTTTGAGTTCAACTTGGCTGGAAAAAAGTACAACCTTGAAGGTGAAAAATCGAAAAAAATTATTTTTTTATACTTTGAGCACAAATAAAAGGCAAAATTTAATGTCTATAAAAACTAGTGTACAATCAATTTAGAGAGTTCAAATCTAACGCTAAAGATTATAGAATTATATCATAAATAAAAATTATCATATTAACATTGAAATTGTTAACCCCCCCCCCATTTGGGGATGTGCCTCTGTTGCACCCAATTGTCGTTACTAATATTGATTTTCGTGTGGGCTGACTTTAAACTTAAATTGCTTCAACTGAACGGCAAAATTTCCCAGTAATGAAAGACCCGGGCAAAGATGGGTTATCCTGCTAGTTCAATATATTACATCGATAAACAGAATAAAAATAACGATTATCTACTTTCTGAGGCTACCCCTTAGTTGTGTTACATGGGTGAAAATGAGAACCGAACTCGCTATCGAGTCGTAGATTGATCTAAACAGACACGCTTGTTAACCATTACATCACGGCAACATCTCCAAGCTAATACAAGTCTGATTGAAACAAATCAATTGAGACACATATAAAAGGAAAATAAGTTGATGCAATTTTAAAATTGGTTACAAGGAAAATTTTGTGTGAAACGAAAGTTCTTTTCGGATGTCTGAGTTAAATAAAACGCACACGCACGGAGAAAAAAAGACCAGAAAGAAGGAACGATTTATACACACAGAGTCGGTGACGAGTTCGTCTGATTCTGCTGATGCTTCCGTTGTCCTGGGTATGACGATAAACTACATCCAGCAGCAAGGCCTCTGATCGGGATGTTTTGAGGAGCGTAGAACCACGTCTTAACTGCTGTCAACCCTGACCCGGGGTGACAGCACCGGGGTCCCATCTATGGCCAAATAGTGAATCCCCAAAGTGTGGTCAAAACACGATGAAAGTATAAAATGCATTTTTATAGTAAAAATACCAGCAGCATATTTTTTTGTAAAATAAATTACTAATTCTACCAAGAAAATTAAATTTCGGTATTAAATGACCCATAAAGAGTTGATATGCCGCTAAACAAACAAATAAACTGTTGCTTTGGTCGGTGGAGGTGGGATAGACGTTCGACGATAGTATATTTGAAGCTGCCGATAGCTGGAAATGACGTTCTATTGAAAACCGGGTTCGTTAACAGAAATTTTCGTTGTCCACCTGTGTTTATATTACCATTAAGTGGCTTAATGTTTAGAAGTTTTCAATGCCACAATAGACCGATTTGACTGGTCCATTGTTTTCCTTCTCTGTTATATGGTATGTTCTATACTAAGCCCGTAATAATAATAATAATAAAAAAAGACGGATTCAATGAAACTGATTTTGTAATTTTAAAAATCAAAAAGTGTGAGCCTTGTTGCTGGCATGACTTTATATGTGTGTAGCCTACAAATTGAATAGCAAGTCAGGTGTTTTTTTGTGAAGCAATGACAGGTTCTTTAGATGAAGTTAATGCCTGCAAAAAGTTTGTTGTAGTTTCTCGTCACTGGTGTCTGTCTTGTTTTGATTCTTGGGAAATCTCCAGCAATGTTTTTACCCTGTCGATGTAAAAAAAAATATAAGCACTGTGCATTTTAATGTCCTCTTCTTTGCAATATTATCTGGGCCAATATAAAAATAAAGGGTGTTCCAATAACTCGGACCGATTTTAAATGCGAATTAAGTTTAAGCGTCTACAGATTTTTTTTTCTTTGATGGAAGGCCTCTGGGGGTTGGGCATAACTCCGCGTAAATGTGCCATTTTGCAGACAAACAATATCGAAAAACGGGAACCGAGTAAGGCAATCGTAAAAATTCTAATTACAACAGATTAAATAAAATAACATCATCTGCTGAATTATTTTAAATTTATTATTAAGAGAAATGTTCGCATGGCGGGGATTTGACTAGAAAGAAAGAAAGAAAGAAAGAAAGAAAGAAAGAAAGAAAGAAAGAACGTAGAAAAATTACCCAAGCCTTCTCAGCACTTCTGTCTGTCTGAGGGGAAGGTTCCCGGTAGCTTGGGCTTAATATTATTTGAACCTCTCCGAACCAAATGGTCGAGAAGCCATGGCAGTGATGAAACCATTTTTCAGACGCACTCGAACGACTAAGGCAATCGCCCTAAATCCAGTTACCATAAATTAAATAACACCGTCTGTTGAATTATTTTAGAATTATTATTAAGAGAAATGTTCGCAAGACCGGGAATTGACTAGAAAGAAAGAAAGAAAGAAAGAAAGAAAGAAAGAAGTGTTTAACGTCTCCTGCCAATATCCCATAAGACACTGCTTCATGTCAGTGAAAAAATGAAAGAAAGAAGTAAATAAATATAGGAGATGTTTGACGGCTGTTTCAGTGAAATTTAAAAAGTTATCAATTTCAAATCTTTTCATTTCTGCCCAAATAACAAACAGTATTCGTATTTATAATTGTTAATGTTAATGTTATTGCAATATTCTGCTAAAGTTGTTAAGCTCGAATATTTAACAATAAGACTTATTCAATCATTAACTTCAGAGTTAGCAATTAAGATTCATCAGAAGATTTAAATAGGAAAACCGTGAAATTTACACGAGTCTTTCTAGTAACAATGATTTTATACGTATCTCAGCTATCAAAACGATGTTGTTACAAGATCCCTGCAACTTTACATAGAGGCCACAAAGACGTTAGTAACCCATAACCTAATTACGTTATCTCAGATCTTCACAGCTCGAAGACTCCATGTCATGTTCACGGCGGCAAATCATCCCCATTCCCTTTGATAAAAAGCAAATTCCGCTCAGACAGCTTCTTTCTCAAAGCTGTTACTTTCTGGAACAGATTCCCAGTGAGCATACGTTCATGACAACTACAACCTCGGTCTCTTTAAGTCTAGGATCAACCGATATCTACCTATTAGGTTGGTGCAAAAGTAATGTCGTTTTCTCACATAATAACATATGTGAGAAAACGACATTATTTTGCACCAACCTCATAAATGTCCTCATGATGTGCACTTCTTACTTCTCTCTGTCTTACAACAATATCGCCCAGTAACCTTTGACCTTGAATGGCGTTTTTGGATGGACTGACAATGAAATTGCTTTATTTACGTTTCGGGTACGAAACTGAGCAGATATAAACTTTCAAAAGATCTGGATGAGGAAAAGTGTGTTTAAAAGACAAAATAGAATGATGCTCTTCGTAGCCGAAATGGTTGAGGCACGTCGGATTTGAAGACTTTTTTTTTCTGGTGAAGGCAGCCACAGGTTCGAATCTTACGGTAGGTTGCATATTTTTTTTCTTATAGGATTCCTTGAATGTTCCGTCCGATAAACGAAATGAACGAAGAATATAAAAAATACGTTTCCCTGTAAAATTGCATTAACAGAGAATTGGTAATAAATTCCAGGAAGATATTACAATGTACTATCAGAATCTCAATTGAAAACAATACGAAAAATAATTTTATAACTTCTATACATATTACTAAGTGAAGAAAAAAGTATTCAGATATCATATTTTCTCGTCCAGGTCATCGAAACTTCATAACTACTTGCTTGTGAAACTCACTTCCGTCTCCATGCTTTCCAGCCAACTTTAATCTACAAAAACATAAATACAATGTCAATCGCTATCTACTGTCCTCCTGATTACACTTTCCTCTTCCTGCTCATTATTAATGTTTCTGTTCCTAATTCTTCCACACCCTGTAACCCCTTGTGCCTTAGTAGCTTTGCAGCCATGCATGAGGTCATGATATCGATTTTAAAAAATGAACCCCGGGGGTAATTTTTCAGCTAGAGAACTTCATATCATTACCACAACGTTATAACAACATTGGGGATGAGCAGTCAGGAATATAGTTGGCTGCAACATTGCAGTAACATCAGCACAATGTCACATACCGCTCAATCAAAATACAGAATACAGTATTTTGTGTTAGCACGGTGATAAACCAAAAATTGAAATAAGGATAATAATATTATGATATTGGAGAGTTGCATACCACTGTTAGTTGTTTAAAAGAAAAAAATGCTTTTTGCTTAAATTTAAAGAAGCCTTGGCAATTCAAAACACAAAAATACAGCTCTACTTAATTTCGTGCAATGGCAACAACATTGCGATTAGATTTCATATAAGCCTCACCGTCCTGGGTATGGCAATAATCTACATCCGGAAGCAAGGCCTCTGATCGGCAGATTCGAGGTTTTCAGGAGCGTGGAACCACCTCTTACGGTTGTTTTCTGGTCCACCCTGATCTGGAGTGGTAACACGTGTTAGGGTCCCAGCTATGAGCAAATACTTAACTGGGTCGAATGAAATAGATTTTTATAGTATAAATACCAGCAAAACATTCTTGAAAAAATATTACCAGCAATATATTCAAAAAAAATACCAGCAATACATTTCTGGAAAAAAAATACCAGCAATACATTTCTGAAAAGAACATAAAAATTACCATCAATACATTTCTGAAAAAAAAATATTAGCAACACATTCTTGAAAAAAATAACAGCAATACATTTGATTCGTGACAAAAACCGTTTTTACAAAAATACGTAGTAACTGATTTCAAACAAAGAATACATACTCTATTCATATGGACCTATCCTAAAAATCTTGTCAGCATTAAATAACCCATTGAGGTGTTGATATGCCGTAAAACCAAGCCATAAGCTTCAGTTTGAGAACCATAATACTCAGCAAATTCATGAACAACTTTATATTGTTCTTTTTACATTAGATTATATGAGTGACATTTACAGTTGTGTTTTGTCTATAATATATATGTATATATTTTCTCTCTCTCTCTCTCTCTCTCCTTAATATATATATATATATATATATATATATATATATATATATATATATATATATTTATATATATATCGCGCCGCTCTTCATTAATGAATTGAGCACTATGGCTTTTGGTGTTTGTATACATTCGTATATAATATAATTAATGGTAAATCGGTTGTGTTTCGATCCCGGCTTGAAGCAATCGGATGTCTACCCACACTGATGAGCTGTGATACAGCGAAACAGGCTTGTATGTGGATGACTATATATATATATATATATATATATATATAGTGTAACCCGGATATAAGAGACCCGGATATAAGAGACCCGGATATAAGAGAGATTGTCTCTGCTCCCAAATTAGAGCCTGTGTTAATGTATATAAATTAGACCATACCCGAATATAAGAGAAACCCGGATATAAGAGAATTCTTCTCCAGTCCCGGCAACTCTCTTATATCCGGGTTACACTGTATATGATTTAAAAACACAGCAGATATTTTTTTATATATAGTGCTGAATATTAAAAATATTAAAATAATATTAAAAATAGAGCATTAATAATATAATATAAAAAGATTACTTAACTTTTAAATATCAGTTTGTTTTTTGTGGTTTTCCCCGACTTCGAAGTTTCTAGGTAATTTTCCGTTTTTCAGGGGCTTCTGGTTTGAAATATTTCAATGTTTTCAATTTGTTGCGCGTCTTTTTCAATCTTTGTTTACATCGTTTTGTATACGAATTATGAATTAAACATCCTTTTACCCGCCCACGTTCATGAAGTTTTGCTTTTGTTTACATTTGCATTTTTTCTTCCAGTTGTAACTTTTTTTTAGAAATTAAATTAATTTTTTTTTTAGAAATTAAATTAATTTTTTTAGAAATTAAAATTAATTTTTTTTTAGAAATTAAATCAATTTTTTTTTCGAAATTAAATTAATTTTTTTTTTTTAAATTAAATTAATTTTTTTTATACTTTATATAGAAGTTATTCTGTTATGTTAATTATTTTATTAATTAAATATTTGTTAATTTGTATTATTAATTAAATTATAATATTTTTGTTGTGTTTGTATCATTAATTAATATTTTGTTTGATTTATTATACTATTATTAAAGTGGCAAAGTAATTATTTGTTAATATGTCGGCATCAACCTATTATCTCATTCTTTTCATTTAATAATTTAATTTGATTATTAAAAGTTAATATTCATAATTTTTCTTCTAAACAGTGTCTATAATTCCTATTGGTAATATTATATGGTGGTACTTTTTATAATTTCCTATTCAACTATAGTAGGTATATTATTTTATTTTTCTTCATATATATTTTGATAATGTTGTGTTATTTATCTATTTTAAATGACATCATATGATTATTAAATTTTTCTTTAAAAGTGGTTTGGTTTGCTCTTATATAAATCTTTTCTTCTGTGTTAATATTATTTGATAGAGTTGCTTTATATATTATATTGTTAGTTAAAAATCACAGGCATATAATTCATCAAATATTATTAGTAAAAAGGACATAGGTTTATATAGAGATGATGGTCTAATAATTATGAGAGATTATAACGGTAGAAAAACAGAAAATATAAGAAAATAAATAATATAATAGAAATATTTGATGAATTAGGATTTAAAAATGCATAAAATCTAACCTAAAATAGTAAATTTTTAAGACGGAGACGTTAGAGGTAAAGAGTTGATATAGACTTTTGAAGGAACCAGAAACCCAATTCTAAACAGGAAACAAGACAGAAGCCTGTACTAGACAAACCTATCTACTCCTATTGAGCAGAAAGAATGTAATTAAAATTTCAGAATTTAGACGGAGACATTAGCAGTATAGAAGTGAAACGGATTTTCAAAGGAATCCGAAATACAATCTTAAACAGGTAACAAAGGATAAACGTCTACTCCTGTTCAAAAATCCGGGGATGCGTTTGAACCGGCCGATAGGCGAACCTATCTACTCCTACAGTGGAAATAAATGATTGATTGATTGGTTGTTTTGTTTAACGGCATCTCAACCTTAGTGGTCATTTTATGCCGGAAATGATTTTGAGTGACTTTAAAAGTCAAAAATGTATAGTTGGCAACACCATTGTTTCAAAAACGTACAGCTGGCAACATTATTGCTTCAAAAACGTACAGCTGGCAACATTTTTTTTTTTGTTTTTTTTTTATAAAAAACGTATAGCTGGCAACATTGTTTCAAAAACGTATAGCTGGCAACATTATGGTTTTAAAGCATATAGCTGGCAACATTATTTTTTACAAAAAGCGTATAGCTGGCAACATTGTTTCAAAAACGTATAGCTTGCAGCATTATGGTTTCAAAAACGTATAGCTGGCAACATTATGGTTTCAAAAACGGATAGCTGGCAACATTATTGTTTCAAAAACGGATAGCTGGCAACATTATTATTTCAAAAACCTTTATCTGAGGCCTTACTGTTAGACGTAGTTTATCGTCATACCCGGGACGCGGATGTAGTTTATCGCCATACCCAGGACACGGATGTAGTTTATTGTCATACCCAGGACGTGGGTGAGAGCTGAGGCCTTGCTGTTGGATGTAGTTTATCGTCATAGCCAGGACGTGGATGTAGTTTATTGTCATACCCAGGACGTGTGGAAATAAATAAATGAATAATAAATATTAGGTTGGTGCAAAAATAATGACGTAATAATGTCGTTTTTTGACGTATTTTTTAACGTCAAAAAACGACATTATTACGTCATTATTTTTGCACCAACCTAATAAAAGTTCAGAATTTAGGCAGAGACGTTAGAAGTAAAGAGATGAAATAGACTTTAGAAGGAATCGGTAACACAATCCTAAACAGGAATAAAACTCTACTTCTGTTCAAAAGACCGTAGAACAGTGTGAATCGGGCTCCTCTTATTGTGGAAAAAAATAAATAGTAAATAGTTTTCAGTGTTCAGGCAGAGACTTTCGAAGTATAGAGATGAACTGCTGAACTGGTATGTAATACCAGTTCTCCTATATGGCAATGAATGCTTGAAAATCTCCTCACAGATGTAGAAGAGACTTGAAGTAACAGAAATGTAAATGGCACTGAGAATATTATGGGTCGAACATTTGATTAATGAGAAAGTTTTACAGAAAATAGAAGATAAAAGAGCAAATACTTAGAATCAGAAAGAAACTGTTTAAATTTCTTGGACACATAACCAGGAAAGGAAGCTTGTGAAATTTGATGCTCACAGGATATATTGAAAGCTATAGAAGATCGGGAAGGAGTATGAACTCGACGATAGGCGAGTGTACCTACTCCTATTGAGAAAAAAAAAAAGAGTAAATAAAATTTCAGAGATGAGGGAGAGACGTTAGAAATATAGAGTTGAAGTAGAAGGAACCGGAAACCCAGTCCTAAACAGGAAATAAGGTCTAAAACTTCTATTTCTATTCAAAAGTCTGGGGAGGTGTGTGAACCGGATGATAGGCGAACCTAAAAGCGAAATTATAATTTTACAGCAAATAATGTTAATTGTTATACAAAAGATATTTCTGTATACCAGGAAAGCGGTAAAGCTAATCTCTGCAATTATAAATAAAAATATTTTCTTTGTTCTTGATTAAGAAAAAAATATATTTTACCCTTCCGCTGGGTTCAATAGTTATGCTCACGAAATTCGAGGGCTGTACACAGAAGTGTGAAGATTTGTATTGCGAATAAATAAACCACGGTGGGTGTGCGCATGCGCGCGTGTGTTAGTGGCTTTTATCGAAATAATTGTCAAAAATAAACGCGAAACACAGAAAAAAAATCACTGCCTTATCAATTTCTTTTTCATTGAAGAGATGAGCCATCGTGTTGCACGACTGAAAGAAGCAAAAAAACAGAGTGTGCACTGGAAAGAAAAACAGTCCAGGCACGTCTGTCTTTTGTGGCTGGGGATATGGACACCCCGGCTACCGATCGCTTTATTCTCCCAGACATGTCCAATGGAACAGCCCTGTTTAAGCAAGGAGACTAGTTTTTACGAGCTCTCCCCTCCTCTCGACCCGCATAGGTCAAATTGTCACGCAGTAGTTACCTGACGCCAGCGGCCTGCCAGGCCCTGACTGACAAGCGGCGCGTTAAGGGGCAACCGGCTTTTACTACCAGTCCTGTCAATGGTCGACATGTTTACGATCAGCTTCGTAACAGCAAACACTGTGGAACTTGGAACTTGGGACTCGGGAAACGTTTTATTCTACCGACATAAGCATTTTAGACGACAATGTTTAACAAGCCTTGTATTGTGCATGGGATGCCCGTCGAGAGAGAAAGGAATTTTTAAAAGTTTGAATAAAGGTTACAAAAAATAAAATAAATAAAAACAGTCTTCTTCTATGTGCCGTCTCCTTTTCATGACATTGGTGATCATGGCTCTCCACAACATCCTATTCTTTATAGCCACTAGTAAGGTTTGTTTTATAGATATCACTCCCAATCCTGTTAGTGTTATGCCATCCATTTGCTTTATTAAAAAAATGTCCTTTATATGAGGAGTATTAGCTGATTTAAAGTGTAATTAATCTGATTTGAAACAAATATTATTTACTTTAAGTTTAAAATATCTCAAAAATGCATTTTTTTTAATCCAGCAGTAGCTGTGTTTTTAATCGACAGTAGCAGTGTTTGACAAGGTGATGAGAGATATAATGTCGTTCTACAGAGACTCTATCTGTCAAATATAACTGAAGAAAATGACGTGAGCGCCTTTTTTATTTAATTTTTAAATACTCAGTAATTGTAAAAAATTACTAAAGTATTCTCCGTGATCAGTTTTATTGAATTTGAGAAATTTGGGCTTTAAATATACTGTTTACGCTCTTATTTTCTGATAATTATGTGCATGGTCAACCGTACTTACAAAAAACAAAACGTTTATACACTAATTAAAAAAAAAATCAGACTTATTTTATAAATATTGGTTTTCGATGATTTGCATTAAGCTTTTCCATTTATGATTAATAAATATAATTTTCACTTAATAATAATATAATCAAATATAATTTTCACTTAATAATAATATAATCAAAACTGCTGACATTAATGCAGAATTTTAAAAGATTTAAAACTTAATAAATTTTTGCAATCAAAATTTTTAAAAATGTAACCAATTCTTGTAAAAATTCATTATTCATCGAAAACCTTTTTTTGAAGACAATAGTGCCTATAATATATCTTATTCCTAAAAGCAGTTAAAAGTTTTTCTCATGAAATAATGTCTTAGTTTTATTGCATTTATATTTTACGATTCAGAAAAGATTTTCGCTAACTGGAGGTCATGTTTTACAAAAACAAAAAAAATTGATAATTCAAATTCTTCAAGAACTAATATAAATATTAAGCGTAAAAAAATTAACTTCTTGAAATTTCATAAAATTAAATAAATGGGGAGTAACAGAAGTAAAAAAAAAATGTTTCTACCAAAAAAAAATGTTTCTAAAAAAAAGAAACATTTCGAAAATAATTTAATTCATTTGTGAATAGATCTTGAAAGTTTCATTAAAATCCGACCATTATTTGATTTTTGAAAGAATTTCCAAATCTCACCACAAAACAAGACGCTGAAAAATGCTAGACAAATCTTTGCACCCCCCCCCAACTCGATGACGTCAGAAAAACAAGATTTTTTTAAACTAAAATTCCGAATGTTCTAAATAGTATAAAAATATAATTCAATAAACAAATATGCATTGGTTTTCTTCTTAATAATATTAAGATTCTGACGATAAAACTTTGTTTTTATTAAGATTGTGGCATTTTTTCATCATGGTACGCTCATTAAATAACTAAGAAATACAATTTTTTTTATTCATGAATTTATAAAGATGTCTCTGGGCAAGAAAATGCAAATAAAAACTAGGTTGTGTAACTGTAATTATTAGGTTGGTGCAAAAATAATGACGTATTAATGTCGCTTTTCGACGTTAAAAAATACGTCAAAAAACGACATTATTACGTCATTATTTTTGCACCAACCTAATATAAATTTTGAAAAAGTGCATTTTCCGGGAAATTCTTTCATTTGCTCTCCCCGCATAAATTCACTAAAATAGATTAAGAACATCTTTTCCTCTGAACCAAACATTCTTTTAATTTATGTGTGCCATATGTTTATTCAAATTTTCTTGTTCTATAGTTATTTATAAAATAGAAAATAATAAATATTGAATTGCACTTGATTCACATATTTTGATAATTTTGCAATTTTTTATAAATTTTTGAAGATTCTTTATAAAATATATAAAATCATAAATTATATATTTAATTCAACATGAAAAGACGATGGACATAAGAGTAAGACTAATCAAAACAGACAACTGAAATACTATATTTTAGGAATACGTTTTCACAACATCGCCCACGTGACGCCGACGTGATCATATTGAAACGGAACGCTGATCTTGAAAAATTTCAGTTGTCTGTTTTGATTAGTCTTACTCTTATGTCCATCGTCTTTTCATGTTGAATTAAAATAGAATAGTCTAATGTTAATTATGCTTTATGAATATGTCCTGAAGATGGTCAACCAGACCGAAACATCCGACGTTGACATTATATTAACATTAAAACAGCATAATTGTTATACGTTATTTATATAGACACAAATATTTAAGTAAATACTCTCTTTATAATAAATAGTATTAACAACATTTACCGGTTTGAACGCCCGAAAAATTTTTTCATAGAAAATATGTGTCCTCCTACACGAATCAAACCTGTAGTGTGTGACGTCATATATATGTATATATTTCTTATTACTATATGTGTTCAATTCCTGTTGGAGGCGCAATCTGTCCTGTGCAGGAATACTCAATCTAGGCCGATTGTTATTGATTTCACTGTTTAAGAAAATTTTTCAAAAACTGGGATAGCAGCTCAAACGCGTGTATACACTTAAAAAACGTTTATAGTAATACGAAAAAAATCGGATAAAAACCCCTTCAAATATATATACAGTGCCCAATGGGAAAATTGTCGCCATTTTATATTTCTAATTTCGCGCATGCATGTTGTTTGTTTTTGATTTTTTTTCGACTGAACATATAGTAGGCTCAGAGTGTGCCGTCTGTGTGAAAATAAGCACCATGACGCAATTCATTCCGCCAGAAATTTGGAAACGGCATGTTGTACTGCTTGGAATTCGCACCGAAAGCTCCGATACAAAATTTTCAGAGCGTTTGGGTGCCAGTGGAGAGGACAGTGCAGAGGACTCGGAAAGAGTTGTATGAGTCTAATGGTGATCACAAAGGTACGGCAGCTCGGAAAAATCACTCTGACAGTTCTGATAACAAAGAACTCCCGAATATGTTGGTGAGGGCTTCAGACTGACCACGGAGACCTACGATAAGCGCCTTGGGAAAGTAGCGCTGCCCTGTATCAAGATGGTGGCTGCTAGAAGGCTCTGTATCTGGCAGTAGGACTCTGCACCATGCCACACAACCCGGAGAAGCCAGTCATGGCTGTCTGCCACCACATCACCCTTTACATCTGGTCATCTAACTCTCCAGACTGCAACTCTCTTGATTATTATGTATGGGATGCAGTTTAGTGAGAGACCAACAAAACTCCTTGTTACATCAAAGATGAACTACAAGCAAGGATTATGGCAGCATTCACCAACTTAAGCAAGAAGACAGTGTGGGAAGATATTCCAAAGACGTCTGGAGGCCGTGGTTGATGTCAATGTCAAGTTTATTGAATAAATTTACTGTTTAGTATTTCAAGATATTTTGTTACATATATATATATATATATATATATATATATATATATATATATATATATATATATATATATATATATATATGAAGAAAAATATACGGAAAAACAAACAAAAATCCTTATATGCAATTATGCTGTTTTAATGTTAATATAATGTCAACGTCGGACGTTTCGGTCTAATATAACATCTTCAGACCACGTTTACATTATATTAACATTAAAACAGCATAATTACATATAAGGATTTTTGTTTGTTTTTTCCCTACATTTTTCTTCATAATGTTGGATCTATATCCATATATTTACTTACATATATATGTATATATATATATAAAGAAATAATCATACATAGAATCAATCAGCAATATTAATGCGATTAATGGTGAAATCACTTCCAAACATAATGTATGCATTAAAATACTGTTAATCCATTAAATGATGTGATCCTCATTTATAAAACTGTTGTCAGATGTTTCTAGTGTATATTTTTTAAGTTGAGCAAGTACTTTCGAAGATTCATTTCTTCATCGTCAGGCTGTAATTTTTTTCCTTTAAAGTTAAAACTTGAAGACGAAATAATTGTTTGTAGACCGAAAAATGTTTTTTTAAGAATGTGCTATTTATTGACGGTTGTACAATCTCGGAATGTGCTAGTCAAAACGCTAAAGTTCAAAATTTCAAGTAAGAATTTTTATATGTATTTTGTAATATCGTAAATCCACGAATTCTTTTTTTACAGGTGTTTTTCGGTTAACATGGCATGAACTAAGTATATAGTTCAATTACTATAGTGATATGTCTTAGTAGCTTGTTTTTATGTGTGTGTTAAAATGTGAGGCCAGTGTTATTTTCATTTTTGCGTAATTTTGATGACAATTTATCCATCGCACCATATATATATATATATATATATATATATATATATATATTCTGAAAGATGACGCATCAATGCGTCTTTTCTAATTTTTATCTGGATTTTTTTTATACGATTTGTGTGTGAATGTGAATTTTAATGCTGCTTTTTTTACTTCTGGAAAGGTTAAAAAACTGTATCAACAATAAAACGGTATGTACACTTTAAGGTGATGATGTCATAGCTGAGTATTATTCGCTATGTTCAGAAGTGGAAGTTTTTATATTCAAAAGCGAGATCGCTCCGGCAGATCAGCTCTTGCTGATGATGCCCAATTGTAAAAGCTGATTAAAATAAATTCAGGTTTTCTGACTCGGGTTATCGCAGAGTTACTTCACATATCTGATATGAACATTATAAAGTATTTATCAATACATTTAAAAAAATACTATCAGCATCACATTTTTCAAAAAAAAATATTATCAGCATCACATTTTTCAAAAAAAAATATTATCAGTATCACATTTTTCAAAAAAAAAATACCAGCTTTTGAAAAATAAAAAATATTACTTGTAATACATTTAAAAAAATATTATCAGGAATACATTTGATTCTCGACAAAATGCCTCTTTACAAAAATACGTCGATGAAACCTGATCTACAAACTGCTTTCTTACAAAGAATATATATTCTATTCATACAAACCTATCTTAAAAATCTTGTCGGCATTAAATAACCCATTGAGGTTAGTATGCCGTAAAACAAAATAAACCAAATCAACCATCAGTTTTTGGAGCAGCACTTTTAATGCTCCATAAAGGTTGCCTTTTATTGTCTATGATTAGAAAGAACGCCCACCTCGCGGAATTTTTGGTTTTCTCTTATTAAAAATAGATATGAACTTTCTAAGGAATTATCTATTAGGTTGGTGCAAAAATAATGACGTAATAATGTCGTTTTTTGACGTATTATTTTATGTCAAAAAACGACATTATTACGACATTATTACGTCATTATTTTTGCACCAACCTAATTGATATATGTCAGTTCGATCTTCAATTTTACTATCAGTTCATGTCGACTTGGCTAAGCTACAAAAGAAACTAAAGACTCGATCAACAAACGCGTACATGCCACGTTCATAATTGAAGTGGGATTTTCCAGAGATTTCAAGAAATATCTCGTAGTAACTGGTCTCGAATTTTTCAGAAATTTCTAGAAACACTGAACAATAGCTGAAACTGAATTTTTCAGAAATTTCTAAAAAAAACTTCCAGTAACTGAATTCAATTTTTTCAGAAATATCCAGAATGATCTGACAATAATTATCCTCTGATTTTTTTCAGAAATTTCTAGAAATAAACCACAGTAACTGAACTCCAAAAGTTTCCAGAAAGATCTCACATTAACTGAACTTAAATTTTTTAGAGATTTATAGGAATATCCTGCCATAACTGAACTCGGACATTTCCCAAAAATTCAAGAAAGATCTTTCAGTAACTGACGATGAATGTTTTTAAAAATTGACAGAAATAACTCATAGTAACTGAACTCGAATTTTTCAGAAATTTCTAGAAATATCCTGCCATAACTGATAATAAGCACAGACACCAGATTATTATATTTCTTTTATTAAAAATACAGATGAACTTTGTAAAGAATTATAGATATATATATACATATATATATATATATATATATATATATATATATATATATATATATATATATATATAATTTTATTTATGTATATATATATATATATATATATATATATAATTTTTTTTTCGTTTCATTTCATTTTTGGAAGTCCTATCTGATGATCCGGCGTCCTTTCGAAGGGCTCTGGTGAAATAAATTATTATAATGGTACCTTAAAGTGGTCTGTTTTTCTTTAATATATATATATATATATATATATATATATATATATATATATATATATATATATATATATATATATATATATATATATATCATTCCAATCTTCGGTTTTAAAATCAGCTTAAATCGACTTAGCTAAGCTACAAACGAAGCCAGAGCCTCAAGTAACAAACGCATACTACGTGGTAATTGAACTGGAATTTCCCAGAGATTTCAAGAAAGATCTAGCTATAAATACACTCAATTTTTTTTAGATATTGTCTCGAAAAATCTCGCAGGAATTGAACTCGAATTTTGAAAAGGCTTTCAGAAATTTCTGCAGTAAATGAACTCTAAATTATTCAGAAAGTTATCGCAGTCACAAACGCGGGTTTTTTTAAGAAAATGTTTAGGAATTTGTTGCGCGGAGTGAACTCGAATTTTTCCCATTTGCGATAACTGAGTTTCGCGTTTATTGAAGCGGTACATGGCATCGTTGGATTGTATAGAGGTTAAAAAGTGTTTTAGGGAAATATCTGTGCTTGTACGCCATAGCAATGATCGACAAAAGAAAAAAAAATGTTGGGTTTGCGTATGAGTTGATAAGAAGCAATAAAAACAAAATAAAACAAGAACGCTCAATAAAAGGCCCCACTCGACATCAGAATAGACCCTATATTTACTACCTCTTCATCTGCTCCCTTTCATTTGGAGCACCGCCACTTTAAATTGTACCTGACATCCAACACAACAGAAGAGGCAACTACTATATCGCTGGCCCTGGCTTCTCTTCTTTTCTTCCTTAAACACTTGAGTATCCGTTAAAAAAAAAATGTATATTCTTTGTATTCGTTACTTTTTGGCTTTTTCCCCTTCTTCATCAACACGATTACTTTTGTTTTATTTACAATTTGAAGAGCAACCAGCTCCCGTATAGATGAAAAATCTCATTTGATTACATTTTGTGTCTACTAGCGTAGACACAAAATGTAATCAAATGAGTCATTGAGTTATCAAATGAGTCATCAAATGAGTCATCAAATGAGTCATCAAATGGTCATTGTTTGTTTGATTTTTTTTTTGATGTTTGTTTGTTTGTTGTTTTTTTTTGTTTTGTTGTTTTCATTCTTTTTTTTTTTTTTTTTTCTCTAATTAAAATATCATAAGACAGAATGCATGGTTTTGCAGATCAAGAACACTAGAATGAAGCAGACGCGGAAGTTTAAATATCCGAGAAGCGTTCTGACAGAGGACGGTAAATGCGACACTTAGATCCCTAGGCATATTGGGATGGCGAAGGACACATTCCAAAAGCTGCGAGACAGGAGGATTTCTTTGGTAACGAAGAAAAGGATACTGAGCTGTTACGTGACATCTGCCCTTCTTTACGGCAGCGAATGTTGGGCGATTTCCTCAAAGATGAAGAAGAAACTCGAGGCGACGGAGATGTGGTTCTACAAAAGAATGCTAAGGATATTTTTTTAAAGCAATTCACCCTCAGCAAGGCGAGAGTTCCACTAGCACACAAGGGGTTACAGAGGATTGAGAACAAGATTAAAGCGGCGTGTTTGAGAAAAGGATACTGAAAAGGAGGGGAAAACAAGATCACGGTATCAGATGACGATTGATATTACACTTGAATATTTGAAGATTATAGTCATCGGGAAAGCAAGGAAGGGGAAAGGAGTTCCACAAACAGGAAGTGCGAGAAAAAAATCTGTTTGAGTAGAAAAGACGGTTATATTTAACCGTTTAAACAGTGGAAGGGTGGGACCGAGATGCCAGTCTGGTAGCTCGCTTAAATTCATGCAGTCTGGGAACCAGCGAAAGTATCTCGTCGGAACAGTTGCCATGAAAATACTTGTAGAAGAGACAGAGGGAAGCCACGTCACGTCTGTGAGAAAGCGACTGTAGACGTGATGCCAGATCAGAACCTATCGCATTGCATATTAGTCTCTTGATTTTGTCGAGGACCTCGTGACGTACAGTGGGGGGGGGGCACCAGACCATATATGACAGCAATATTCCATAGAAGGACGGATGGACCGAGCGTTTGAGCAACGATGGGGTCTTAGAGAGGAGGCAAACAAGGAGGAGGCTTATACCTAACATCTGGAAGAGGCGACTGATGTTCCTGGGACATATAATGAAGAAGGAAGGTCTGGAGAATCTGATACTCACGGGTCGAATATAGGGAAAGAGAGACAAGAGAAAACAACGCATGACATACCTGGCGGGCTTAAGCAAGTGGATAACAGAACGTGGTCTAGGGGAAGTAGCAGAGGGAAGGAACTTGTTGAGAGCTGCAAGGAATAGGGGGTGGTAGAGGTGGTAGAGAGCCATGATCGCCTACGTCTTGAAAGGACATAGCACATAAAAAGAAGTTAGAAAAATGAAATGATAGTAACAGAAGAAAAATAAATAAACACTGTTTTCTGTTTCTCCAAACCGTCCGAGAAATCGTAACTCTTGTGCTATTTAGGTGGTAGGAAAAATAAGTTTCTACTCGAATCTGTTCCCGCTGACAGCTAACGTGGAAACAGGAACAATGCTTCGCTCGGGACTCTGATTCCTGCACACCGTAAACTACACTACTAACGCTCTTTCTCTGCAACACCGGTATAACCTTCACCAGTCTCAAAGAACAAACTGCCCTGAAACAAAAAGTCAGCTCTTTTTATCCTTCTTCGGTCTTGGGCAAGAAACCGAGGTCTCTCGCTCGTGTTAGCCTCGTTCTCGCCGATAACGCATGCGCCGTGTCATTTCAATATTGATTTGCAGGAGTCCGCCTCGCATACCCATGATGCCTACAAGCACATGTACAGACAATTCACCTTCTCTTGCTTCGGCGAAGTATGTCTCCACCACAGCTCTGTTTTCTCCAAACCATTCCAGAAAAAAATAAAAAATGAGCGGTTTAGTCCAGACCTGCAGAAAATACTCCCCGCGAGACTACCTAGTGTGGCCTGCGAGGGGTTTTCAAAATTGTCAGTATTTTGTGTTCATCGGAATAAATTCGGCGACTGATCATGTATCCTTCAGGACGTTCACTGGTCCAATCTTGTGTCTAATGAAGAGCTCTACCGGAGGACAGACCAGGCGAGGGTACTACGTACCATGACTCAGCACTGTGTTCGTTGGCTCAGCCACATCTTACGACGTCCGATGACCGCCCTACCAGTTCGACCCCCCATCTGCAAACTGGCGACGACCTCGCGGCAGACGACGCAGCCGCTGGAAGGACGTTGTCCGCCAGCACTTCCAGATGATTAATTTGGCACTGGAGGATGCTCCGACGCTTTGCCAAGACCGTGAGAGCCGAAAGGACAAAAGTGGCTCTCGTGGACTCAACCTCATTATGGTATGAAATTTAGCAACGGCAGGAAAACACGTACGAATAATTAAATTTGCTGGAAGCATGACTTTATTCAACCAATGCTGCGTTATAATAAATATTTTTAATAATCGTATAATAATTATGCTTGTCCCTCTCTTAGTTATCACGACCGTTACGCCCTGCCAATACTCTATAAATAATGAACTATTTCGTTTTGAACGAGTGAAACGACGGAAAAGACATATCAGAGACGTTACTTGATTTCAGTGAAAGAAAGAAAGAAAGAAAGCAGGGTTAATAAAAGTGTTTTAAATCTCTTTCATTGAAATGAAAACAGTTGTTAATTTCAATCTTTTCATTTGTACACTCTTACTGCTTAAAATAACGTCGATTTTGTATCAATAAATCATTATATCAAAAATTTCTTACAATATAAAAAATATATTTCTGGTTTTAAATAGATAGGAAAACAAAACACAAACCAATCAATTAATCATCTATAGCAATAATAATCATAACTAAGAATTCTGGTCGTTATTTTAAGCAGTAATGGGGTACAAATGAAAAGCTTAATACTACCCGGGGCGGATATTATATTAGCCAACAAATCCACTTCGTAGAGATGATCTTGCAGTCTAACCTTAGTCCTAACACATTTACTCTAATCTATAATATCTGATTTCCTATGTAGCAGGGAATAAGGGATAATCTCTTGACCAATGTAAAAAGAGAAATGATTTCAAAGAAATGTGGTTCTGCTGAGAAAGGCTTAACAGATACAGGATATGTGAGCAAGAAGGAATAACTCAGGATAAAAAGAATAAGGAAAATTATATTTACTAAAAGAAAGAGATATAACATTTCTGGAACAATAAGAAAAAGGTTCTAACGGAAGTCGCGGGATATACTGAAGTATGTGCTGATTAAACGGTTTTGTATGAATGGACGACAGAACAA
The DNA here is from genome assembly GCA_963932145.1 of Acanthosepion lycidas. Taxonomy (NCBI): domain Eukaryota; kingdom Metazoa; phylum Mollusca; class Cephalopoda; order Sepiida; family Sepiidae; genus Acanthosepion; species Acanthosepion lycidas. The sequence continues at coordinate 35,657,128 of OZ010584.1, read as the reverse complement.
GGACAAAGAATGATTGTAAAGAGTTAAAAGTTACATAGAACAAAAAAGACAGGAAGATGTGTAGAGCTATGATCCCCTTGCGTAATGAATTTGCCTGGATTCATGACAGAACAGGGGCAAAGAGGGATTATAAAGAATTAAAAATTACATAGAGCAACAAAAGACAGGAAGATGTGGAGAGCCATGATCCCTTGCGTAATGAGTTAGTGAGGATGGATGACAGAACAGTGAAAAAGAGTGATTGTAAAGAGTCAAAAGTTACATAGAGCAACAAATGTCAGGAAGATGTGGAGAGCCATGTTCCCTTGCGTAATGAGTTTGCCTGGATTCATGACAGAACAGGGGCAAACAGGTATTATAAAGAATTAAAAATTACATACAGCAACAAAAGACAGAAAGATGTGGAGAGCCACGATCCCTTGCGTAATGAGTATGGATGACAGAACAGTGACAAAGTGGGATTGTAAAGAGTTAAAAGTTATTATATCAACGAAAAACAGGAAGATGTGGGGGGGGCATGTTCCCTTACGTAATGAGTTTGAGAGGATGGATGACAGAACAGTGAAAAAGAGCGATTTTAAAGTTAAAGGTTATTAGACCAACGAAAGACAGGAAGACGTGGAGAGCTATTTTCCCTTGAGTAATGACATTGGGAGGATGGATGAGAGAATTGGAACAAAGATGGATGGTAAACAGTTAAATGTCACTTAGCGCAACAAAAGACAGGAAGATGTGGAGAGTCATGATCCCCTATGTAATTAGATTGTGTGGGTGGATGAGAGAACAAGGAGAAAGAGAGATGTTAAAGAATTAAAAGTTACTTAGAACAAAAAGAGAGGAAGATGTGGAAAGCCATTATCCGCTACGTAATGCGTTTGTGATTATGGATGACAGAAAGGTGGTAAAAAGGTAAAAGTCAATTACAGAAACAAAAGACAGGAAAACGTCGAGGATCATGATCACCTAGTTAATGAGTTTGAGGGGATGGATGAGAACAGGGACAAAAAAGGGATCGTAAAGTGTTAAATGTCATAGATTATCAAAAGACAAGACATAGCAAAAATACAGGAAGATGTGGAGAGCCACGATCATCTACTAAAGAGTTTATGAGGATGGATGACAGAATAGGGACAAAAAGTGATCGTAAAGTGTTAAATTTTACATCGATTAACAAAAGACAAGATATAGCAAAAAAATACAGTAAGATGTGGAGAGCCACGATCATATACTAAAGAGTTTGTGAGGGTGGATGAGAGAATAGGGACCAAAAAAGAGGTGGTAAAGTGTTAAATGTTACATAGATTAACAAAAGACAAGATATAGCAAAAAAATACAGGAAGATGTGGAGAGCCATGATCACCTATGTAATGAGTTTGTGTGGATGAATGACAGAATAGGAACAAAAAGGAATGTTAAAGTGTTAAAATTTACTTAGAACCACAAAAGACAAGAAGATGTAGAGAGCCATGATCGCCAACGTCCCTAAGTGACATGACACATAGAAGAAAAGGGAGAAAAATGCAAGATTCAGAAATTTGTACCGCATAAATGTTGCTTCTTTTATTAACGTTGGCAAAGTTAAACATATGGATTTGCATTTATGACCTCAAGTGTAACTGAACTGTATATTATGGAGCGGGGTAATAAGGCAGATGGTGAAAGGTCTTCATATAATGCACAAGGCAATTGTAAATTCTAAATAGTATTGCCGTGAAAATAACCCCATAAATATCGCAATAACACTGATATAATAAAGTTCTGCTTTTCCACTTGCCTAACCCGGGTGATAAATTTCCAAAACACTGGCATCAAACCAGTCTCTTTTGGGAAGTGGCTAGCGTAACTGTTATCGGCGCGGAAAAGAGGAAACTGCCAACCGAGTTCAAGTTCCGGTCCTGCTTGTTATATTTTCTTACTTATTTTCCCAAATATCCTTGGAAACGACGAATCCATCTCCTCTCTCACCGCGACTGCCATCAAATATAAGAAGACCGAAGATATATATTTTAACCAGAGAAAAAGCCAAGGTGCGAATTACGAATTGGAGATATCAGCATTAAACAATTGCAAAGACATATATGTATAAAAAATAGTTTTACAAACTTTGGGGCGGTTTCTTCACACGAAATCAAGGGCAAAAGTCTATATGAAAAAATGTGCGCAAATCCTTCGTTTTTTGAGTCAAGTTTAAAGTTTACGATACACGCTGTTAAATGAACAATCCAAGATACAAACATACTTTTACAAACTTTGAGGGGCGGATTCCTCACACCAAAACAAAGTAAAATGCTCGCATAAACATATGTCCGAAAGGCCATTGTTGTACCTCAACGCAGAAACTCATAACAAATGTTCAATGTCCTCCCCTTGCTTTTACACACGCATGCACCCGTCGGATCTTTGTCTGGCGGTGTCGAATGGTTTCGCAGACCCCCATGACATGTTGATGAAGCACCTCTGCATTATTAAAGTTTGTTGAATAAATCAATAGTTTTAGGTGGCCGCACAGATAAAAATCTTAAGAATTGAGGCCGACGAAACGTGCATGCCATGAAACCAGTCCTCCCCTATCAATCCATCTTTCATGATAAATATCAACCAGTGCATTCCGAACAATGGAATTAAATTTACTGAAGCCTTATCATGCATGAATTACATGGTATTAGCAGGAGTACATCCTCTAGCAGGTCTAGTGTGTTTGAAAGAAAGTCCCCGTAGACAGATCCTGTAAGACGTGCTGGGAGAACATATGGACCTACAAGGCAGTCACGTACAATTCCAGCCCACATATTAATCGTAAACTGATAGCTTGTATTGTACCATGGGGATTCCGATCCGATCAAAAATGTTGTTTCTGTAAATTTGTTGTGCCATTCCTTCCAAATGTTGCCTCATCCGTAAACAAGACTGAAGAGACAAACAACGGATCGATATTTTGTGCAATAAACCATCGGCAAACATTCTCCCGTGGCGAGAGATCACTGTGCGAAAGACCACGTTACAAATGATACAGATACAGGAGCTGCTCTTGAAGTATCCTCCATACGGTACAATGAGATGTACGATATTCTAGGAGCACATGCGGTGTACTGATACCTGGATCGTCCCCGACAACCTGTTCAACGAGTTCTTCGTGGTCAGGCGTACTAGTCGATCTCGGTCTTCTTCGATCCATAGTTTATGCTGCCGTGGATCTTGTCTCAGCAACGCGACGGTAAACAGCAGAAAAGGTTGGATGAATCGGCTGCCTTCGTTCTGGAAACGCAATTTAATACAGCCGTGCAGCCACGGACCCATTACCATTCGCTCTACCGCATGTAAAAATCATATCTGCCTGCTCACGATGGGAATATCCTGCCATTTTTAAATGAAACACATCTCCGTTAACTTACTACTTGACACGTTAAACATTGAAGACATACTAGCCACACATGTACACGAATAACCAATATAAACTAGTCCGAATGGCAATACATCGTCATCTGCTGTAAACTTACTATAAATTTAATAACTCTAAAACGAAGGACTTGCGGACATATGCTTATATGGACATTTTTCCTTGTTTTGATGTGAGGAACCCGCCCCCAAAATTTGTAAAAGTATTTTTTATACCACACACACACACACACACACACATATATATATATATATATATATATATATATATATATATATATATATATATGTATATAGATAGATAGATATGTGTTTGTAGATAATGAGTCAAAAAATGCTAACGTATGATGTAATTTTGTTGGATTTATCTATTATATATATATATATATATATATATATATATATATATTGTTATTGGTCTTCGTCAGAATTGAAAGTTCTTGCTGCTTTTATAGCGTTTATATACATCAAAATAAATACTGTCTCAGTCATGCGCCGATAGCTTAGGAGCAAAGTCTACGACTGATGCCAAAATCGGTCAACTTTCGATCCCGGTTTGAAGCAATCGGGTGTCTAGCCAACTGAAGACCTGTGATACGTCTGTGGATATATATATATATATATATATATATATATATATATATATATATATATATATATATATATATATATATATATATATATATCTTCCTTTATGACAATTTCTTCACCGATGAATAGAAGCATGTGGGCAACAGAAATGTGGTTCTACAGAAGGATGCTGAGAATATCATAGTCTGAACATCTGATAGTAACGACAAACCTTTTTAAGGAAAATGGAAACAAAATGTTCTCTTTTTAATATCAGAAAGAGACAGTAGAATTTTATGCAATATTTGTCTTTCTATTTGGCAGTAAATGCTGGACAACCTCCTCCACGATGAAGAAGAAACTTGAAGAAACAGAGATCTGGTTCTACAGAAGGATGCAGAGATCAATATGGACTGAAAATGTGAACAACTTCGAAATGGAAACAAAAAAGGACACTTATACATAACACCAGAAATAGTCATTTGCCATTCCCAAAAGTAACAGGAAAAAATATATAGAAACAAAGAAATGAATACTGTGTTGTGATGTAATGTGCCAATCCTCCTTTATGTTAATTTCCCCACCGATGAATAGAAGCCTGTGGGCAGCAGAGATTTGGTTCTACAGAAGGATGCTGAGAATACTATACATGAAGAAATTGTTTACACACTCCGTAAATGGAAAAAAAAGCATACTCATATTCAGAAACAGAAAAGATACATATGTACTTTCTTGAACACATTATAAGGAAGTCTTGAAGAATTTGACACTCATAAGACTTGCGCCAATGCATGGCGAAAAGTGGATTGAGAGGGTTGACAAAGGGAGGGACGTTGCTTATTAAAAAGGATAGGTTTTGGGGAACCATGATCGCTCACGTCCAGAAGGGTTACATGGAAGAAAACTTAGTAAAAACATTGATGCAATCTAGTAACTGATATATATTTTTCACGCCATGTTCCTTGATGGATGTGTGCATGGCGTAGCGGTTATGCAGACGGTGAGTATGAACGGCGTGTCTTAAGTATCTTGGAAATAAATATCAAGACGTTCATAGGCGATTATATCACTGAATAAATAAATAAATAATAGATAGAAAATGGATTGAATAATAATAACGGAAAAGGATATAAGACAAGGATGTGTCTTCCCACCGGATTTATTCATCCTCTACAACGTGATAATTATAAGATAACTAGAAGTCCTACCAGAATTTATTATCGATGGACATAGTTTTAACAACATAAGATATGCTGATGACACTGTTAAGAAGTTACATAGAAAAAAAGAACAGGATGGGGCAATGTAGTAAAGGAAAACGAAAAGAAAGAACATCAATTGTAAGACGATATAATAGTATCCGAAGGGTAAACTGTCGCCATATTACATTTTTAATTTCGCGCATGCGTGTCGTCTGTTTTTGATTCTGTCGACTGTACAGTATAGTAGGGTCAGTTGGGCACTGTGAGAAAAAGAACACCATGATGCAATTCACTCTGCCAGAAATTTGAAAACGGCATGCTGTACTGCTTGGCATTCGCACTGGAAGCTCCAATACGAACATTTCAGAGTGTTTTTGTGTCAATCTGAAAGCGGTTTAGAGAATTTGGAAAGCGTTGAAAGAGTCTAATGGTGGTTGCGAAAGTAAGACAGAAAACTCAATATGATTGTTCTGTAAGAAAGGAACTCCCAAATTTGTCTGGGGGCCTTAGACTCAACACGGAGGCCTACACCAAATGCCTTGAGGAGTTAATGCTGCCCTTGTTTAAGAGGGAATACCCTATGCCTGGCTACAGGATTTTGCATCATACCACACAAGCAGGAGAACACAGTCAAGGCTTTCAGACAATTTCTGCGACCACATCAACACTTATATCTGGCTACCTAACTCCAAAGACTGCAACAACCTTATGTGCGGGGCACAGTTGAAGGAGAGACCAACAAAACTCCTTGTAACACCAAAGAGGAACTGAAGGCGAGGATTATGGCAGCATTCAAAAACTTAAACAAGAGAAGAGTTGCAGGAGATTCCGAAGTCGTCTGGGGGGTTGTGGTTGAAGAAAATATTGATTTTATTGAATAAATTTACTCTTTAGTGTTTCTAGATATGTTTGTGTAATTTTGGTAAATATATCTGTTAAAATGTGATGCTGAGAATCCCATGGACGGAACATGTAAACAAGATGGAAGATTTAAGAAAACTGGAAGCAAAAAAGGACAATTCTAGTTAGAATCAGAAAGTGACCCGTTGAAATATATGGGCTTGAAAAATACGTGAAGACATGAAGAATAAGAGAGAAACAGTACGCTTGTTTTAACAGAAAGCGGAACAGTGAATGAGAGATATAGTAAAAAGACAAGCATAGGAAGATGTTGAGAGCCATGACCACCCACGTCCTGAAGGGACATGGCATGTAGAAGAAGAAGATGTTGTCGAATGGTTAAATGTGGATGACGAGAATTTCCGTCGTTGAAGGTCAGCGACTTAATTGAAAATGGCGGTATTTTCTGTCGTTTTTAATTGGCTATCAATGCCAAACTGTTTTGTCTGAATCAAGGTCAAATGCTGCTTCCAGTGTCTGGTGTCTCTAAGGTGTCATACTTCTCATTTCGAGGGACGCTTTAGTCGCCAGACGCATAACTGTTTTTTCAGCTTGAGTTAATCGTAAACCCATGGATGAAAGCTTTTCGATGAATTCTGTGATTTATTTTTTAACATTTAGGTAAGTAAGGTATAAGGCCTTCATAGCGGAGAACATCATCAATCAATTCTGATATATATATAAATATACATATATATATATATATATATATATATATATATATATATATATATACGCAATTATGCATAATAAATTTCGACAATATATATATATATATATATATATATATATATATATATATATATTTATATATATATCAGAATTGTATATTTAGTCTCCTTTCCTTTTTTTATATTTCTTTCTTTCTTTCTTCTGAGATTCCAAACTAAAGCGTCTTCAATTCCTTTTTTCTTTCTTTCTTTCTTTCTTTCTTTCTGCCTTCCTTTTTTTTACCATCTCAGAGGCCAAAAGAATATATTTCAACCCCTTCAATCATTCTTTCTTTCTTTGCTTCTTTTTTCTTTCTTTCTTTCTTTCTTTCTTTCTTTCTTTCTTTCTTTCTCTCTCTCTCTCTTTCTTTCTTTCTTCTGAGATTCCAAACTAAAGCATTTTCAATTCCTCTCTTTCTTTCTTTTTCTACTGAGATTCCAAAAGAAAATATTTTCAATCGCTTTCTTTCTTTCTTTCTTTCTTTCTTTCTTTCTTTCTTTCGTTCGTTCTTTCTGTCTTTTTTTCTGTCTTTCTTTCTTTCTTCCTTGACTAGGAACAGTATCGCAGTGATGATGGTGTTATATCTGCTTTTGATGGCGTCTTTTTTTATCAACAGAATAAAAGCTTCTTTACTAAAGGATCCAAGCACTGCAACAGCGGATGCAAGAGCTGTGTCGACGGCAAAGGAGAATATGTTGAAAAATAAAAATCATTTGGTCATATTCCATGAAAGTGTCTTGACTATGAACTTTTCATTTTTTAACTTAAGTTTTTTTAGGGATGCAAAAGACATTGCGCTTATTGACTAACTTCAAAAGGGCCACACCATCAATAGAGAGTACTATGCCAACTTGTCTTGATTATGAACTTTTCATTTTTTAACTTGAGTTTTTTTAGTTGCTTGTTTAGAGGCATATCAACTCCTTATGTGATCATTTAATGGCAAAATTTAAATTTCTTGGGTACATTAGGAATTTATTTTACAAAAATATATTGCTATTTCTTTTCTTTTTTTTTTTCGTTTTTACAAAAATATATTGCTGGTAATTTGTTTTAACAAAAATGTATTGCTGCTACTTTTGTTTTACTATGAAAATGTATTGCCTGTATTTTTACGATATTTTTTTTTTTATATTTTCACACTGTTCTGACCCCGAGTTTGACGCTTAACTATTTTCCCGTCGCCGGGACGCTAATAGGTGCTACCATCCTGCGTCAGGATAGACCTAAGAAAAGCAGCAATTAAAAGGTCGTTTCACTTCTCTTAAAACCTCTTAATCAGAGGTCCTGCTGCCGGCTGTAGTTTATCGTCATACCCAGAACGGACCCTCGTACTAGAGAATTATTTTTTTACAGGGTAGTTTTTTTTTAATTATTTTATACAAAAACTATAAAATAAATTATATTTTAAATTATTTTAGATTATAAAATTAACGAAAATCGGGGAAATAAAACAAATTGAGATAGGCATATTTTGCCCCACGTTGTCAGTATTTTCCACCTCTTTTCTTGTTGAGATATTGACAGCCAGTGTCTTTGGCTTGTCCTAACAACTTTATGTGCAGGTAAATACTCCAAGAAATGGCAGAAACCCATCAATATTATTAAATAATAACCCCATGCATTCTACAGTTGGGAATGGATCCTCCAGATTCGGACCATGAATGAATAATCCTTGTATCGTTGGAAACATCACTGAATGGCTACGTTTAATTAGAAATCGGAGAGATGATTTATTTTTTAAAAAGATACATTTCTTTACGATTTACTTTATTAAGAACTAGATGGTCGCTCGCAAGCTGTCGATTGCAGTCGCTTTACTCCTGCAAGTGCATTAGCTGGGCTCATGCATTAGTCACCGCAGGACGCTCAACCAGTTATCTCACTCCCTTCCACAATAGTGAGCACGGGGCGCTCCACCGTACATATCTCATTCCCTGTACACTGGTTGCCATTTCTCGACATTTTATGTCCACCATGGCATCCATTTTTTTTTTTTTTTACGCAACCACAAACTCGCCAAGGAGAGTGTAAAAATATTCCATATTCCATATTATAGTTGTTATGAATAATCAAAAATGTTCTCTCCTTGTTTTGTTACTCTCCTCTTTGAGAGAGCTATTTCTGTTTACTGGGACTATAAAAGGACACTATACGCGAACCTTGTATTCTCAGTCGAATAAACCTTTCTTAAAGTACGCAAGTGTAGACCTGCGTACTTTTGTCATTACAACAGGTTTTACTTAATTAGCCACTATGTTTCTCTAACTCTCCAAATGTTCAATGTATAACTTACGTATAATGTTCAATGTATAACTAATGTACAACTAATTCTAATTTCTATTTTCCCATCTTTACACTATATTAATTTTATCTTATAAATTGGCTCCTGTTCTGTCATCTATGAAATAAAAATAATTGTTTGTACGGAAAGTAAGGACCTACGTACATCAAATCGTCTTTAAATTAAGTAGCAGCAGAACAATTATCGTTGAACTTTTAAAAGATACGCTTAAACATTAATTCAATACTTAAATGCAGCGATCAATTTTGAGTTCTTCTATAGTTTATTGATGCCTATCGCATCTACTACTCTCTAGCTATTGTAATGATGGCCAAACCAAGAGTTCTCCACAGGAACTAGCTTAAATGCCGCCCGACAGGAAACTAAGAGTTACTCCCTTTGAACCATGAAAGTATCGATAATGGCTAGTATAATATATATATATATATATATATATATATATATATATATATATATATATATATATATATATAAAACACACATACACCGTACTTTATATATAGGATAATTAAAAGCAAAAACTCGTACATATTTTACACAATGATTTTTCAAATGCTTTATTTAAAGAAAAATGTTCGCTAATTAAGGTTTTAATCATTAAAAAATTACTTTTATTCGGTTATAAAAAAATTTATGTTTTTCCCGTGCTGAGTTGTGTCCGTCCTGAGTTGTCCCGGCGCTGAATCGGCGGTGTTGAGTCGGTGGTGTTCAGTTGTCTCTTCCCGCCACTTTTCTCAGTTTCTCTTACTGCCCTGGGGGAAAAATGAAAGGATCATTCACTTTTTTTTTTTACAATTTAGGCATCATTTAATTTACTTCTGCTATTTTTTCTTTTTCTTTTCGTTCCTGCATTGCCAATTGCTTTCATAGCTTCCCATCAGGGTTGATCTCCTCAGCTCCAAAGATTCACTTACATCCGGTGGCAACGTTTCAACCTACGCACTCGTGCATTCAGAAAGTAAACATTACACTCTAGATGATGTGGTTGGGAAAGTTTTTGAGACAGAGATTCATTTTTCTTTATTTTTTTTTATGTCCCTAAAGTGCTCCCCCAACCCCGCCAACGTCATAGTCAAGCTATTCGCCGCGCGTATTCAGCCTCGTAAGATCTGAACTTTCATATAAACGACATGCATGGCGACAAAGCCGTTCAGAAATATCTAAACTGGCAGCTTCATACACTCGATTTCTCAATGGTTAAAAATGACTTTGAGCGAGTGGATCTTAGCGAAAACCATCCTTTGAACATTGTGGATTAGCGCTACAGAAATTTACCTGGGTCAGGAGTTAATCATTGCCAATGAGGGTTTACTGAGGTGTTGTTAAAGTCCCAGTGCTGGAAGTGGAGCTATGATTCTCCTCATTTTAGATGGGAGACGTTGCTCAGCCCCAGGGATTCCAACCCTACGGCAGCACCTTCTTCATCGCACTAACGAGGTTGGACAGGATTAACACCCATACCAGCATGACAGTGGTCATTCGGGGTTTGGTAAAAACCAATTTTTGTCTTTGGCCCATATGCATAAGTATGTATTCACATTCAGTCTTGGTGAGGGAGTCCGGATAAATATACCTGGCGCTACAGAATCACAAATATCTGTACCAGATAACAGAAACCACATTACTTGAGAACTACCAACAGTAGCAATAACTAAAATGAATTGTACATATAACTCGAAATTAGAATACCGACATAACCCAGATATGGACATTCCACAATACTTCAGATAAAAGGTTAGGATTGAACCTCCCCCCCACCACACAGAAATGTTTTATGAATTTCTACCGAAAGCGGTACTGGCTGCTCGGTCCATTAATGCCAAATGTTTCCTTATAAGGAAACGGCTAATATTACCATGACTAGTCCCCGAAACTATAAAATATGAAGGGGACAGGCAGAAGTGAGTTATACGCTAGCTGAGGGTGAAAAGACGTATTAAACATGAATATGGTATTCCCGATGGAGAATTCTAACAATTTTTTTTAACAGTAATTGGGGAATATATAAAAGATTTAACCAAAACATGTACCCCCACCCGCCTGCTTGTAAGGTTTAGCTCCAGATCTGTCATATGCTGTGCGTTTTATTGCGTTTATATCCACAGTGCGAGATTTCTTCACACAGAAATAAAATAAAAATTCTCAGGTTCTTGACAGCACGATTTATGGACGAATAAAAAAGACGGATTTGACTCATGAATATGAATGAAAGGTTAATATTGGAATATGAGTAAAAAGCAATAACAAAAACACATAAAGAACTTTCTAATGGTAGATTCCGTAACACACACACAAATATATATATATATATATATATATATATATATATATATATATATATATATATATATATATATATATATATATATATATATGTCTGTGTATGTGCTTGCGTAAAGGGAAAGAGAACTTCCTACGTAGGTACTTAAGGCATTCCCTGCACTCATCTGGAGGATAAGAAAAATCTCGGATTTCAAATTATACGTAAAAGAACTCATCTCTTAATCAGACAGACGTGCACGGCGAAGAGTTTATGAATTATAAAAGTATAAATTCTTGGGATGATTTTAATGTAATAGCCTGGTTTTATGTAAGTACATAGACACTTGAACGATAATTTTTATAGCTCTATGTATCATAATCTCCACGCTATATACATACATACATACATACATATATATATATATATATATATATATATATATATATATATATATATATATATATATGTGTGTGTGTGTGTGTGTGTGTGTGTGCAATGATTGGCACCATGTATTCAAGAGTAACCGTCTACTTGGGCAGTTAGCCAATCCCTATTGCAGACGTTCGCTCAGACACATTTGTGTTTGCTCAACACCCACAGAGCTCACCTGTGGATTATACTGCAACTATGCTGAGCAGACCGTAGTTACAGTTTCTGGGAGAGTGTTATCTAGCGTGATCACTAATTTAAACAAGGACAGCACGCTCAAAGCCTCGGCCACGATGCCTTATGGCTTCGTGCTAGCACAGCTATCGACAGATCCCAAGTGTTCCATCTACCTAGTCTCCCTCACAAGGCTTGGGTCAACCCGTGTTATGGTTTTCAGGCACTTTCCAAAGGCGCGCGCGTGTGTGTGTGTTTTTGTGTGTGTGTGTTATGTGTGTTTTTGTGTTTGTGTGTGTGTGTGTGTGCGTGTGTGTTGGATAAAAATATATGACAAAGTGGAAAAATGCGTTTCACCCTTTAGAACTTTATCAGACCAAATTGATTATGCTCGTGCAA
>OZ010584.1:35617279-35639779 GCA_963932145.1 Acanthosepion lycidas | reverse complement strand
AATCTAGTACTGCGCTTAAATTCATAGAGTCTAATTACCACAGAGGACAGTAATATTTTTTATGTAAAGATACAATATGTGGCTCAAAGGCCAAAAGTGGGGGTTGTGATGGCTGGTCGTCTTTTGTCTTATAATTATAGCTAGTCACAATGACTGTCTCAAATATACCACAGTATTCCTTATACCAAAACAACACATTCTTACTTACCCTTCTTGCCACATGCACTATAATACCTCAAAGCCTATATGAAGTCCTAACTAGTCTCCATATGTACAGATTTTCCTTTGTCTGGGGTGGGGAATAAAAAACGTCAATTAAAACAAATCTAACGCTATTGATAGGGTAGTTCATCAGAACAATTACCATTAAAGTAGTTATAGAAACGGCTCAAGTAAGGTATATTACAGTGGTCGGAAAGTGACAGAAACCGAGATGTCAGGTCCATACCAATAAAATCACAGATTCTTATTTGGAATATATATATCTGATTGGGTATATATGTTTTTCATTAAGACAAAAGGGGAGAGGCTATTGAGTCTAGAACTATTAGGTTGGTGCAAAAATAATGTCGTGATAGATGGCGGATCAACCATTTCTAGTTAACAGAATACTGCGATTGCTAAGGGAAGTCGTGAACACTAGTACTGAAACGTGTTTACATATATATATATATATATATATATATATATATATATATATATATATATATATATATATATATTCTCCCGGAAATACGGTTGAGTTACCTAGGGAAAGGATTAAAAAAAAACAAAAAAAACAGCGGGTACTACTGCTATTAAGCATTACTCTTTAAGTAAATTCTCTGAGCCGCTGGTGTATTTCATATAGAAAATATTCCCTTCTTTTCTGCCGTGCGACGATGGCCTAGAGATAAGATATCTGACTGATGTCAAATCAGTCTCGGCTTGAAGTAATCGGGCGTCTAGCCACACTGAGCCTGTCTGTGGAAGACTATATATATATATATATATATATATATATATATATATATATATATATATATATATATATATATATATTCCAGTCGAATCCACTACATTCACTTACGTGCTAATACCCTTGGGAAAGGTATGAATCTTCTCTCCCCCACAGCTATGAGACAGGACAGACTGGGTTCTATAGCCTTGGATGGCAATTGGTCTAGGAGAAGGACAACTCTGAATTCAAAACACGCGGAGGGTCGTTTGGGGACCTTGTGGCACGTAGTGCACCAGATCTCTGAATTCGGCTCTTCAAAAATTGTTGATGGTCCTTCTCAAAGACTTCAGTACTATAATCAAATCATATGTCCTGGTGTTTTACTTCACCCTCATACGTCGAAATGACAACGGGAGAGTCCAACATATATATATATATATATATATATATATATATATATATATATATATATCTGTGTGTGTGTGTGTGTAAATTCTGTTCATGTTTAGCATACATTTAAAGCCTAGTTTTATTTTTACCATACCTTTAATGTTTAACTTAAAGATAAAAATTACGGACTACCGACAGAAAGTCCAAGGTCTCCAGTCCTAAAAATTAAATGACTAGAAATACTTGGGAAGGCTTTCATTTAAACTAATACAGAGCTACCGAATTTGACGGCATATAAGACGCACCCTAATTTCAGCAGGGCAAATCAAGAAAAAATTAGTAAAATTATTAGTAAATGGTACAGCCTAGGCTAATATTTATGACGTATTATTTTGGTTAAACAAGCCACGATTACAATTAAACGAAAAATAATAGAAAAAAAAGAACATGAGTTTATAAAAACTTTATTATATCCAAAGGTAAGGAAACAAAATAAAAATTAAGCAATTATTACAATTGAGCAAAACAGTACAGTTGCCATTAAAATTCTGTCAAAAATTTTCCATTTTATGATCTGTACAACTTGCGTCTTTAAACGTCTAAGTGGAATAGTGATTTTCCAAGCGTAGCTTGGATGTGGCACAAGGTCGAAAGTAAGAGGCACCCAGTGAGGATCGAACTCACTACTGAGTCGTAATTGTTCTCGCGAAACAAGCTTGCTAACCATTACACCACCTCAAGGTTTCCCGCGTCTTATCGGAATAATTGGAATATAAAAATTCTGATTGTATTTATACCAATTCAACCGGAAGTTACCGTAAGAAAATATTTAATGAAACAAATATATTTTACAAGTATATAATTTGAATTTATTGCATATAATTTTAGTGAAACAAAGTACTAATATTAATAGTGATGAAATTAATATAATGAATATTATCAATGATAACACTTTTAATCTGCATAATAACCTTTTAAATAATGACAATAGGTTTCTAAAAGTTATTCTAAAGTCTAAGCTAGTAGGAGTTGCCAGGTAGCTAATTTCGACCGACTATCGCGAATTTTAAACCTACATATGGCATCTTAGTAAAAAAAAAAAAAAATAAGTGCGTCTTATACGACGCACTTTTTTTTTTAAATACGGTAATTTAGTTGGCACCCATTATATTAGGTTGGTGCAAAAATAATGACGTAATAATGTCGTTTTTTGACGTTAAAAAATACGTCAAAAAACGACATTATTACGTCATTATTTTTGCACCAACCTAATATTTTGCATTGCATGTCGGAGTAGACATTACCACATTATTATTATCATTTTAGAAACCAACTAAAAAGTACAAAAGTACAAATTATCATCAAATATATGAGAACATTTTTACTATTGTTGTTAAAAATATTTTAAAGATATTTATAAATCATTGCAATCAGGACAGTGATAAGAGAGAGAGAGAGAGAGAAAAAAAAATAAACAGTTGTAAACGGTTTTAACGAGGAGAGATTAGTTTTTACAATGTAGAAATGAGAACTGAACGACTACAGACTAAGCAACAATAGCTTGTCTATATATCACTTTGAGAAGGAGAGAAAGAGAAGGAAAAAGTCCCCATATATCATCTAACCACATACCTAGCTCGTCGGCCATTAACCTAGTGTGACACTGAACGCTCCCGGTAGATATGAGTTGGTTTAATGGAGATGGTTGCAGCAATGTTGACGGAGCTGCTCTCTGCCGGCTATAATTATCACCCTCGAAACACATCTTGCCACCGACACACAAAAATTCCATCACGTCAATTTCCCTCCTTTGAAACGCAGCAGTCATCTACAGCCTTCTCGGTCTTCATCAGTGCTTTTTTGACATTTCTTTTACAAGTCGGGCCAACTGGCGTCTTACTTTGAGCGCCTCGGCGTTGGGTAATGGATACGCAGCGCGTCTACTGAACCATTACTACTGAAATAGGACTTTACCCTCATAATTGTGGCCTTATGCCGAAGCTAAACAAAGTTTAGTAAATAAAAAATGGCCACTATCCGATTTAACGTTTCTGCTTGTATTTACACTTGTTTCAAAATAATATATATATATATATATATATATATATATATATATATATATATAGCTGGTCACTCGTATTCGAGGATACCTGTCTACTGGGGTGGCTAGCCAGTCCCTATTGCAGACGCTTGCTCAAGCATATTTGTGTTTAGCAACACCAAGAGAGCCCACCTGTGGCTTATACTGCAACTATGCTGAGCATATCTTAGTTACAGTTTCTGAGAAAGAGCATGTTATCTAGCGTGATCAACAATTTAAACAAGGCCAGTGCTCTCAAGTCGTCAGCCACGATGACTTGTGACTTCTTTCTACCACACCTATCGACGTCGCCCAAGGATTCCGTCTACCCATTTTCACTCACAAGGCTCGAGTCAACCCGTGGTATGGTTTTCAGGCACTTTCCAAAGCCGCCGGAGGCTGGAATAGACCCCTCCAGTTCGATAACATCAGCATGTGGCTGAGTGGTTGGAACGTTCGCATTTTGACAATGAAACCCGGGTTCGAATCTCAGCATGATCGATTTTGTCAGGATATATATATATATAAATATATATATATATATATATATATATATATTATGAAATGGACAAAGTCCGACAATTATTTTAAGACATTTATTTTTATATTTTTATACATATATATATATATATATATATATATATATATATATATATATATATATATATATATATATATATATATAAAGGTATGGTATATTTATGAGTAAAGGTGTCCAGTATGAGAGATAGAGCATATATAAATATAATAGTGAATACTGACTCAACAGCGACATTATTTTTCATGCTTGAACGCAATCTTCAAACCATCTTATATATGTGCGTGTGTTTGTGTATGTATGTGTGTGTGTGTGTGTAGGAGCGATGGGTAAATTGTCGCTATATTGCATGTTTAATTTCGCGCATGCGCGTTTTTTTGTTTTTGATTTTGTTGGCAGAACAGTATAGTAGGGTCATTTGCGCACCGTTTTTGAGAAAAAGTGTACCATGACGCAGTTCTCTACGCCAGGAATTTGGAAACGGCCGGCTTTACTGCTTGGAATTCGCACCGGAAGCTTCAATACGAACATTTCAGAGTGTTTGTTTGTCAATCTGCGGACAGTGCAGAGGATTCAGAAAGAGTTGAATGAGTCTAAGGGTGATTACGAAGGTGCGGCAGCTCGGAAAACTCACTATGATCGTCGTGATATGAAAGAACCTCACGAATGCCTCACACTCAACACGGTGACCTACATCAAGTGCCTTAGGGAGGTAGTGTTGCCCTTGGTCAAGATGGTGGCTGCTGGAAGAACCTATGTCTAGCAACATTACTCTGCACCATGGCACACAAGCAGGAAAACCCAATCATGGCTGTCAGACAATGTCTGCGACCACATCAAACTTTACATCTCTCACCTAATTTCCCAGACTGCAACCGCATTGATTATTATGCGTGGGGCACGGTTGAGCGAGAAACCAACAAAACTCCTTGTAGCACCAAAGATGAAGAGAAGGCAATTATTATGGCAGCATTCACCAACTTAAACAAGAAAATCGTCCCAAAAAGTTGCAGGAGATTCCAAAGTTGTCTGGTGGCCGTGGTTGAATCCAATGACGATTTTTTTTTTTTTTGAATAAATTTACTCTTTAGTATTTCAAAATATTTTTGTGTAATGTTAGTAAATATATCTGTTAAAATGAGATATCAGTGTTATTTTCATTTTTGCGTAATTTAGACAACAATTTATCCATCCCACTATATATATATATATATATATATATATATATATATATATATATATATATATATATATATATATATATATATATATACACATATATATATATATATATATATATATATATATATATAAGATTAATACAAATAAAATTTGGCACTTAGCTGATTCTTGTTATATTCAGCACCTCAACTGTAGAGATTCGGAGACGAAACTTTTTGTAAGTTTTCAGACTAGTCGTCAGGAGGTTTCAGCAACTGACTGCCGTTTTTCTCATTTTTGTCATCGTTATACTAAGTTTAAGGTAATTAATTTATGCACTTCTCGGGATGCTCTTAATATTGGTGCTATATGTTTTTCCTCTTTCCGTGTGTGTGTGTGTGTGTGTGTGCGTGTTTCAAATGTTGTCGTTATTTCTCCTTTTCATTTCCGTCACTTTGGACATTTGAGTCAACACCCGGTAGGGACATTCTGTTTCAGTCTTAAATGCAATCTTTAGGGCATGTGTGTTGAGTTTTGGCACGACTATTTACATATATTGGTCAATGGTTCATTATGGGTAGGTCTATTGTATTATTCTAACGGTTATTAGGTCGACGGTAACTGTTGCTTTATATTATTCTAGCGGCTACTGAGCAGAAATAATTATGGACCGAATGCAGCTATTTGTAGTTATTTTATAGTTTTGGTCGTTAACTTTTTACTCGACATTTATTATTAATTACTTCACTATTTTTTAATGATTGTTATTATTACATTTACTTGTGTTTATATGTGCATTCGTAGTCTTTTATTTACTTAATTTGTTTGCTTAGTTATTGATTTGGACTATTTTATTTGACTTATTTTTTTATTATTTTTTTCGTTCGTTTTTAGTTTTCAATTTTTAAGTAACGTAGTAAAAATTTGTTTTTGTGTCTGCATTTTGAGATGAGTTCTGACCTTTTATTTTGTAGTCTGGGAACGTGATTATAGTTGCTTTCTTCTCCGGACAGATTTGATAGTTTTTGGATTTATTGCTGAAAGGTGATGCTTTTTTTCCTTATTTTACATATTTTCGGTCTTTTTTTTTAAATATATTTTGGTTTTAATTTGCCGTATATGATTACAAAACATAGTGCTTTTCGCGTAATTAGATATATTTATATATATTGGGTGTATTTGGGAAGCCATTTTTTAATTGTTAAAAATTAAAAATAAATAACCACTATCAAAATATTTAATTTTTATGCCTACTTGTAACCATCAGTTCATTTCTCTTGTTTAATAAGCTATAGTCATTTAAGTGTTTTAAGGTAACCAGTTTTTAATTAGACATAAATTGCATTTATTTCCTTTACCGTTATAGGCCCTAGATATGATTTCCCATCTGATTAATGGTGAAATACGCTTATTCTTTAATAGCCAGAAAAGTTTTCGAGAGAGAAGTGCTGTGTTTTCAGCTGAATGGTGTAAACGAGGACGCAATGGTGTTTTCACATCTGCCAGTTTGTTTGAATTTACGAACAATTTTTCCAATTACACTCTTGAAACTTTAACACGTTGTTTGATTTTTAATCTTTCCATGGTTGAAATTGCCACAGACTTAAGTTGTTCAATCTGAAAGAAAAAGAAAAAAATAATTAGACGCTTAAACTTAATTCACATCTAAAATCGGTCCAAGTTTTTGTAACACACTTTATATATTAATAGAAATAAAAAATAAGTAGCTCCCAAGAGAGTCTCCTTAAGATTGCACACAGAAAGAAAAAAATAGTGCGCCATGCCATATTAAATGGCAGATCTTTAATATATTTTAAATCAAATTTCAAGTGGGCAGTGACCAATCACGGGCTTTAATATATTGAAATATATATGAAAGCGTATGAAACTGACAATCGTGTTTGGTCAATGCACATTTGAATTTTGATTTAAAATATGTTAAAACCATTTATTAATAGTATACTTTGTCATGGGTGACTTGAAGCGCCCGGTACTGTCTGGCTTGAAGCAGTAGAATCATTTACCGTGGTCCTATTGTTCTCCATGACTTTGTGAACTATTTTGTTGCACCTGTAATCATTTTTATTGTTTTTTTTTTTATCTAATAATTGTAATATTTGCAGCCCTTTTGATCTTACCCACGCTGAGTTTAATTGGTGTGTGGATGATGTACAGACACCAGCTACATCTTCGACTTGCCTGAGAGCATAAGGGTTCCTATTTTCACACACTACAGTCACTGGTCGCCTGATGATCGCGTGAAAGCGTATGAAACAGTCAGGCGTTTCAAAGAAAAATCAGTAATATTATTGGTCCTGATCTGGCAGATCGGATTCAATCACTTTCCCACTGCCGTAAGGTTGCCTTCTTTTCTATAAATACTTTCATAGAAATTGTTCAGATGACGTCATCGCTCTGGTACCTAGACTGTTTTAATTTAAACGCAGTACTATAATCTCTCGATTAGTGCGGCTAATTAGTACATTGGTAACGATAAAAGAATCAATTTTCAATTACTATGGTTAAAGTGAAGAACGCTTTACCGTACTAATCAAGTATAAGGTATGCACTAATAGAATTTCGGTACATAAAAATTTTCGCGGATTAATCGAAAACGCATTAATTTAATGCGCATTAATCGAGGGATGACTGTATTAGACTGGCGTCGAGATCCA
This sequence comes from Acanthosepion lycidas, assembly GCA_963932145.1. NCBI lineage: Eukaryota > Metazoa > Mollusca > Cephalopoda > Sepiida > Sepiidae > Acanthosepion > Acanthosepion lycidas. The sequence continues at coordinate 35,631,995 of OZ010584.1, read as the reverse complement.
ATCAATTTATAGTTGAAATGGCTAGAGAAGTAGTCATAAGTTCTATGCTAACAGTTTCTTTTCTCGCACTTCTCACTTGTGAAATTCCCTTCCGGCTCCGTGCTTTCTGGCCAACTTTAATCTTCAAAATTTTAAATAGAATGTCAATCGTTATCTACTGTTCTCCTGATTACTCTTTTCTCGTCCTGCCCATTATTAGTGTTCCTGTTCCTAATTCTTCCACATCCTGTAATCCCTTGTGTCTTAGTGGTTTTGCTACCTTGCATAGGGTGATAACGATTAATATATATATATATATATATATATATATATATATATATGTGTGTGTGTGTGTGTGTATGTGTGTGTGTGTGTATGTGTGTTTTATTTTAGGATGTTACAACAAAAACATGTAAGAATCGCTCCACAATTTCTGTCGTGTTTCAACACATAACGAAGCGTCTTCTCAAGCCATTGTAATTTACTGCCGAGTGAACGATTAAATTAGTTTCAAAAGCAAAATACATCCTTATTTTTGGAAAAAAAAACAAATATATATAAGACTTGAGTACTTTACCCTGATCAGCCAATCGAATATGACCACCGTTAAATTCAAACTAAGCGAAAAAGAAAAAAAATAGAAATTATTGTATTAGAAATAAATATCGTACCTGTTCCAGTCGAATCCATTACATTCACTTACGTGCTAATAACCTTGGGAAAGGTATGAATCCTCTTCTTCTACCTCTAGCTATCGGTAAATAGCAGGACAGACCGGGTTCTATAGTTTTGGATGGTAACTGGTCTACCGCAGAAAGAAATGGTAACCTACTGCGGGGAAAAAATCTAAAATTAATTTATTATTATAAGTGGAAGTTTTTCCTAAAGTTTTTCCCTAGTTTTTCAATTTCCCTTGTGTCTTAGCCGCATTATCGCCTTGCTTGGGATGAATTGATTTAAAAAAAATCATCGTGATCCTAATGAACAAAGAGTGTAGCAGAATTAGAGTCGAAATAAGACAAGAACAATGTCAATTTGTTGAAGATATGAATTTTATACTCGAACAAGAAATGACATTCTTATCAGAATGTGGCAAATTTGGACCTTCGTGCTTTTTTGCGGTCAGGTATGCCATATTCTGATCATAAAAATGGCATTTCGAATCAAAATTTCACTTAACACCGCTAATATTTTAACTACCTTCACTCCTCGGTAATGTTTATTGTTTTAAAAAAGCGATGATTAGAACTGTAATAAAACCCAAGCAAATGACGAAAGTGAATTTATACATCGTCTTTCTTCTTGAGAATTGACTACGAAAATAATAAAGACGATTTATCATATTGTTTATTAGAATGGTTAGCTAAACATCGGCTAATTGCCAATTGATTCGAACTTTATAAAATGGTAAATGATAAAAGTTTAGTAAATGTTCGTAAAGTTATGAGTGAAAACTTATTTTCATATTTATTTCCTTACAAATTGCATTAGTTTTAATATACTTGTATTAGGTTGTAGAATGTTGTAAATATAAAATAATTCGTGTAAATAAACAATTTAATAAATAAATAGTGTTTAATATTTTTGTTCTAAATTCTCAAGAACCAAAAATGTATAAATTCGCTTTCATCATGTTTACGTTTTATTAAAATTCTAATAATCGCTTTTTAAAACAATAAACATTACCGAGGAGTGAGGATAGTTAAAATAATAGCGGTGTCAATGGAAAAACCGTCCTTTTGAAACTTTGCTGGTTTGAGGACAAAAGTACCAGGTTCGCCCAGACTACTATCAGAATACAGTAAGACATATATTTATGTTTTATGCAGTAAGACATATATTTATGTTTTATAGAGTACACAAATGCATTTGATAGGCTACGACACAAAAACTTTAAAGACTAGAAAAACTTGGTCTCCATCTTAGTGATATTCGAAATATTCGTAACCTTTACTGGGAACAAATCGTCTGCATGTCGACAACTTTCAGGAATAAACAAAACCAAAAGAAGCTGTAATTCTTTCAGGGCTGTAATGTAATTTGTTGTATTCATATGAGCCCAGTACGAAGTAAGATACGCGCATGAATGCGTCGTGAAACTGAAAATGAGAGATGCAAATGTCACGAGAAAGAACGTAGAATTAAATACTTTTATCGATGGAAGATAAACTAAACACTCACTAAATAAATTTACACATTTGGGGACATTAAAAGTCTCAATCGGTATTAGTTTGTTCCTGATTGGGACGAACTATGGCCTCAACTCGACGTGGGAAGGAGATAAATACAATTTTTCAATTCCTACTTTTGAAATGTAAATCAAGTACTCTTTAAAAAAAAAATCCATGCTGAACTCTTCGACGTGACATAATTGTTAACGAGCTTATCCACGCAAGAATCATTAAGACTCCATACTCGAGGACTTGTGCCATATGTAAGTGTTGTGGATTCTGAGATGAAAACCGGTCTCCAATGAATGACAAACTCAAGAATGAAATATAGCAAATAAATGTATTTACACAATAATACAATTGTTAATACGGTTAGTAGATCCAGAAACGCGGTTAGTAGCAATAATAATATATATACAGTCTGGTAAATTTAGTTTCGAAGTAGGACTTCCTTAGAGTCTACGTGCTCGCAGCTGTGACTTCTACAAGCGGTTACCTCACACTATTACTCTACCTCCAACTCAATCACTCTGTCTACTCTGACTCTGGGTATTTAACGGCAGCAGTACAAGTACACACTGGTCGAGTCCACTTGTATGACAAAGGGGTGAACCCCATAACAGTAAGCAACAGTTACTAAACCACCAAGAGGACATGTTGAAGGTCCCTGTCTTTATGCATTTGTATCTTAATCTAAGGGCTTTATCACGTTCCGTATGATCACCGAAATTAAGTCGAGCCTGGTCAGAACCTAGATGGATGCCATAAAGTTCGTATAACGTTCGTAGTTCTGGTTAATAATACTGTACGGAAATACTGGAACAAAAGGTTGGGTGAAGATCAGGTTTATTCACATGAGAGGCATGGATTAATAATACAGTAATAGCGACTACCATAGTTCAGTGTGGCAATGCGTACGACTCAAACGATATGCCTGACCACCCTCTTTGCACCGACCTATGAGCAGACGTTCTACTCATAACGGGTGGACGAATCCATGTCGACAATTAGTGTACAGAAGCTTGGTCTTCTTTCTACAATGGTTGACCACTTGGGATTACCAGATGATGCAAGCTTGGGTGTGTTTGAGTGTTATAATCGGTATGATTTGTTAATCGGAGAGCCGAATTCCAATTCCAGTTATGTCTGTTCTATTCATGCGCAAATAACTTGGGATAGGTACGAATCAACTTCTTCTCCCCCATCTATAGGTTAAACAGTAAGATCATTATTATCGAAAAAAATTGTCCTTACAATCTAAAAATATTGGTTGACTTTAAATAACCTGCAAAAGGTTGAAAAGCCGAAGAAAACGGGTCAATAAAAAAATATTCTAGAATGACGTAAATCCTAAGAGGTGTCAAGTGACTCTTGACTTTAGTAGGTCTTACTTTCTGTATTGCAATGCGTTCAAGTCTGTATCTGTCTACGTAGTATGGTTATTTACCCCGGTCGCCCCACTGGGACAGGATGTGACACATGGTCAGGTTTAACGTGGAGAAACCGAGCACGTACACTCTAGCCAAGGACAAAAATAGTCCAGCTCCCGCAACCGTCGGTTGCGCTGGCATCGGTATGACTACCGATCTCCAGTCTTTTGTGCAATGAGGGTGCAACCCCGGGTTGCTTGTTTCCCCTGCCAACGCAGTATTTTCACGGGAATGCAAATTGTGTTACAGTTCTGAATGACTACTGATATTACTCCTGAAAGTTCATTGTCAAATATTTACATTTTCGAAAGTCATTTTTTTTTTGTTTACCTGAGTGGTTCATTCCTATTGCGGTCTATTGTATTGTATTTTGGATGATTATCTTGTCTACGAGCTGTCATCTTAATTGTGGTTTGAAATCCAGGTGCGCTTCTCTTCACGTTCGTTTTGATTTATGTAAAAAAAAAAACAATAAAAAAAAAAAACGTTTAAAACTCTTTCTAATATTCTCTGTTTTATGAGTGACCCTGATCTGTGTTCATCATTTAACTTCTATGAGAATGATATGAGCCAGAGCCGTCATTACCTAACGCAAATTCCTTTTTGTTTTTTTGTTTTTTCTTTTTTTTTTTTTCGGAGTAAAAGAGAGATCACACGGTATTTCAGTTGACTGATCGAGTAACAGATATATATATATATATATATATATATATATATATATATATATATATATATATATATATATATATATATATCTACGTGCTTGCACGCGCACACATAGCAAACAGGTAGACATATAGACAGACAGATAGATAAATATTTAAGCTGTACCCCAAATTTATCGTTATCTTTAAATGAGCAAAAGGTCTGACATATTACACCACGGATGGCTGCTTATCCAATAAAAAAATGAATTCAGATCATATTAGCAAGTATATTCATTTTTCAATCCCTATATATATATATATATATATATATATATATATGTGTGTGTGTGTGTGTGTGTGTGTGTGTGTACATTTTTTATATGGGTAAAATTTTCAGATAGAGTGTATTTTTAAAGGGACAAAATGAACAAAAATGACAAGAGGAAAAACTATTATTAGCCGACGCGTTCCATCCTCTGAGGAACTTTGTCAAGGCAATGCAAGATTTATTTTGCTGCATGTGTTTATCAAGGTTTTTAAAGTTGAGAACGTTCATTAGGTGGTTGAAAGGTCAGTCAATGCATATGGCGGACACAATAGTTTTCCCGCTTTTTTCATTCATACGCCTGGCCAAACTGATGAGTTGTGATACAACGAAACAGTCTGTCTGTGGATGACTATATATATATAATATTGTCATTCGCAGATAGTACTGTTTCGCTGCGTCATAGTTCCTCAGTGCGACTAGACATCCGAATGCCAGAAGCCAGGATCGAAACCCAACCGATTTGGTTTTAGAGTTTCTACCACTGTGCTATCTTCATTCGACAGAGAGAAACAGCTAATTCTAGCGTATTGTTTATACGAATGTAAACAAATGCCAATCAGCCGGAGTCCCCCAATTCATTTTAATGAAGAGCATTGCATTAACGCGGGTGGCTATTGTTTATAGAATTAGCCTATCTCTCAACAGTGCTCAACTGAAAATATATTATCAAGAGCTAAATTATGTCATTCGCAGACAGCAATGTTTCGCTGTATCACAGATCCCCAGTGTGTATATATATATATATATATATATATATATATATATATATATATATATATATATATATATATATATATATATATAAAATTGTGTACTTGGACAGCAAACCCTCCTTTATACAAGTTTCATTAAAGACTGCAGATAAGGTACTGAGATTAAGCTTTTTATTCAATTTTCCTTATGTCCATATCAGTGATTTCTATTCTCGACATAAAATGTGTAAAAACTGTCCGAATGTTCTATATATCCGAGCGCTTTCGGATATTTTATTAGTCATTATCAAGGATGTATCAGGAGCGACGGGAATCTATTTTTTTTTTGTTTTTTTAAATAATAATACATTCACATCACTCCAGATAGAAATATCTACACATTCAGTTAATGTGTGTGCGTAAAATATCAGATAAAGCTAAAAAAATATATCTGTAAAAGTACAATATGAATAAAGACAAAAGGAAAACTTATCTTAGTCGGCGCGTTTCGTTCTCTAATGGTTTTTATCAAAGAAAATGTGAGGATTTTATCTTGCATCAAGTATTTACCAACGAAAGTAAAAATGTTAGCTATTCAAAATTTTAAATTTAAAAAGCACTCATGAATATTCATCAGGCTAACTGAAAAGTCTAGACATTGTAATGTGTTACTTAGCATCCTCCATAATTTACTTCGATTTTTCAGTTAACCTGATGAATATTCATGAGCGTTTCTGAAATTTAAAACTTTGGAAAACTTTTACTTTCGTCTATAGATACTTGTTGCAAAATAAAATCTATACATTTGTGTTGATAAAGTCAATCAGGAGAGTAAACGCGTCGGCTAAGATAAGTTTTGTTATAGTCTTAAATTTAGTTTAGGATTAGTTAAAGTTAGAGTGAAACCTGATGATTCGGTGTAGGGTTAGATGTAATTTAGATTTTAGACATAGAATTTAGTTTTATTGTTAGCTATAGCATTTCATGTTGGTGCATAGGGATTATTACATTTAGGTTTTGTTATATAAGAATAAAGTGTCGCTGTCGACACTTGAGTTTGAACATAGATCGCCAGTGAGCAAACACAGGCGATCCCATTATTGAATTAAGTAGACTAAGTAACCATAGATGAAACGCATATGTAGAAGGTAGCGTGACGTCAAATTGATCTCTATTTCTACTCTATCCTCTATTACTATACGGACCGCAATACTCTACTCTATTCACTATACTATTTCTCTATTCATATTAATATACGGAATTACTATTTGAGCGAGTATTATCGAGCAAGTAGTATTAGTGCGAGTGATATTCGAAGGCGTCTGACACTAGCATTGTTCAACGGCGTTACTAAAGTTGTATCTGCGTTTACAAAGTCTCCAATACAACGAACATTACGAAAGTAACAACGAGTGTTTTGGGGCGTCACAAAAGAATGAATGATGAATGCGTCAGGTATTTGAGAACGCATCTTCTCTCTCCCCCACCACAAGCTATGAGTAAATAGCAGGGCAGACAGGGTTCTATAGCCTTGTAATGGAACTGGTCTATTGCAGGAAGAAATGGCAACCCGGCGGGAAAAATCTATCTCGTTAGTCATGTATCGAAAGATACATGATCGCCTAAGCGTGTATCACGCTTGACACATAACGAACTGACTATTAGTGCGAGTGCTATTCGAAGGCGTCTGACCAGTAATGTTCAACGGCGTTACTATTGTTGCAATGCGCTTACAAAGTCTCTACAATGAGCATTACGAAAGTGACAGCGAGTATTCGTTGACCTCACAAAAGTGCCAAACGAGTGTTCGTTGACATCACGAAAGGTTTCAGGGTTTTAATATTGACTCAGATAGATAGTTAGGTTTCGGTTAGTAGTGTAAACGTTATTATACTTTTAAGAGTTAGCATTAATGTTAAGATATAGTATTAGTAAGTCATAGTTAATGTGTATGTATCAGGTCATCCCATAAGTTCTGTCCGAATTTTAACTTTTTGTTAAAATGAACGAAATTTAAAGAGTATTTTATAATGTCTAATGGAGCTGAACATTATCTTTATGTTTAGATGCATTTAAACTAATCAAATTTTATTTCAGGGAACAATAAAATTAAATTTTGTTTGATTAAAACCCTGCTAATATGGAAGTACCCAAGAATCATTTGAGGCACATAATGCTTTATGAGTTCAAGAAAGGAAACTCAGCAGCCGAAGCGGCGAGAAACATTCACTCAGTTTATGGAGACGAATGTGTAAATGAAAGAACTTGCAGAAGATGGTTTGCAAAATTCAGAGGTGGAGATTTCACCCTTGAAGATGAAGATCGAACCGGACGTCCAGTTGAGTTTGATGAAAAGCTTCTTGAAGCAGCCCTTGAAGAAAATCCTGCTTTATCAGTTGAGGAATTGGCAGTGGTTCTCAGTTCAAACCATACAACTGTTCATCGTCATCTTCAACAACTTGGAAAAGTTCCTAAACTTGGAAAATGGGTGCCTCATGAATTGTCTGAAAACAACCTCAAATCCCGAGTTGACATCTGTTCTTCTCTCCATTCTCGCCAACTTGTTTCACCTTTTTTGGATAGACTTGTGACTGGCGACCAAAAATGGATCTTTTATCGAAATGTTAAGCGTCGTAGACAGTGGCTTGGTAAAGGGGAAGGACCCCAGCCACAGCCGAGAAGGGAACTTCATGGGCAAAATGTTCTTCTTTCAATCTGGTGGGATCGCCAAGGAATAATCCACTTTGAATTCTTACCACCTAATGCAACAATTAATGCTCAAATATACTGTCAGCAATTAGAGCGTTTGAACCAAGATTTCAGGAAAAAAGACCTGCTCTAGTGAATCGAAAAGAGGTGATGTTTCATAAGGAAAATGCGCGACCCCACACAGCAAGAATCACGTCACAAAAGATCGAAGAACTTGATTGGGAGAAAATTCCTCATCCACCTTATTCTCCCGATCTTGCTTCTTCAGACTAGCATTTGTTTCATAGCTTACAGAATCATTTGGAAGAAACAGCTTTTGTAACACAGGAAGAGGTTAAAACTGACATTTGTGAGTTCTTTGAATCAAAGCCAAAATAATTTTACAGTAATGGAATTAATAAGCTTGTTAATAGATGGAAGGAAGTCATAGATAATCAGAGAAAATACATTGTTTATTGAATCTGTAATTAAATGTAACATTTGGTCACTTGTTTTCTTTATTCAAAATTCGGACAGAACTTATGGGATGACCTGATATTTAGGATTAGGTTTTAGGTTTAAGAGTATTGATTGTTTTTAGCGTTAAAATTACGTTTAGTGTTTAGGATTTGTGTTATGTTAATTCTGGTTGTGGTTGTGTTCGGTTGGGTTTCCTTGCTAGTTTTAAGGCTAGAGTTATTTTTGTGTCAGGGTTATTGGTTTTAATTCTCGGCAACTTTTAGATTCAGAGTTACTCTTTGGGTTAGAGCACGTTTAGTTTTTTTAGTGTTAGGAAAAAGGAGGGTTATAGTTTTGGTTTAAAGTAATAGTCTTTTTAATATAGGCAATCTGAAACTTAGGCTTAGATTTTATGAAATTAGCTAAAATAGTTTTAAAATAAAAAGTCGAGGTTCAGACTAAGAGTTTTGCATAGAGTTTAAGTTGTTTTAATGAAACGTAGTTTAGATTTGGAGTTTGGATTATGGGTTAAGATTAGAGTCAAATTTAGGATTATGATTAGTGGTGTTAATGTAAATTGGCTAAAACGGCATATCAACTCTTTATTAGTTATTTAATGCTGAAATTAAATTTTCTTAGGATTATTAGTAATTTCTTTTATTGCTGCTAATATTTTACCTGGCAAAAATGTATTGTTGGAGCCTTTACTATAAAAATGTATCTCTACACTTTCATAGCGTTTTCACTCTAGTTTAGTGGTTCACTATTTGTCCATAGCTGGGACCCTAACAGGTGTTATCACCCCGGGTCAGAGTTAACCTGAGAACGACAGCGATTAAGAAGTGGTTCCACGCTCCTCAAATCCTCCCGATCAGGGGCCTTGTTACTGAAAGTAGTTTATCGTCATACCCAGGAAATGCTAATGCAAAGTAGGTGTAAGTTAGGCATAGCGTGAGATTTAAAGATAGAATTACGGCTATGGTTTAAGTTTAGGGTTAGATTTAAGGATTAGCGTTAGTGTTAGGTTTAGTATTTTGGGGAGTTTGTATCGAGTAAGCATTTAGTAAAAGGTTTTACTGTATTTAGTAATGATTAGGCTTGTTAATGTTAAGCTTATAGTTACAGTCCTGATTAGGCTTAGTCCTGATTAGCTTTACGGTATGTGTTAGTGGTTTTAATGGTGGCCTTTGACAGGAATAGAGTTATTGTTAGAGGTTAGATTTATAGATATTGTCAATGTTAGAGGAGGTTTATGGGTCGGCTTCGAGTTACTGTTTTGCAAGGGTTAATGTTAGGCTTGGGTAAGTGTCATTGTTAACATTAGGTTTAGTTTCTGGCTGAATATCTGGTATGAAGAATTATCATTATTTACACTATTTACATTCGGACTATCGTTCTCATCTTTGTTGTTATTATCACAACGTTTCAGTCGTTGTGCCCAACGGCCTTCATCAGGTGTATATCGATCTGGGTAACGGATAGGAAATTCTTTATTTATTCTACAGAGGAAGACTGTTCTGGTTCCAATACCCGCGTCTAGGGAAATCTCATCTGGTTGTTATTTTTTAATATTAATCAGTTATTGCTCGCTCCTTTCCGTTGAGTCCAAATACGCACTGCCTGGTCCAGGGATTGCATTCACAATTACTATGTCACCAGAACCAACGCTTTAGGTTATTGTCCCCTAGGGCAGTTCTCCGTTCTGAACTTGGCGCCTTAAACCTGCTGCTGCGTTTGAAGACTTGCTGTCATTTCTCTTCTTTATTAGCGGCTTCAATATTGAATTTAGTTCTATGCTAAGCCTACTAAAGTGGTCTGTATAACCTAGCATATACGCTCATTCGTTCAGTATTTTCACTTCATTACACGGGGGATGATGACGACCACTTTCCTCCGGTACATGATCAGCTATGGCCGATTGTCTCACCACTCACCACGAAAATGTGGAAAGTCATAATCCTCTACGAAATAAGATTAATAATGAAAAGTGTTGTATTTTCAGCATGTTTCTTTTGTTACGTTCTCTGTCAAAAATATATAAATTTAACAAGCCCTGGTTCAAACGAGCGACCTGGAGGTAAATAGGTCGATAATATATACACGGCGTAAGCTCTCTGCCGCTTGAAAAGTATGATAAATTTAATTTAAACAAATCGCTTATATACTCCATTGATTAGAGGAGCAACGCATTGATCCAAGTTAAAGTGCATAGATACTCTCCTCAGATAAAAAATGCTTATCCACATATAAATAATCACATGATATTTGACAGATATTACGCTAGTTATAATTAGCGGTATAGGGAGACATTTTTGGTTGATTATATATATATATATATATATATATATATATATATATATATATATATATATGACAACGTGTAAAAAGTTTTATTGTGATGCGTTTCGTCCTTTAGTACTTAATCGGGCTAAATTTGTTTTGTTGGTGCAACTACACATACGCACGAATGATGGATTCTGGTAATTTCAAATTTGATTTTTTTTATCTAGCTGATTTCATTTCGAAAAAAATTTTCTTTAATTCCCAGCATTCCTCCTCCGTGCGCATGTGTAGTCGTACCAACATAATACATTTAGTTCGATGAAGTCCTAAAGAACGAAACATATTACAAGAAAACTTTCTCCACTTTGTCATAAATTTTCCCCAGTACTGTTCTTGATATATAAAAATATATATGGTTATCACACACACACACACACATATACACACACACACACACACACACATATATATATATATATATATATATATATAGTAAAGGTAACACATCCCTTAATATATAATCCAAGTGGATCCTAGTAATATAAAATATTAAACCTGATCCACAAAAAGAGCTTAACGTATTTATTATTACAGAACAAATCTTACTTATTATAAAACGCAGATTGTGTGTGTATGTGTGTGTGTGTGTGTGTGTGTGTGTGTGTACGTTTATATATTGGATCGGATTTTCTACATTTTTCAACCGATTTCAACAAAAACTTCACAGGACTACGTAAAATTACCTTGCGGTGGTTCTGACAGCGCCAAAAATTGGAAAAACACAATTGTTTTTGCACGAAATCAATTTGAAAACACGATTAAGAGGCATCACGAGAATGAAAGGGGGACAACTCATATCGAGTTATACTTATTATAAAAACCGAGGTTGTTTGTGTGTGTGTGTGTGTGTTCGTTTATATATGGGATCGGATTTCCTACATTTTTCAACCGATTTCAACAAAACTTCACTTTTTTTTGGCAGGTAGTGTCTCTTATTGTCTTGCACACTTTTTTCTTTATTTTTACATTCAGAATGCTTCAAAAATTCCATTTACAAGACAATTGTTTATAATAAAACTAATTAAGACATGCGTGTCCGTCAACCTTAAACAATAATCTTTGTCAATTTTATTTTTCAGTCTTTATGATGGTTGATACTTGATCTATCTCTTACTGTTACATCCCCGGGCAACGCCAGGCTCTACTGCTAGTAATTAATAAACAATAAAACCCAAAATCACTTCATATGGGGAATATCCTATATCGGCATTTTCGAAATTTAACTGTGAAAGCTTAAAAAAAAGCAACTCTCGAAAAACTAATACAGAATTTATCCATTTCAATGTTTCAGTCAGACTAAAGGCACAAGTCAGTGGTCAGGGAAGTATTGAAGGTGTTTGTCTTAAAGGGAAGTAGTTTTGTAGAGTTAAACCCGAATATTAACATTATGACATTAATTTGGGGTTATATGAAGACCGAAATATTAATTTAAAATTAAAAGAGGAATAAAAAGCGGTTTAAAAATTACTTTAAAATATATAGATAAAAGGATGTAAGGGATTAATGGAAAGAGAGTTGGGGAGATTTTAAAGTAGGGGAAGTTTATAAATTATAATTAATATATATATATATATAATTAATTCATACATACATACATACATATATATATATATATATAATTATTTATTTTTAAAGAAAAAAAATTTATAACATAAATATGTTATAAAATCACTACAAAAATAGCCATTTTGTTTCAACACCCTCAGTGTCTTATCAAGTGATAAGCACTCTTTTAAGAATAGTAATTGTTGGTTATTGGAATTCATTCCATATACACCAATCATATACTTGGGTATATATATATATATATATATATATATATATATATATATATATATATATATATATATATATATGAATTGGGATAAAACACAAATTAAATATGGATTAGAGTTCAACATGATGATAGGATAAAGAATATAATATTCATCAGATACACTTGCTAATGTTGCCCGAGAAAAGCATGGAGAAATTTTCTTGGATAGAGTGCCCCATCTCACTGCGACGCCAACAAGCAATCCACAGCATAACGGTGGTCGATCCTGTTTGCGGGCAGCGACCGCCACAACTACGCTTTCACAGTAACGGTAACCACTTAACCTATTACATTACACAGATTGAGTCTATTTCTGGAAGCGACCAAGATATCCAGTGTACTATTGCCTCGACATTGTTGGCGTTTGTGTAATATAAGCTGAAGCACCAAACATGTTTGGGACATTGGAGTGGATGAAAGTTTTCACATATCTGACATAAAATAATATAAATAGAAAAAGCGTCTTATTCGCAAAAAAATATTTCCTTGATAATCACAATGGTTACCGTAGCAATGTTGATAAAAAGTACTTTCAACAACAACAAAAAAAAAAAAAGAGAATATCTTCGTATATTAGAAAAATGAACCATTTAGTATACTGTCCACACTTTTGTTTGTTGAAAGCTTTCAAAAAGAGGCCTCCGGCTGATCAGTGGGGAAAATTGTTGGGGCATATCAAAAATGATCAAAGCGGTTAAGTTCTGTAATGTTGTTATTTTTGCAAAAGGCCTGGCCCAGAAGGTGGTACCCTGAGTTTCAACAAACCTGGATATATTCCCATGCTACGCCAGATTTGTTTATCTGAAATCTATGGCAATTTGCAGGGCTGTTGGTTTAGCAGTCTACATTCACTTTTAGAATAATTCTTATTTTCACTGATGTCTGATACTAGCCAAGAGAGAACGAAAGGTATTTTCTTGGTAAATGTCGGTAGTTGAATATTTGCGTAAGCAGTTGGTCGTAGACCCCTGAGTTATAGCACACCTTAATGTCAGGCGTGCCAATATATCATTGTTATTTTAAAAACATCTTGAATCTCTTTTCTCGGCCATAGCTGACAAAGCGCAGGATAGATGTTCATTGAGTCTGCGATTCTGGTTTTGATTTCATTTAAAGACATTTCTAATAAGTTACTTAAGAAAATGAACAAAATCATGAAAGTAAAACTTCGACTTTTTGTCAGAAATGAAACGGAAGTGGCTAAAATTAGAGGCGAATTCAGCAGATTTATTTCAATTTATAAAACGGGACTGATGAGGTATTATAATTATTTATACTATTAGGTTGGTGCAAAAATAATGACGTACTAATGTCGTTTTTTGACGTATTTTTTAAGGTCAACAAACGACATTATTACGTCATTATTTTTGCACCAACCTAATATTTACACTGATCGGACTGTTGTCCTCATCTTTGATGTCATAATCACGACGTTTCGGCTGTTGTAGGCTCCGGCCTTCTTCATGGAATTAGAATTTAGAACCTAAGCAGGCCAAGCATAGACATAAATACAATATGGTAACCAGTAATACTAAGTGATAGAAAAAATAACAACAAATTGTAATATGAGCTGTGGTAAAAAAGAAAAAAAAAACAACAACAACAAATACTGAGACATTATGTTTATAAGTTCCAATAATTCATACACTGATGACCCCATGGCCCAGTAGATATAATCGTTGGTTGAAGCAATAAAATGACCCAAAGAGTTGTGAGTTCAATACCTGGCTACAGCATAGGTGAACAAAAAGAGGTAAATAACAGATACTGAGATATTCGGAAGTGTTCGAAATTCCAGTTACCTGAAGATGGCCGGAGCGTAAAACGGCCGAAAAGTAGGGAATATGTTCGAACAATATAAATACGGACCTTTGTAAGCAGTTACCAGTGATCTTCAGTGGTCAAATAAGAATTTATCTTTCCGACATTTAGTGACAAGGAGGTGATGCATTATGTCAGAGATTCTCTAACAGAATAATCTTACTGTAAACTTCACTAAAGTTCTTCTTCTTCTTCTTCTTCTTCTTCTTCTATGTACCGTGTCCATTCAGGACGTTGGTGGTCATATTTCTCCACAATTTATTGTCCTTTGTAGCTCTTAATAGATGTTATCTTCTTGTTACTTCTAAAACCTTGCTCTGTTGTCCATTTACTCAAGCTCAC
>OZ010584.1:35579779-35612279 GCA_963932145.1 Acanthosepion lycidas | reverse complement strand
CCTTTACTGCTTGTCGCTTAAAACTGTTGTTCCTATTGAAGTGGTCAACAACTTTCTTGTTGCTGACAACTTCATATGTTTGCTAATGATACTGAACTCAAAGATGGGTCTATACTGAGATGGAGATGAACTCTCACCCACATTCTGGCAATCAGAACATACAACTGACGCCTTCCACAGACTCGAGAAGGATTTCTCCTTCAAGCAGCGATTAAATAATTTCGCTAAGATCTGGAATACCTTGATATATTCGTAGAAGATATCAGATTAATCAAGAACGCATACTGGCAGCAAACAGTATGCATACGCATAGGGAACAAGTTCAGTGAATATACAAAAATAGCAAGGTGCGTAAGACAAGGATGTGTCTTTTCAACCGACCTGTTCAACCTATACAGCGAGGCAATCCTAAGAGAATTGGAAAACCTACCTGGATTTAGCATTGGCGGCCACAATCTTAGCAACATAAGATACGGAGATGACACAGCATTGATAACAAATACGGAAAATAAATTACAAAATCTCCTACAGAAGGTAGTGACGGAGAGTGAGAAGAAGGGACTAAGCATAAACTACAAGAAGACAGAATGCATGGCCATCAGTAAAAGGATGAGCCAGAAATACGATTTGCAGGTCGGGAACACTAGAATCAAGCAGACGCGGAAGTTTAAATATATAGGAAGCGTTTTGACAGAGGACGGAAAGTGCGACACCGAGATCCATAGCCGTATTGGGATGGCCAAGGACGCATTCCAAAAGCTGGGCAGAGTATTGCGAGGTAGGAGGATTTCTTTGGTAAGAAAAGAATACTGAGCTGTTACGTAACATCTGTCCTTCTTTACCGCAGCGAGTATTGGACGATTTCTTTAAAGAGAAGAGACTCGAGACGACGGAGAGGTGGTTCTACCGAAGGATGCTAAGGATATCATGGACCGAGCGTGTGTGCAACGATGAGGTTTGGGGCAGGAGGCAAACAAGGAGGAGGCTTATACTTAACATCAAGAAGAGGCAGCTGAAGTTTCTGGGACACATAATGAGGAAGGAGGTCCTGGAGAATCTGATACTCACGGGTCGAATAGAGGGAAAGAGAGACAAGAGAAAACATCGCGTGACATACCGGGCGGACTTAAGCAAGTGGATGACAGAACGTGGTCTGGGGGAGGAAGCAGAGAGAAGGAACTTGTTGAGTGCTGCAAGGGATAGATGGCGGTGGAGAGCCATGATCGCCTACGTCCTCAAAGGACATGGCACATTAAAAGAAAAGAATTGACATGTTTGTATAATCAGTACAATAGGTTTCGTGTGCACGTTTTGTTACTGTATACCTAAATATACCTATTTTTGCATCCCTATAGATAAATAGATAGATAGATAGAGAGAGAGAGAGGGTGAGGGAGAGATATATATAGAGAGATTATATAATACATTTTATACGCTTTGACATGCGCATGCGCACAAATACACATGTACATTATTTTATATCTATATTAATCAGGGGGGGAAAGAAATGGAGGCGTTTTGTCTCCGATGATCGATAGCAATCGCGCGACTGTTTGCTCCATTACATTCGCCATTATGTCTCCCGATGCTAAAATTCATACCTTTTCCGTCGATGTCTTATCTTTCTTTCCTACTTTATTTCCTATTTTTTATTTTCTTTCTTTCTCAGTCTTTCTTTTTTTCTCTATTTCTTTCTTTCTTTCTCAGTCTTTCTTTTTTTCTCTATTTCTTTCTTTCTTTCTCAGTCTTTCTTTTTTTCTCTCTGTTTCTTTCTTTCTCAGTCTTTCTTTTTTTTTCTCTGTTTCTTTCTTTCTTTCTTTCTCAGTCTTTCTTTTTTTCTCTATTTCTTTCTTTCTTTCTTTCTCAGTCTTTCTTTTTTTTTTCTCTGTTTCTTTCTTTCTCAGTCTTTCTTTTTTTTTCTCTGTTTCTTTCTTTCTTTCTTTCTCAGTCTTTCTTTTTTTCTCTATTTCTTTCTTTCTTTCTTTCTCAGTCTTTCTTTTTTTTTCTCTGTTTCTTTCTTTCTCAGTCTTTCTTTTTTTTTCTCTGTTTCTTTCTTTCTTTCTTTCTCGGTCTTTCTTTTTTTCTCTATTTCTTTCTTTCTTTCTCAGTCTTTCTTTTTTTTTCTCTGTTTCTTTCTTTCTCAGTCTTTCTTTTTTTTTCTCTGTTTCTTTCTTTCTTTCTTTCTCGGTCTTTCTTTTTTTCTCTATTTCTTTCTTTCTTTCTCAGTCTTTCTTTTTTTTTCTCTGTTTCTTTCTTTCTCAGTCTTTCTTTTTTTTTCTCTGTTTCTTTCTTTCTTTCTCGGTCTTTCTTTTTTTTCTCTGTTTCTTTCTTTCTTTTTTTCTTTCTCAGTCTTTCTTTTTTTTTCTCTGTTTCTTTCTTTTTTTCTTTCTCAGTCTTTCTTTTTTTCTCTGTTTCTTTCTTTCTTTCTCAGTCTTTCTTTTTTTCCCTGTTTCTTTCTTTTTTTCCTTCTCAGTCTTTCTTTTTTTCTCTGTTTCTTTCTTTCTCAGTCTTTCTTTTTTTCTCTGTTTCTTTCTTTCTTTCTTTCTCAGTCTTTCTTTTTTTTCTCTGTTTCTTTCTTTCTTTCTCAGTCTTTCTTTTTTTTCTCTGTTTCTTTCTTTCTTTCTTTCTCAGTCTTTCTTTTTTTTTCTCTGTTTCTTTGTTTCTTTCTCAGTCTTTCTTTTTTTTCTCTGTTTCTTTCTTTCTTTGTTTCTTTCTCAGTCTTTCTTTTTTTCTCTCTGTTTCTTTCTTTCTTTCTTTCTTTCTCAGTCTTTCTTTTTTTCTCTGTTTCTTTCTTTCATTCTTTCTCCTTCTTTATTTATCTTTCTATCTTTATTTTGCTTTTAGACTTTCTTTTTCTGTTTTTCTTTTTTAATTTGTTGTTTCATTCTCAAACTTTCATTCTTTTTCTCTCAGTCTGCTTTCCGATTTCTTTCTTACTTTCTTTCTCAATTTTTTTTTCATTTTCTTTCTTAATCTGGTTTCTTTTTATCTTTCATGTTTTTCTTTCTTTTGATTTTAATCTTTCTTTTTCTGTTTCTTTTTTTTTAATTTTTTCAATCATTTTTTTTTCTACATCAGTGTTTCTTTCTTTCGTTCTTCCTCAGACTGCCTTTCTTTAGTTTTCTGTCTTTCTTTCTTTTTCTTTCTTTCTTTCTTTCTTTCTTTCTTTCTTAATCTTCCTTTTTCAATCACCCTTCCTTATTCTGTCGTCATTTTTCTCAGTATTTCTCTCTAGCCATTTTTTCTCTTTCTTTCTTTCTCAGTCTGCCTCTCTTTTATTTTCTGTCTTTCTTTTCCATTCTTTCTTTCTATCTTTCTTTCTTAGTCTTCCTTTTTCAATCATTCTTCCTTAGTGTCTTGTTCTTTTTTCTCAATCTCTCTAGCCCTTTCTTTCCTTTCCTTTCCTTTTCTTTTTCCTTTTCTTATTTTCGTAAGCGCCTCAACGCAGACATATAATTCAAGCGATCTCTTTGCTTGCACGACTTTCCAAAGTCACGCAGCATTATAAAGCAAATACAGTATCTCGCCCTTTATAAACAGCAAAAAGCAAAAACGTAAAGAAAGAAATAGAAAAAGTGGAATAAAGAAATGCCCGACAGTAAAATTAATGGTTTATCGACATGCAACGATAAAACTCTTTATTCTATCAGTGTAGGGTTGATACGACAATAAAGATTGTCATGGTAGTGGGGAGATTCTTGTCGCGTTGACAAGCGAACAGGTGCGACAAAATGAATTGCGGGAGGAGACAAAGTCTAGATGAAGATGTAACGAAGACGAAAAGGAATGCTGCTATGAAGGGAGGAGTGTTTAATGTCAAAAATTTGTTTCAATTTCGATGCCTTTTTTATCAGGTGTTTTTCTCGTTACTGCTGTTTTGTTTATATTAATATTCTCACGATACAAGGTTCGAGCTCTATTCAAAGTAGAGGATTCCTCTTAGAAATAGTCATAAGGAATGAGGTGCGTGGTATAAATGAAACAAGTGGTAGGAAAAGAAATATTACGCTAATAGGTAGGAGAGATAATAACTGATCCTAGAAGAGGTCATGATTAGGAGAAGCACCCAAGTTCTATAAAATGCAAATTCTTAGTTTTGCAGCATACCTACGGATGATAATAGGTATGCCCCATTCATATAAATACAGTATAAATGCTGTATGTTAGGCTGCAGTTCGAAATTCGTTTCCAGCTCTGCTGGTCAAACTCTCTGCCTCCGGGCGGAGAGGATCTCCAGAGGAGTCTATGTCGAAGGACAGTCTCGGCTCAGGAAACAGCTACCCGACCCCGTTTTATACGGGATCTACGGGGAATTTTTGGCCGAACCTACTGGTTCGGATACCACGCATTAAATTGGGCTTTGTGCCACATCTGAACGCGTGGGGCGATTGTTAGATATCTCAGAATTGGACATTCATCGTGGAATTTACTTGCCTCAATTCTAGCAATTGACTACTACTTCTACGCGCCGCTGGTGAATCTTATATGTGTTGTTCTTGTCCTAAGTATTATTGCTCGTTGCCAATCCTCGTTTGATTATTCTATTCATTAATTTGCCCTCGGTTAAAACAATTAGAAAAAAAGCTGCCTGATCGAAACTTCTATCTTCCCTTTGGAATACGGCGGAAATTAAGATGTTTCTACTCCGTGGATGTAACATAAAGCGTGCTAGATGCGAAGATCTGAACTGGCGGAACTCATATGAACATTTGTCATGAAAATACCTGTAGAGTAGCGAATGCTAATATACGTTTGGGGAAAAAAAACTGGTTGGTTACATTCGATGCTTCGAAAACCAAACTACAGTGTAACCCGGATATAAAAGAGTTGTCGGGACCGGAGAAGAAGTCTCTTATATCTGGGTTTCTCTTATATCCGGGTTTGGTCTATTTTATTTAGGTAAGTATGGCTCTAATTTGGGACCAGCTAAAATCTCTCTTATAAACGGGTTTCTCTTATATAAGGGTATCTTATATCCGGGTTACACTGTAGTTATATTCGTACCGCTTCAGTAAGTACCTGACACCTCATGCTATCCTTTACAAGAGCCAGATCAGATCCAAAATGGAGTACTGTTGTCATATTTGGGCGCGAACTGCCCAGTCCTCACTTTTCAGTCTTGATAGAGTTCAAAAGCGTCTTCAAGTCCTTGTTGGGAAAGAATTATTTTCCAACCTCCAATCTCTCTCTCTCTCTCTCTCTCTCTCTCTCTCTCTCTCTCCCTCCCCCTCTCTCTCTCTCTCTCTCTCTCTCACTGGCGGGATGTGACGAGTCTCTCACTGCACTATCAATGCTACCATGGAAAGTGCTCGGACGAACTACATTCCTTGGTTCCGGTAGGCATAACCTTCATGGCTAAGACCCGCCATGCTATTTACATAATAGCAAACCATCCAACTTCCCTTAGTATTCCATCGATGAGAAGTAAGCTCCACCCGAACAGCATCTTCCCGCAAACCGCTGCTCTGTAGAAAAGATGTTTCCTCATTACTACAATATAAAAGAGTTAACCATTATCTAGCCATATAAATTACCCAGTAGTAATTAGTAGGGCCTTATTCAGGGTGAACCTTACTATAAAACAATTTTGATTTAATTTTTTTAATATTCATAAATTTTACGTTTTGTGGGATGTAAGGAAGTGTAAAAATTGTATATATATATATATATATATATATATATATATATATATATATATATATATATATATATATATGTATATGATAAAGAACAAATAAGAAATGCTTATCAATCTAATATGGTCCACTTTTATTAAAGCTTTGTCAGAGAATGAGAGAAAACAGACAAAAAAACAGAAACATTGATATTTTCAATTTTGCTTGGGTCAATTCTCATTTTTTTTTTTCATAATCTCTGAAGAAGCTTTAATAAAAGTTTACAATTAGATTGATATACATTTCCTATTTGTTCTTTATCTTATCATCCTGTCGGATTCCGATCTGCATTTGGTCTTTAACTTATATATATATATATATATATATATATATATATATATATATATAGATATAGATATGGATCTATTTTTAATCTGACATTTTTATGATTACAAACTTTATTATCGTGAACACTTCATACAGCTCTCGACCTGCGCACTCGAGAAATCTTAGTAAAGAAAATGTGTTTACTAAAATTTCACGCATGGGCAAGACGATAGACATAATAATCAAATTTTAATAAATAAAAATGACTCGTCTATTTCAAATACGAAGTTTCCCTTATAATAACTTTTGCATTATTATTATTGTTGTTATTATTATTATTATTATTGTTGTTGTTATTATTATTATTATTATTATTTGTGTTTCTTTCTTGTTACGTCAGTTACTCCCTGCCATTACCTCAGATAAATAATGAACAATTTTGTTTTCCTCGCAAGTAAAACTGAATAAGAGGTACATAAAAGACACTGACTGGTTTTAATATTAAAAATAAAGAAAATGGATATAGAGCAAGTGATAACGCTCTCATGCATTTAACACCTGCTTCAGTGAAATGGAAAACATTGTTAATTTTTAATCTTTTCATTTGTCTGATCTTACTCCTTCATAATGACTTGCATTCATGTTTATGATTGCTATTGCAATATTTTATTGAAGTTGTTTAGCTCAAATATTACAGGGCGCAATTTCCACGAGTATTTTATAGTTGTAGAATTTGCCGTGAGCATATTCAATCATGAACTTAAGCATTAGGATTCATGAAACTATTCAAAACAAGAAAATCGTGAAATTTTCACGGATACTTCATGTAATTATTATTATAATGTCACTATTAATAAAATATAATTGCTGGAGAAACGAATGGAGAAAAAAAACAAGGAGAGATGAAAAGAAAAATATTAAGCCTTACATGGGAGTAAGTGATAAAAGAGAGAAACATATATATATATATATATATATATATATATATATATATATATATATATATATATATATATATATATATAAAGTGAAGAGGTTATAGTAGTTCCAACGAGAGAAAAGTTTGTGTAATAAAAAGAAGAGAGAAGCCGCAAACGTTTTTGGTTGTAATGTGCATTTTTAAAAAAAAATATATTATGCTTTAATTTCCATGATTTTTCTACACATTCTCTTTTTTCTGTTAGTGACCCAAATGTCTTTCTTGAACTGGCAGTGAAAGAACACAAAAAGGAGAATGTCTGATATGGAGAATATTTGCATCGAAAAACATAAGCAAAAATTAATTCTTTTTAATATGTGGACATATCTACATATCTACTCTTAGCTTGATGAAAGTCGCGAGACCGGAAAAAAAAAACGTTTGCGGTTTCTCTCTTCTTTATATATATATATATATATATATATATATATATATATATATATAACTCTCTTCAACGTTTACAATTTCATTCCCCCACGACACACATTAGTAACAATAGACCTGCGTAACACTTTTACACCTATCAAAATTTTTAATTTAAGTTTATTTTAATAAAAAGTTTCGCACATCGTGGAATCAGAGACTAAAACTCTGTCGGTTAGTATTTCCCATTTTCCTGTTTGTTCCTTGGACCATTGATGAAGGACACAGGCGTGTCTGAAAATTCCGAACATAAAATCTTTCTCCCCTACTTCATTTGTGTCATATGGTTAATATTTAATAAATGTTTATCGTACTAATTATAATGATACCCTTTCTTTTGTCCTTGATTTAATAACCAAACTACCTAATTTACATGTGTGTGTGTGTGTGTGTGTGTGTTTCTTTAAATAATATAGACATAATATAATATTTTTAGTTTATTCATTTTTATAATAACGCTTTCTAGTTATGTAATTATCTTTTTAATGTTGTTGAAATTCATCAAGGAAGGTTCCGTATTTTTTGTTAACCCAAGTACTTTCGATCTCCTCCGAGATCATCCTCTGGAGTAAATTGTAAAGACAAACTTAATGTAACTGTAATCGTTGTGTTGGTACTTTTTGTAAACACGCGTGAACGAGCTCTGTTATAATTATTTTAAAATTAACAGTTGTGTTTACGATGTTTTATAAAAAACATTCCCAATGCAAGGGGTAACCGGAGACGGTAAAATGCAACGTGTTGTTCAATGTTAGTAAAATTCAAATGCATTTTTAAACATTACTACTATACTCGGAATAAATTTTATTGGGTGTTGGTTGGTTGCTTTCTCGAGAATTTTAAGTTTTTTGTTTATTACTTTCATGGTGTAGTATATTGATGTTGTCAGCAAAGATTTGCTGTATTGTGAATGTGGATGAATTTCAGCTCAACATCAAGAAGATAATTAGAGAAATAGAAAGAAGATAATAAGAGAACTAAACAGATATAATGTTTATATTATTTAATGAAACATGCTTGTATGAAGATATGCTACATATATATATATATATATATATATATATATATATATATATATATATATATATATATATATTTAAGTAATTCAAATCCTCCTATATATATACATACATATATAAATATATAAGTAATTCAAATCCTCCTAATAATATATATATATATATATATATATATATAATTCAAATTCTCCTATATATATACATACATATATATAAGTAATTCAAATCCTCCTAATAATTTTATTTATATATATATATATATATATATATATTTAAGTAATTCAAATTCTCCTATATATATACATACATATATATATAAGTAATTCAAATCCTCCTAATAATTTTATTATATATATATATATATATATATATATATATATATATATATATATATATATATATATAATCCAATCATTCCTATTAAATCGTGAAATGAAGGTCGTTCTGGACGAAACTGCTTCTAGATCCTTTCGCACAAACGCGGGTTTACCCCAGGGCTCTATCCTGTGTCTTACACTGTTTCTGGTCTTTATCAATGATCTTCCTGATGTCATCAGTTCCCACGTAGGCATTTATGCAGATGACACTACCATTTACTCCTATCTCAATAGCAAATCCGTCAGAGCTGACAAAGTAAACCTGGCCGCTGCTCTTGAAAAGGACCGCCAGTGGTTAACTGGGGCATGAAATGGCTTTTAAATTTTAATGCCTCCAAAACTAAACAACTCTTAGTTAAGCACCATAGAGAAACTTATCTACTCGCCATCAGTATGGCTGAATCTCGACTACTGCGCCTTCTTGGCCTCACGTTTTCAACTGCCTTTAAGTGGAACAAATACATTGAATCAATAGCTGCATCTACTGCAAGGATAGTTGGGTCACTGTGTCATGCCAGAAGGTTCTTTTCGTCGAAGGCCCTCTTACACATGTACAAATCTACCATTCGTCTGTGAATTGAATACTGTTGCCACATCTGGTCTGGTGCTAATGCTATTCATCTCGGGGTTCTTGGCTAAATCCAAAAAAGGATCTGTAACGTAATCGATACTGACTGGACATCTCTACTTCCGTCACTTTCTCCAAGTTGTCATTTTGCTTCCCGTGCATCTAGGCCCCACCTTTTTATTCTTAAAATAGCTAAATGTAACCGCCACTTCTGCTCCAAGAGTTTCTTTTCTCGCACTTCGTGTCGGTGGAACTCTCCCCCCCCGTTTATTTGCTTCACTGATAACTACAATCTTCAAAAATGTAAATACAACGTCAGTCGCCATCTTCTATCTTCTTGAATCCCATTCATCTTTTATCCTTTCCTCAATCCCCACTATACCCAGTTTTTTTCTCTCATTCTCTGCACACACACCCTACGTATAAGTGGCATTCCCTACTTGCTTTGGGTGAAATGATTAAATATATGTGTGTTTATAGATAGATAGATAGATAGATAGATAGATAGATAGATAGATAGATAGATACAAGCGGGCTGAGATAGATAGATACGAGTGGACTGAGATAGATAGATAGATAGATAGATAGATAGATAGATAGATAGATAGATAGATACAAGCGGGCTGAGATAGATAGATACGAGTGGACTGAGATAGATAGATAGATAGATAGATAGATAGATAGATAGATAGATAGATAGATAGATAGATAGATAGATAGATATGAAAAGATTAAGAAAAATACGAACTTGAATAGCTAGCTAGCTAGATAGATATGAAGAGACTGAGATAGATAGATAGATAGATAGATAGATAGATAGATAGATAGATAGATAGATAGATAGATAGATACAAGCGGGCTGAGATAGATAGATACGAGTGGACTGAGATAGATAGATAGATAGATAAATAGATAGATAAATATATAGATAGATAGATAGATAGATTGAGAGAGAGAGAGAGAGAGAGAGAGAGATACAAATATAAAATTAGAGAAGTGAATGAAGCTGAGTAAAAAATAAAGATAAAAGATATTAAAAAGATTAATCAAAAGACAATTGGACAAAAATCTTACATTTTGCCGACGCGTTTCGTCTTCCGACTTTTTCAAGACAAAAATGAAATCGAAATGTTTTTGTTGTTATAGTTACATTAAAAATCCAAAATTTAAAAGATAGACGCTTCTGTCTAAGCCTTTTTTTTTCTGGTTAATGTAAATTACTTATATAGTAATGGATTATTATTTTTTTTTTTTTTCATGTCGACAATATCGTTAAATTCCCATAAATAATAATAATAATAATAATAATAATAATAATAATAATAATAATAATAATTGGAGCCCTAGGACTGGTTGGAAAAGATTGCAGTAGACTAATTGCAGGGATTCCTGGAAGCCCATGCCTCAAGGAGATACAAAAAATTGTTCTGACAAGTACAGCCCACACTTTACGAAGGGCTCTATCTATGTAACTTTTTTTTTTTTTTTTTTTTTTTTTTTTTGTCAGTGAAAAGTGTCATGATGCCATTTCTAACCTTAGGTCCCTGGGTGGGACCCGGAAAGAAATGTGTAAACGCCAGAAAGCAAAGAAAATAAAAATAATAATAATAATAATCATCTCTTACTATAAAGGTAATTTACTTTAACCAGAAAAAAGGCTTAGACAGAAGCGTCTATCTTTTAAAATTTGGATTTTTAATGTAACTATAACAACAAAAACGATTTCGATTTCATTTTTGCCTTGAAAAAGTCGGAAGACAAGGCGCGTCGGCAAAATGTAAGATTTTTTCCAATTGTCTTTTGATACCAATCTGTCTTGTCCACAGAATTCATCTGGGAATTTAACTAAAAAGATTAAATAAAAGTTTAACTTGGTATAGAAAGCTAAATTGTTGAAACGAGGTTTTTCTACAAATATAATAAGTTGCATTTTGATCTGCTATCATCGATGTATGGTTAATTTAGGGCATGAAACAGTAAACAAATATTTAAACAACCTCAATAACAACATTAATACTGAGAAAGACTGTAAATGCCGCCAAAACACTACCTATGAATTCATGAATAAAGGCGTTATTTATAAGGCTAGAGTTGAACATAATTTCGAGACTAAATTTTATTTTTGTTTCTCTGCTAACCACTAGAAAAACCGATTCTACAATCATAAAATGAATTTTACCAATAAACAATATTAAAATGCCACGACACTCCCCAAAATTTTTCTGTGATATCAAGGCAAATAACTGCTATTGTAAATTGGAATTTCGTTATTAAATCTACACCCTTTACCGGCCGCGGGAGAAAATGATAACCTTTGTCTACTGGAGAAATTAACCATTCTCAAGTACTTTCACAAATTCAATAGTCGAAAGCGCTCGGAATTACAGGACATTTGGACTGTTTCGCCAGACACTGTTTCCAAAAAAGAAAACACTTGTTCGAACACAAGAAAAATAAAAAGCTTAATCGTAGTACCTTCTCTGTCGTCTTTTCATATTTTTAAACACACACACGCACGCACACACATGCAATGGATAAACTGAAAATAACATTGACATCTCATTTTAGATATATTTACCAAAATTATACAAAAATATCTTGAAATACTAAAGAGTCAATTCATTTAATGAAATCGCTATTGGCTTCAATCACGGCCTCCAGACGACTTGGGAATCACTTGCAACTCTTCTGGACGGTCTCCTTGTTGGCGAATGCTGTCATAATCCTTGCCTTCAGTTCATCTTTGGTGTTAAAAGAAATTTTGTTAGTCTCTCGCTCAACTGCGCCCCACACATAATAATGAATGAGGTTACAAGTTGTACAGGGTAAGGTACTCGCAAAAATTGTCATGACTGTGTTCACCTGCTTGTGTAGAACGGTGCAGTGTGCTGTTGCCAGACATAGGGTCTTTCAGCAGCCACCCTCAGGGCAGCACTACCCCCACAAGTTCTTTTCTTCTCAAAACGATCAGAGTGAGTTTTTTCTAGCTGCTGTACCTTCGTAATCACCATTAGACTCATCTGTCTCTTTCCGAATCCTCTGCACTCTCCTCAGTGACATCAACCACTCTAAAATGTTCATATTGGAGCTCCGGGCGCGAAAACCAAGCAGTGCAGCACGCCGTTTCTAAATTTCTGGCAAAGGGAATTGCGTCATAGTGCTCTTTTTTCTCACAGACGATACCCAACAGACCCCACTATACTGTGCAGTCGACAAAAATCAAAAACAAACAATTTACCCATCGTACCGTATATAGGTACCTCCACGAAATTGCTAAAAAATCAGCATACCCTGATGAAAACATTGCGCCAAACGTAATGAAAACAGTTTTATCGTTAAAATTGTTATTATTAAGAGAAAGAATCAAAGTAATTTTTAATATTTAATGAAATTTTATTTTCCTTTTTAGAACATTCGAAATTTTGATTAAAAAAATAGTTTACCTTGCGTAAGCGGATGTACTATCTTTTAGCAAAGTAAATTTTAGCCTCTTTTTTTTTGCGGTGATATATTTTGGAAATTCTTAAAAAAATCAAATAATTTGGAAATTCTTAAAAAAAATCAAATAATTGTCAGATTTTAATTAAATTTTCAGGTCTTATTTATTCACAAATCAATGAAATTATGTTTTTTACTTTTCTTATTAGAAAATTTTGATAAAATATATTTTTACATGTGTAATTTTATGAAAACTTTTTTTTTTCAAAAACGGACCTGTTCATACCGAAAATCTGTTCTGAATCGAAAAATAATAAGTACAATAAAACTAAGACATTATTTAATTCGACGAGCTGTTAATTGCGTTTATGAATAATATATTTTAAAGACATTTGTCTGAAGAAAAAAAATATTTCGATGTAATATCAATTCTTACACGATTTGTTTTCATTTTTTTTACAATTTTAAATTGAATAATTTATAATGTTTTAAATCTTTTAAAACTTAGTTTCAATGGTGTAACTCTGAGGAAATATTTTTATTAAGTAAAGCTGTATTTACAATTTGACGACCTCGAGTATTTTTTTAAAGAATTTCGATATTTTTGTGTGGGTTTAAACGTCCTAATTTTTCTCACTATATGAGTTCGAATATGAGATTATCATTAAAAGGTCACGTGTTTTAAAGTTTGTCCCCCCCCACACACACACACTTACGGAAAAAAACCCTCCTATAAAATTTATCGTCTGCTATCATCAATTCTGCATAACCTTACTTAAATTATCAAAAATTTAGGCTATCGATAAATCGATCGATACGTTAGAAAAACAAGACCCCGTGGTTAAGCAATGCTTGTATACAACATTTTATGCTATAAGTAAGTAATATCTGATTCAAATCCGATTAACTTAACTTTAAATTTGATAATTTTCCTCAAATAATGTTTCAGAAATATTTTATGTTTGCAAGATTTTTTAAATCGAAAATTAACTTTTGTTTTCAAAAAATACCAATTTTATTGATTTTACTGGAAAAAAATCGATTCTGATCAATATAATTTGTTTGAAATATATCACAGCGTATTTTGCTTACTGGAAAAATTTAAATTCAAATCCTTTAGTTTTCAATTAAAACTAAAATGAGAGCTTCAAGAAAGATTTTTCATTTTAAAAAATTCGTTTTAAACGTTACGAAGGTACCGATATATATATATATATATATATATATATTGAACAATAAAAAAAATTAAAAAATTAAAATCCTCAGACACACTGGGTTGTAGATTAATATTCTTTCGTTTTTTTTTATTATTATTCCATTTAGATTCCTCGACTAGTTTCGGCCGAAATGGCCATCATCGGGAGGAGAAATATTTCTGCTTGCTGCTAGCACTAAACTTCAGAAATGAATATATATATATATATATATATATATATATATATATATATATATATATATATATATATATATATATATTCGAATTTATAACTGAATTATAAATGAATATATATATATATATATATATTCGAATTTATAACATATGCATAGTATAAAATCACTACAAAAGTTGCAATTTTGTTTCAACACTTCAGGCGTCTTGTCAAGTGACAATGTTGAACCTCATAATCACTTAACATGACACCTGAAGCGTCGAATCAAAATTGAAACTTTTGTAATGATTTTATAACATGCATATGTTATAAATTTGAATAAATATTATTAGCTCTACTCGGTATTGAGCACTCTCTTAAGAATAGTGTTTTTGTTTATTGGAACTTCATTCCATGTGTACCAACCCTGTACTTATATATATATATATATATATATATATATATATATGTATAGTTAAACCTAGAGTACCAGACAACCTACCACGGTTTCACCTTAGCGGATCATCAGGAAAGGCTGGCTATATATATATATATATATATATATATATATATATATATATATATATATATATATATATTACGAAATGGACAAAGTCCGACAATTTAATTATTAAAGACATTTTTATGTTTAACGTTATAGATACAAGTATTTAAGTAAATGCTCTGTTTATAATAAACAGTATTAAATAACATTTACCGGCCTGAATGTCCGAGAAATTTTCATAGAAAATATTCGTTCTTTGACAGGATTCGAACCTGCATCCTATACAGAACCGTCATTTATTTATTAAAGACATTTTATAACGTTAAACATAAAAATGTCTTTAATAAATAAATTGTCGGACTTTGTCCATTTCGTAATATATGACGTCATTTGTTTACATTTGATACGCCATGAGCAGTTATGAATATTCGAGATTCATGGAAGATTGAGTTTATAAGCAGTAAATTCGACCTTGTCTACCGAACGCTTCTTTGTAGCCTAACGGTAAGGCACGTCAGCGTAAATGACGGTTCCGTATAGGATGCAGGTTCGAATCCTGTCAAAGAACGAATATTTTCTATGAAAATTTCTCGGACATTCAGGCCGGTAAATGTTATTTAATACTGTTTATTATAAACAGAGCATTTACTTAAATACTTGTATCTATAACGTTAAACATAAAAATGTCTTTAATATATAGATATATATTGTACGCTCCGGCTTTCTTCAGGTGGTTGGAATGTCGAACTGTACCCTTTATTTCGCTCACCGGGGTAGACTGTTCTAGTTCCACGTGCCATGTTTGATGGATGTCAGTTATCAGTTATCTCCTGTTAATTTCCCTCTGAAAGTTCTACACTGCCTTAACCGGGTATTGAACTCACACTCTTTGATGAGGACAATAGTCTGAATAATGTAAATAATGTACATAATACCTCATCTCAGAAATATACAATATGAATGATATTTAAAGAAGACTGGGTTCAAAATTAAAGGGAATAACAAGAATTTCTTTTTAGTTTACTTCGGCTGAAAGATGTCAATACCCCAACCATAGAAGGTCGTAAAGTCTAATCTTTCAGAAAATGAATCATTAGTCATTAGACACATCTCAAACTCTCCGTCTACATTTGGAATATCAATCCTTGCCTCCAGCTATTTGGCAATCCAACTGCAACCTCGCCATACCGTTTGTTAACTACCAATATGAACTAACAGGAGTTATATAATTCTTTTGCACTGAAAGCCCTTTATTTGTGAACTAGCAAAATACGCGATAGCCACGGAACTAAGACGACTTCGACTGCAACGTACGTTAATGTCTCAAGGTCCTCCATAACTCACGGGAGATTGCCGTACAGGGAACGGAAAGTCGGCACCGAATGTCAAACAGTAGTTGATCGCGTGGGATGACCCACTGCTGTCACCTGTCATTGCCAAGATTTTCAAAGGGTCCTTTTTTGAGTTGGTTGCGTGGCACGAGTGCCCTTTTGGTTGTGCCAAATGCGCTGCTATGTTTCTCCGATCCGGATATGATAATGTCTATTAGCCTATTTGTTTGACAGAGCTGATTGTACCGTCACTAACACTGAGCCGGGCACTTATCTTTAATTAAATGGTCATGTATCAGATTAACAGTGTGTTTTATTGAGTGCCACACTGGATTTGCTGGAATATAAGTAAACTTGAGAAGTTACGTGAGTGGGCGAGAGTTGTGTTTGGCACATAATCCGCCACTCTCTCCCTGGCGCTATCTCCACTTTTCCTCACCCTTTTTTTCACTCATAGAAAAGGAACCCACATAATCAGCAGAGTTTAGTAATCACGAACTCTCAATCAAATTTTGTTTTCTCTCTATGGGTGTGTGGGTGTGCAGGAGAATTAAACAACCTGCTTTTGGAATTGTTACAGAAAGTAAATTTTAAAACACGGACAATATAAATGCATCGTATATATACAGGGTGTATCCCTAAAGTGTGGATACAGAGGAAATCTCAGGGCAACTCGACGTGGTGTAATGGTTAGCAAGCTTGTCTTGCTAGATCTGTTACTACTGAAAAGTGAATTCGATCCTCACTGGATGCCCCATACTTTCGGCCTTGTGCCACATCTAAGCTATGCTTGGAAAATCGCTACAGACGAAATCTCATGAACTATATTTATTTTACCTCCATAGATTAAACATGGTTTTGTCGAAAGAAGAAAGAAGTGAATTCTTCTCCTGGGGTACGCTAAAGAAGAAGGGGTACCCAATGAAAATCACAGATGCAGCACACTTGATTGAACGCATAAAGAGTGCATGTGCTAAAACTGTCGGCAATGTGGAGTTATTGCATCGAGTTCACGTGAATCTTGCAAAGAGCATCAACATTTGCATCAGTAACAATGGAAATCATATTGAAGGCGTTATTTGTTAATAATTCCAATTCAATAAAATGTTGTTGAAAATGTCATTTCTTAAAAATATGCATTTTTGCCTATGCCTGTTTCCAGACTTTCGGATCACCTTACTTACATATATATATATATATATATATATATATATATATATATATATATATATATATAGATAGATAGATAGATAGATTTATTATAATTTCCTTAAAAGTATGTTTCCATCGAGCGATGAATCATATTTTTATAAAAATAATTATAATATAGGCTCTACTTCTGTATCGAGCACTGATTTTTTAAAATAAAACTTAAATACTAAAGAACTTTGGATCATTAATCTAACAGTTCTTTCTTATTATATAAATACACACGCACACACACACACACACATATATATATATATATATATATATATATATATATATATATATATATATATATATATATATATATATATGTAATATTAAAATGACAGATAATTTTGTTCGATCGAATTTAATGGTCGACTTGTCCAAATTACGAATGATCGTTTTCAGACATGGAAGAGACTCCGTCAGAAATTGTCCCAAGTTCAGAAGAAAAGTGAAAGAAATATGTTCCAAGCTTATCATCATATTAGGTACAGACAACTGGTGAGTTTCCTAGAACTAGTGAGTGCTGTGATGTAAACGGAGAGTAACCCGTTGTATATATATATATATATATATATATATATACACACATACATTTGGGTATGAGGGTTATTATATTAATTTTAAGAGTTTGCATCCTCAAATGTATACTCTCTTTTTTTTTCTTTTTCTCTCCATCACTTTTGTTATTAAGTATTATCTTCTAATAACACAGCGTGGGATACCAACTAACAAAAGTTATGGAAAAAGAAAGAAAGACTCCAAATGAAGTCTGCTATATAAAAAAAAACATCTAAAACCCCCAGCATCCCTCTGGCACGAAAATATATATCATTATCTCATATATATGTAATGTTAATTTGAAAGAAGTTTTTGAAATCAAAGTAGCTGTTTTTTCTGGGGTTTGCGTATAAGGAGGTATTTAAGGCCCTTTGCGCTAGAGTGCTCAATGTCGAAGACAGAAATAAAGCGTCGATAGAATTAATATGAAAAAGTTTTTTACATTATTTACATTATAGAGACTATTGTCCTCATCTTTGTCGCCATATTTATCACAACGTTTCGGCCGTTGTACGCTCCAGCCTTCTTCAGGTGGTTGGAATGTCGAACTGTACCCTTTATTTCGCTCACCGGGGTAGACTGTTCTAGTTCCACGTGCCATGTTTGATGGATGTCAGTTATCAGTTATCTCCTGTTAATTTCCCTCTGAAAGTTCTACACTGCCTTAACCGGGTATTGAACTCACATTCTTTGATGAGGACAATAGTCCGAATAATGTAAATAATGTACATAATACCTCATCTCAGAAATATAAACAGACTCTGAAAAAGTTTTTCTTTTAACTCATATTTACTTTGGACTTTCGTGGCTACACAAATGAAATCACACGTCGGAACAGAGTTTAACTTTTTCATATTAATTTATATATATATATATATATATATATATATATATATAAAGAACCAAAAACAAAAACACACCACTCGTACATCACACTTTCCCTGTGTCACAGCACTGACTAGTTCTATGACTCACTACTCTCTCTCTCTCTCTCTCTCTCTCTCTATATATATATATATATATATATATATATATATATATGTATATATATATATATATATAGAGAGAGAGAGAGAGAGAGATCTGGTTGGATAGATGTGAGTTTGTGACCCTGGGTTTCAGGCTTTAGCGATCGTCAGCATCTATCCAACCAGATATGTTAGCTCTATCTCTGATATTGAGCGCTTTCTAATAAGTATATATATATCTAGCATATTGAGAAGCCATGTGTACTTTCTTAATATGTATATATAGAAAAAGTTGCAAATTAAAAAATAATAATGTTTTTTTATGAAAGTATTTAAATAAATAAATAAATAAATAGTTTCATATAAATAAATAAATACTTTCATAAAAAACATTATTATTTTTTTAATTTGCAACTTTATATATATATATATATATATATATATATATATATATATATATATATATATATATATTATAAGTTTCGATAAGGACGACTGATAAGGTACTGCGATTAAGTTTCTTTCTTTTTTCTTTTATGTTCGTTTAATCACGTTTACTTGTGTTTATTTGTGCATTCGTAGTTCGATAATTTTTTATCCTTCAATTTGTTTAGTTTAAGACAGTCATGTCCAAATTTCGGTCCGGGGTAAAATTTCATATGGTCTCCAATTTCTGTCATAGAATGTATCACTCACGGCGCAGCAGTATTGTCAAACAGAGTATGTGAAGTACATACCTAAGAAATGAAATTTCATGTTTTACTGAATGATGGCAGCAGCACCGTGTGAGTGTGTGATTGGCCTCTGGCAGTGTAACCCTGACCATGGCCTTTCCCAGCCAATTTCTAAAATCACTGCTTTTGAACCAGACCTAGCCTACATATTGCAGTTCAGATCTCAGTATCATCCATCACATTATTGCAGGCATATTATTTGTTTTGGTCATTTGATATGAATTAATTCTCAAATCTTAGTGAATTAAATTTATCTTGTGTTGGTTAAAATCAGAAATATATTTGAACTTGTGTCACTTTGTTTTCTACTTCTTAATAAGATAAATGTTGTTATATTCATGTTATTCACTTAAAATTTGGCAGACAACATTAATTACCAAAAATAATGTTTAAGATTAACCTGGAAGTTCTATTTTCTCAGACATATTTTACTTCGTCTTATATGAGCTTCAGATATGACAGGCTGAGTGATTTTGGTAAGACCTGTTTAAATTTATTTGTCATCTATGTGAAGAAATAAAGACATGCCATTTACCATAAAAAAAATTTCATTTGCATTTAATTTTAATGGTTCAAAGAATGCCAAGGAAAATGGTTGGCTCGCGCGTATCAAATCTGACCCTCTTTGAAAAAAGTTTGGACACCCCTGGTGTACGGTAACCAAAAAATTCCTTGCCGTTTTTTTACGCCGTGTTGGAAGAAATGATCACTGATGCGCAAATGAGTGCGTCACGTGCCTGGAAAGTGGTGTGGAGCGGACGCATTGCTCTTGACCAATGAATGTGCGTGCGCACACACATCGGCGGCGAGTAAACATGGCGGTCTCAAAGCAGCTCGTTCGAGGCTGTCTGTTGTATGACTTTAAGGTAGGCTTATCCGCAGCTGCATCAAATCGACAAATACGTCAAGACTTTGGGGATAATGCTGCGAGTGAACGCGCCACCAGGCATTGGTTTCAGAAGTTCAGGTAGCAAGATCTGTTCCTTTACCTGTCAATGCACTTAATTCAGTTTTGTGTCGACTGCAAAATGGATTGCTCACTTTTTATCCAGTCGTAGGTTCTATGATAACATTTTTTTTTTCTGTAGAACTTCTCGCATGTGAAACTCCCTTCCGGATTTTCGATTTCCTGTCAAGTTCGATCTTCAAAAGTTTTAAATGCAACATCAATCCTCATCTTCTATCTCTTTGAAGCCTTTTCTTTTCTTGTCGTCTGTTTCTTTCACTCTCAGTTACACATTGCATCCTTATATATATATATATATATATATATATATATATATGTATATATATATATATATATATATATATGCGTGTGTGTATTAAAACAAGTCCTTGTTTTTACGTCGTGCAGGAAGAAGTGATCACTGATATGCAAATGAATGCGTCACATGCCTGGAAAACGGTGTGGAGCAAACGCAGTACTCTTGCGTGTACACATCGGCGTCGAGTAAACATGGAAGTGCCAAAGCAGCTCGTTCGGGGTTTGTCAAAAAAGAATTGCTTTAAAGTAAAGATTCATTGGACAATGACATCTTATTCTATAAGCTGTGTCCCTTCAGAACCTGGTGATCAAGGCTCTCCACAACTTCCTGTCGTTTGCAGGACTTAATAAAGATTGGATTTTCATTTCTGCACCTTCTTGATGTTTATATCTCCAATTTGTAACTAGTATTTTCTCTTGCTAATAACCATATTTTCTTTCTTTTACAGTTGATGGTTAGTCCTTTTTTCTCGCTTTCTTCTACCAGCTTATTTAGGGGGTCATGTAGTTTTATTTCCGAGTCGACCATCAACACAGTATCATCTGCGTATCTTATATTGTTAAGATTACACCCACTGATAATAAATATTGGATAGTGTCATGGGTCCATACCTTTAACTATAGAATGAACTCTTCCTAACACTATGTATACTACGCCTGTCAAGAGAGAGGGACGAATCGAGTCGAGCCGATAGTAGTTCACTCCAAACCAGACTGACAGTCATACTAACACCTTCCACATCTTGTATTATTATTTCGTGTAATATACCTTCGTTATTTCTACTCTTGTGTTCGTGTTGTTCTTCCTTGGTCCTAACCTGGACCATAACAGATAAGTCTACAGTTCTCTTCAGATGGTGTTGCTGTTGAGGTTGAATAAATCTGGGGAGAAGACGAATCATTGTCTCACTCCATTTTCTAATTTTATATAACAACTCAATTTATTTTCTATCCGTATGAAGCAGTTTGCTTCCTGTATAAGTTCTGGGTTATTCTAAGATATTTTTCAAATAGATTCCCTGCCTAGGCAGTCCTGAACTTTTCTTTCCGAGTCGGCCATCAATACAGTGCCATATACGTATCTTATATTATTATATTGCCTACCGATAATAAATCCTGTTAGGGTCTCCAGTTATCTTGAGATAGCATCGCTGTAGAGGTTGAATAATTTTGGAGAGAAGACACATGTTTGTCTCACGCCCCTTTCTATTCTTGTGCGGGTGATCTCTAGTGGGATCTCTAGTTCCCTTAGGATAGCGTCGCTTCGGGAACTAAAAGAATCAATTTGCCTCGCAGTAAAGGTTAAATAAATCCAGTGAGGTGAGAAAACGCATCCTTGTCGTCAACCGCCCTCTATTTTTGTGTTAGTAAAATCCGAAAATTTGTAATATTGGGTTGGTGCAAAAATAATGTCGGTTTTTGACGTTAAATAATACGTCAAAAACCGACATTATTTTTGCACCAACCTAATATATATTCACTGCCCGATTGATTTATTGATTGGTTTGTTTGTTTTTTTAGGGTTTATCAACATTTTCCGGTTATTTAAAGCCAGAAAACACTTCTTAGGCGATAATAATGATTTACTGATATAAGTCATACTAATTATAGCTAGCGGGAGAAGAGATGGATTCATACCTCTCCTAAGGGTATTTGCGCGTAAGTGAATATAACGAATCCGACTAGAATTGGAACTCGGCTCTTCGATTCCCAATTTCGAGCCGTTCTCCATTACACCACCGACACGTCCAAGCTTAGAGCACCTGTTATTCCCGAGCGGTTACCTATTGACCAAGATTTAAGCGCATTGTCAATCACTATCTACTGTCCTCTTGATTACTCTTCTTTTGTTCTCGCTCCTTAGTGAAGTTTCTGTTTTCTAATACTTCCACACTCAGTAACCCCTTATGTCATAATGGTTTTACTTCCTTGCGTGGGAAAAAAAGATTAGAAAAAAAAAACAAAAAAAAAACTCAGCGTTGCTTAACTTCGGTGATTGTACATGAACCCTTGTTTCAACGTGATATGGCTGTCAGCCTCACTGACCGAGTTTAGATGAAATCCAAGCTTAGAAAAACTGATTTAAAAAAATCAACTGGATTTCGTAACACTGAAAGCTGATTTTTACACTATTTACTTATTTACTGGAAATCAGTACCTCAGAACACTTGTAAAATTGACATTAGCCAAAGGGGCTATCTGACATGTTTTCATTTATCCCCTCTTTGTTCATACGCAACATGTAATCAGTATTTTTCAAAGCTTTACTTTTCCCCCCGCTCCACTTTGTTATGGATATAGTTTGCAAATGTCTGTCTCATATCTCGTCGGCTTCCCGCTTCAGAGGATCCCGCCAAGCTAAATTCGTGCAACTCAAGTTACACAAACTCAATGAATTCGCAAGTCAGGCAGACAAAAAGAAAATGGATCCGACTTACATTTTTACAGTTGATTTTGCCTCCTCAGCTTTCTACTTATTTTACTTTCCTTCATTCCGTCAACTAAACACGACTTCTTTTTCTTATTGAATCAGCCTTGCTGTTTTATTTTTTGTTATTTTACTTGCATTATTATTATTATTATTATTATTATTATTTCGTGAGTAGCACACCAACAAAGGGACGCTGGGGTACAAACATACGAAGCCCAATATACCGATCACGACAACCATTCTGATAAGGGCATACCATACATGCATCACAACCAAATGTACGCGATATGGAGAGAGGTTTTGATAAATGCAATACATACCCTTGTAAGTCGGGATCTGTTACAAATACCTCCAAGTTGGGTAACCAATCCCATTCAGATGTTCTCCGAGTAAGGGTGCTTCCAAGTGTCTTGCTATGACTCCCAAGTTGCCTTGACTGCTTCATCCTTTAAACTAAAAAGAAAAAAATAACGCTCTCTACACCCGGCCATGTTACTCTCCCACTACTCCCATTCATGAACTGAGATACACAGTGACTCAATCCTTAGGCCCCTAGAAGATATGCCCAAATGATTAAGGACATACAACTGTCAAATAAATCTATGGTACGGAACAAGATATTCACTGTAGCCATGAAAGCCATGAAAGGGCATCGGTTGGTTTTTAAGCGTTTGTCACTCAAAATGGTTCTTCTTCTTCTTCTTCTTCTTCTTCTTCTTCTTCTTCGTCGTCGTCGTCGTCGAAGAAAAAGAAGACGAATAATAATAATAATAATAATATTAAGAAGAAGAAGAAGAAGAAGAAGAAGAAGAAGACGTCGTCGTCGGCGGCGGCGGCGGCGTTGACGTCGACGTCTTCGTATTCTTCTTATTCGTCTTCTTTATCTACTTCGTCTTCTTTTTTTTCTTCTTCGTCTTCGTCTTATTCTTATTCTTCTTTTCTTTTTCTTCTTTTTCTTCTTCTTCTTCTTCTTCTTCTTCTTCTTCTTATTATTATTATTATTATTATTATTATTATTATTATTATTATTATTTTCTTTGATTTCTGGTGTGTACTTATTTCTTTCCGGGTCCCGACCAGAGACCTATGGTCAGAAATGACATCATGACATTTTTCACTGAGCAATTTAAAAAAACAAAACAAAACAAAACACACACGCACACACACACACATCTTACATAGATAAAACCCTTTGTGAGGTGTGGGCTGTACTCGTTAGACCAATTTTTGTATTTCTTTAAAGCATAGACTACCAGGAATCCCTTCAATGCGTCTATTGGAATCGTTTCCAATCAATCTGACTACAAATGTAATTGTTGATGTTCTCATGTGCCACATTTTTGAGATTTCGATTTCAAGGTCCTTGTATTTTGATAGCTTTTTGAAGATCTTCAAATATACGTTTCAGTCTGCAGGGACTGCCATATCAATAAAGAGGTACAATTTTATTTATTTATTTATTTTTTCGGTCTCTTCACCCTTTCCTCTTTCACGCCTCTTTAGTCTTGCTCCCACTCTCTGTAATCCCTTGCGTGCTAGTGGCACCCCTGCTTTGCTTGGGATAAAAAGCTTAAAAAAAAAATTATAACAAACTTATAGAAGAAAAAGAAATTGAATATAGAGTAAAGTACGCTAGAGTTAGTTTTACCCAACACGGCAAACCTCTACAAAACCAAAAAACATTAACCTGAAAACTGAAGTCATATTCTTAAATAACCTCATCAGATCGAGTCATTCATATGGATATCATTAATGGCGAGAAATTCGTTCAGAAATATCTAAACTCTCAAATTTATACAACCGATTTCGAAGATCAATGTTTAAAATGGCCTTGAGTGAGTGAAGCCTGTGGGTCTTCGCGAGATAATCCTTCTTCGAACATTGTGGACTGGCGCTACAGAATCACAAAGAATTGTACCAAATAACATGAACCACATCACTTGAGTAACTTTCAACAGCTAAATTGAATATCACAGAAAAAATAATGACTTTATCACGATGTTGACGTTCCACACTGCTTCAAATAAAAAGTCCTCTTTAGTGCAATGTGCGAGGTATACGTGGGACCAGGTTTACCTCATAACAGAGAACTTGCTTCTCTGATAGCTATAATCTCCAACTATTCAAATGCAATGTCAATCGACATCTTGAAATGCCTTGATCTATTCTCCGTCTTTCTCTTCATCCTTTCCTTATTCAAGCCTCTTTACTCTTGCTCCCACTCTTCGTAACCCCTTGCGTGCTACTGGCACTCCCGCCTTACTTGGGGTGAAAAGCTTTAAAAAAAGTTCTATTTCCGTAACCAGGTCTGGGTGGTGTTCATACATTATTATTATTATTATTATTATTATTATTATTATTATTATTTGACTGTGATGCATGTACCTGATATACTCGAATCATTGTTGATGCGCTTCTATCTCACTTAATAATAATAATAATTATTATTATTATTATTATTATTATCATCATCATTATGTCTCGCTGTAGTACAAAAATACGACTCCCAATATACCCGTCATGACATCTAGTCTGATACGAGTATATCAGGCACATGCATCACAGCCAAATGTGCGCTATCAGGTGATAGATTATTTAGAAAACTAATGCATACGTAAACAAAAATTAGAATGCTGAACTGTTGTGTAATATAGGTCCTCGCACATAGCAGTGAATGCTGGATAATCTTGACAAATGAAGAATAGGCTTGAGGCAACAGAAATGTGGTTCTACAGAAGGATGCTGAGAATACCATGGACTGGACAAACGACGAAGTTTTAGAGAAAATGGAAAAAAAGAAGGACGCTCATTCTTAACACCAGGAAGAGACGCTCGAAATTTCTAGGGCACAAAATGAGGAAAGACAGCTTGGAAAATTTGACATTCACAGGACATACCTAAGTGAGACAGTGGAAAGCTTTGCATAGCTTACCTAATGAGCTTGTATAAGTAGTTGACTGAAAAGGTATTAGGGGATATAGCAAAAAGACAATATTTAGTAAGAGCTACAAAGGACACGAAATTGTGGAGAGCCATGATCTCCCACTTGCTGACGGGACATAGACGAAGTGCATAGAATTTTATGGTGAAGCTCAGTAATACTTTCTGGTCGGTTTACCTCGACCGCTTAGACGATCCCCGATTTAGGGAGAGCCGGGTCTAGAACAATTATCATTATTATTATTATTATTATTGAGTGAGAAAGCGGACCTCTAAAAAAGTGTCTTTGGGATACAAATGTTTGAAGCCTAAAATGCCCATCATGATACAGTTTCTATAACTTGAACTTATACACCGATTGTTCGTCTTTATGTCATATATTCTCCTCAATTACCCGTCGCACTCGGATATGTAGCATTTTTGTCACATTTTGATGTGAGGGTCAGGTACCTCTAGATAGAATTACCTCCAAAGAAATGCGATACCCAAGTTTTAAAATGATTTTTTGAAAATGAAGTATCTTCCTTGGAGCTTTTATTTTCGTTTGAATTTCAAGCTAATAGATTAAACATAATATTTCCAGTAAGAAAAATACTAATTTAAATTTGCTGGAAACAGGTCTTTTTTAAATCGCTAAAAGTAGCTCAGATTTTAGACATTTTTAGGCATCTGTCATCACAATGTAATTCTCTTTATTAAAACAATCTTTCAAAAAGTAAAACATAATTTTTCTGAAACTTTATTTGAAGAATATTAGCTGATTTAATGTTTAATTATTCTGATTTGAAACAAATATTACTTACTTTTAGTTTAAAATATCGTAGAAATGCATTTTTTTAATCCGGAGATAGGTGTTTATTTAAGGTTTCCAATCTGACAATTTTATTGACAATCGGAAATTTAACTAACCTTTTATACGGGGAACATATCTACAAAAATCACTTCACAAATATAACGAGAGCGATTTTTAAAAAATGTTTAAGTATCCAGTAAACTTAAAAATTTAGGAAGATATTCTCTGTAGTTTAATGTTTTATTGAATTTTAATTATTTTGACTTTAAATTTACTAGAGGACCGCTCTTATTTTCTGACAATATCGCGTGTGGGTGTCTGTATTTACAAAATATCAGCACTTTTATACAGACAAAAAAGAATTTCAAAATTTCTTTAGCTTTTACTTAATAACAGTATTACTTAACACGTACAAATTAATACAGAATTTTAAAAGATTTAAAACTTTATAGATTATTATAATTAAAAAAATTTAAAAATGTAATTATAATAATTTGTAAAGTTTTACATTTTTAAAATTCTGTATTAATTTGTAAGTGTTAAGTGGTATTGTTATTAAGTAAAAATTATATTTACTAATTATAAATAGAAAACTTACTACAATTTAGCGACCATCGGTATTTTAAAAGAATTTTGAATGTTTTTGTGTGTTTATATAAAAGTGCTGATTAAAGTGTCTACAAAAGTGTAAAACTTCATTATTCATCAAAAATTTTTTTCTTGAGACAATAGTGTCCATAACATATCTTATTCATAAAAGAAATTAAAAGTTTTTCTAATTAAATAATGTCTTAGTTTTATTGCATTTTTTATTTTACGTTTCAGAGCAGATTTTCGGTAATTTAAAAAAAATGGATAATTTAAATTCTCCAAAGTCAACTAATATATAACATTAAGCCGTACATAACACTATTATTATAAACTAATATGAAACTATAATATAAACACTGAATTTCTCGAAATTTCATTTAATTAAGTGGTCGGGTGACAGATGTAAAACTTTAAGGAAACCTTTCTAAAATAATTTCATTCATTTGTGAATAATTCATGACGTTTCATTCGAATTCGATAATTAATTGGTTTTCGCAAAAAAATTTCAATGACTTCTTCACCACAAGAAGACGCTAAAATTTCTTATAATACGCAAAAGCAAAAAAAAAACCCAAAGATTTTAACCAAAATTTCGGAGGTTCAAAAGATATAATTTAATAAACAAATGTCTTTTCAGTATCTTTCTATATTTCTGAGATGAGGTATTATATACACTGTTTACATTATTCGGACTATTGTTCTCATCTTTGTCGCCATATTTATTAGAACGTTTTTGAAATACGAGCTCTGGTAAAAACATGAATGGTAACAGCAAAAATTGCAATATGAGCACTGGTAAAAAAATTGGTTGCTGAAGGCATTAGGTTTATAATGCCCAGAAATTCATACACAGATGTCCTCAAGGACACATGGCACAATGAATAAAGGCGTTGGTTAGATCCAGTGACAGGACCCAAAGAGTGTGAATTCAATACCCAGTTAAGGCAGTGAAGAACTTGGAGAGGGGAATTAACAAGAGATAACTGATTTCCATTAAATATGGCACGTGAAATTAGAACAATCTACCCCCGTGAGCGAATTAAAGGGTTCAGTTCGACATTCCAACCACCTCTGAAGGCCGGAACGTACAACGGCCGAAACGTTGTAGTAACTATGGCGACAAAGATGAGGACAATAGTCCGAATAATGTAGTGTAAAAAAGTCCTTTTGTGGTTCCTTTTAATAATAACATAAAGTTTTGATTTTAAGAAATTGCTTTTATTGAGTTTGGAGCATTTTTTATATCATATATGCTCATTTTTAGCGAATCTTTGGAGCTACCTTTACAGGGTATACAAAAAATGTCTTTTACAAACTTTAGGGTGAGTTCCTCACAACAAAACAAGGACAAAAGTCCACATAAACATATGTCTAAAGAAAGAAAGTTTGTGGTAGATGGCGCTGTGTTACCATTAGGACTATGTTACATTTGTCATTCGTGTATATTTGTAGCTAGTTTGTCTTCAACGTTTAACGTATGTAGTAGTGAGTTAACCGAGAAGTGTTCCGTTTAACAATGGCAGGATATTCATATCGTGAGCAGGCTGATAGGATTTTTACACACGGCCGCGCAAATAGTAATGGACGCGAGGCTGCACGGCTGTATCAGATTGTGTTGCTAGACCGAAAGCAACCTTTGCTGCTGTTTATCCTCGCATTGCTGAGACAGGATCCGTGGCACAACAAACTACTGATCGAGGAAGACCGACATCCGCTCGTACGTCTGACCACGAAGAACACATTCTACAGGCTGTCGGAGACGATCCAGGCATCAGCAGACGTCATAGCAGCGCATGAAGGGTACTTCAAGAGCAGCTCCTATATCCGTATTATTTGGAACGTGTGCAGGGTCTTACGCCCTCTAATCATTCATCATGGGAGAACTTTTGCTAATGGTTTATTCTCTTCAGTCTTGGTTACGGATGAGGCAACATTTAGAAGATCAGAATCCCCATGGTACATTACAGGCTAGACACCGGCTCCAGTTTACGATTAATGTGTGGGCTGGAATTTTAGGTGACT
This sequence comes from Acanthosepion lycidas, assembly GCA_963932145.1. NCBI lineage: Eukaryota > Metazoa > Mollusca > Cephalopoda > Sepiida > Sepiidae > Acanthosepion > Acanthosepion lycidas. Next base: position 35,582,829 of record OZ010584.1, on the reverse strand, counting down.
GTCTGGTAGGTCCATATGTTTTCCCACTACGTCTTACAGGATCTGTCTACTGGGACTTTATTTCGAACATACTTCCAATACTGCTAGAGGATGCACGCCTGCTAATACGAAGACGCATGTGGTTCCGGCATGATGGTCCTCCAGCACATTTTAGTCACGTTGTTCTCGGTGCACATCTTCCATTAAAGCTGGATAGGTATGGAAGGACCGGTTCCATGGCCTGCACGTTTTCCCAACCTCAATCCTTTGGATTTTCGTCTGTGGGGGTCATCTAAAACAATTGATTTATTCAACAGACATTAATAATTCAGAGACGATTCATCAACATGTAATGGAGGGGCCTGTGAAACCATTTGATAACGTGTGGGAGTATTCCAAATGGTCTACCAGTCAATGAACATTTGAACATTTATGAGCTTTGTTATATATATATATATATATATATATATATATATATATATATATATATGTGTGTGTGTGTGTGTGTGTGTGTGTGTGTGTGTGTGTACATATTGTTGTCAAACTCAAAAACCAAGACAACACCTATTGTCATGCGTTTTCGGTCCTGCAATACTTTACTGATGACTTTCCACTGACACCGAGATATATATATATACTCCCAAGTAAGACAATAAACCTACTAAAACGCAAGGGGTTACTGAGAGAATATGAGAAAAAATACTATTAAGAAGAGAGGATAATAAAAGAACAGCAATTAGGGATTTTTTTCAAAATATTAACGATTGACATTGCATTTGAATTTTGGAAGATCAAAGTTGACTGGAAAGCAAGAACATGAAAGAGTGTTTCACAAGCGAGATGTGCAATTGATGAACTTGCATATACATATATATATGAAGAAAAATATACAGAAAAAACAAACAAATATCTTAATATGCAATTATGCTGTTTTAATGTTAATATAATGTCAACGTCGGACGTTTCGGTCCAGTAGACCATCTTCAGGACATAAAACATAATTAACATTAGACTATATTTAATTCAACATGAAAAGACGATGCACATAAGAGTAAGACTAATCAAAACAGATATATATCGGAATATATATATATATATATATATATATATATATATATATAAAGACATTTTTTATGTTTAACGTTCTTTTTATAGATACAAGTATTTAAGTAAATGTTCTGTTTATAATACTTAAATACTTGTATCTATAAAAAGAACGTTAAACATAAAAAATGTCTTTAATAAATAAATCGCCGGACTTTGTCCATTTCGTAATATATATATATATATATATATATATATATATATATATATATATATATATATATATATAAAGAGAAGAGGTAGAACTCTTCTTAGCCGACATGTTTTCACAATTATCAATGTAATTTGGGTGTGTGCTCTCAGCTTCACAAATGTTCAGTGGAAAATGTTATGATGCCATTTCTGACCTAAGGTTTCTGGTTAGCACCCGTAAGGAAATGTGTATACAACAGAAACCAAAGGAGATAATAATAATAATAATAATAATAATAATAATAAGTTCAAAATGGAGTTTCAAATAATAATAATAATAATAATAATAATAAAAGAACATGAAAGTAGTAAGCTACTCTATTCAGTAATGAAGGAAGTCAACAAGTTCAAAATGGAGTTTCAAATGGGTGAATAAATACTTGTAAAGCAAAATACACTGACTGGAGCAGCAAAATACTTTAAAAAACAAGGCAAAAGCAAATGCAACCGACCAGTTACAGAAACGATGGTAAGATAAACCGCTTTACGTCCAATACTCTACCCGTACCAAACAAGCAGATGTAGACAAAACCCGTAACCATCAGTGGCAACGTAGTGCAGATGTTAAAAGCTGAAACCTAAGGTTTTATTCTTGCTGCACAGGACAAATGCTTGTTAATTAGAAATTATCAAGCACTCATACTGAAAAATTGTGTTAGCCCAAAATGCAGACTCTGTGATAAATATCCCGAAACAATTGTATCAGGTTGCGTGGTATTGGCGCCCACTGAAGATAAAACACAGCATGACAGAGTGAGCCTTATCTGCACTGGAACATCTGCAACTTCTACGGAAAAGAAACTGAAAGAAAATGGTATGAACACCACACAGACCCGATTACGGAGATAGGACCTGTAACAATTTTATGGAACTTCACAATACACGCAGATAGAACAATCATAGCTAAGACATTATTAGAGATCAAAAATTAAAAAAAAAATGCATCCTTATTAATATGGCTGTCCCCGCAGACTGCAATATATCTTTGAAGATCTTCAAAAAGCTATTAAACTACAAGGACCTTGAAATCGAAATCTCAAAAATGTGGCACATGAGAACATCAACAATTCCTGTTGTAATGGGGCCCTCGGATTCAATAGATTCCTACAGACTCAGTAAAAAGATTTCTAGTAGGTCATGCCTTAAATAAATACAAAAAAAATCTTCTCACGAGTATGGCCCACACCTTACCAAGGGGTTTATCGATGTAAAATATATGGGATTTATTTCGTCTTTTTTTTTAAATTGCTCAGTGGAAAATGTCATCATAGTATATTTTTTTATCAGAATCATTACAGATATTAACTAAATTTAGTTTTAGTTAAAAAATATGTGTTTTATATATATATATGTGTGTGAGAGTGTGTGTGCGTGTTTGCGTGTATCTATAAAGAAACAAAATGGATAAAAAGAGAAAAGAGGAAAAAATCTTCTTAGCCGAAGCGTTTCGTCCTCTGAGCGATTTTGTCATGGCAAATATAAAGATTTATTTTGTTGCACGTGTTTATATAGAAAAAGCAAGGATGTTAGTGTTTTATCAAGGCTTTTAAACTTTAGAATATTCAGGTGGTTGAAAGGTCAGTTAAAACATGCGGAAAACACAAAGTGCTATAATTCAAAGTCTCGTAAGACAAAAGTAAGCAAGTAATATTCAATAATTTTTTTAAATAAATGAATATTGTTTTAAATTGTGATCAAATTGTTATGGTTTGGGATGGACGTGCGTCCTGTAAATCTAAAAACAGGAGGTAAGGGATTTCACCTTTTTCTTTTTT
>OZ010584.1:35537279-35577279 GCA_963932145.1 Acanthosepion lycidas | reverse complement strand
GTGCTTGTAGTATGGAATTAAAGTAGACTTTCGAAGGAACCGGAAACTCAGTCCTAAACAAGAAGCTAATGATAAACCTCCATTCCAGTTCAAAAGACCGGAGAGTAGTGTGAACTGGAATATAGGCGAATCTACTCTTATAAGGAGAGAAGAAAGCAATAATCATAATTAGTGAATAAAAATTAAGAATTCAGGCGGAGACGCTAAAAGAATAGAACTGGGTTTCCGGGCCCTTCTTTTAGAACAAGGGATGAACAGAGAATAAGGGTTAAACCCCTACTCCTGTTCAAAAGAGTAGGGAGGAGACGTTAAAAGTATAGAGTTGCAGTATCCTTTCGCAGGAAACTGAAACCTAATCCTAAACAGGGAACAAGAGATAAACTTCTACTCCTGTTCAAAAGACCAGGGAGGAGACGTTAGAAGTATAGAGTTGAAGTCGACTTTAGAAGGAAGCGGAAACCCAATTCTAAACAGGGAACTAGTGATAAACCTCTACTCCTGTTCAAAACACATGGGAGGAGACGTTAGAAGTATAGAGTTGAAGTAGACTTTAGAAGGAAGCAGAAACCCAATTCTAAACAGGGAACTAGAGATAAAGCTTTACTCAAAAGATCGGGGAGGTGACGTTAGAAGTATAGAGTTGAAGATGCCGGAACCCAAACCTAAACATGCAATAAGGGATAAACCTCTACTCCCGTTCAAAAGAGCGGCGAGGTATGTTAACCTATCTACTCTTATATCCCGGGTGTAAAAGCAAAATAGTCCAAATCGTGTAACAACATAATTATCCATCCTACAAAATGTTTAATATCTAAAAAAAAAAAACTAAAAAAAAAAACAACACTAAACTGAATTTCTTCTTCCAGGCTTTCAATTCAGACGTTTAGTTTTTAAGCACGTTTAAATGTTTATCGTACTGATTATATTCGTAAGATTTTTGTTTGTCCTTGTTTTATTAAGTAACCTATCTATTTTACATATTATAAGAAGCATACGTGGACCCTTTTTTCTAATCATATATATATATATATATATATATATATATATATATATATATATATATTCTAACTATTTCTTCCTCGTTGATGTCTCAATTTTTTGGCCTTTTTTCATTCTCAACACCCATCTAGTTCATTTCCTCATTTAATCTCTATTTTTCATTTTTTTAATTCCATCATGACCCCAACAACAGTTACAATAATAATAATAATAATAATAATAATAATAATAATAATGGTTGATCCTTTCTTGTATCTCTCTTTTTAATTTGTTTCTAATATACTCTCACCAACTTTATGGTTTCTTTTTTTCTTTCTCTTCCTTTCTTTCGTTCTGTCACACTTACTTTCATTCTTTCTTTCTCTCTTTTTCTTTCTTTCTGTTCCATTCTTTCCCTTTTTCTTCGTCCTTTACTCTTCTTTTCCCCCTCCTTTCTTTCTATTCCGTTTATTTTCTTCGTCTCCGCTCACTGTCCGCTTTCTTCCTTTAGGCTTGCTTGCTCCTACAGATCAGTGCCATTGATGCGATCCTGCCATATGTGCTTAGTGAAAGAAGCGTCATAACAACATCCCCGACCGCCACCATAACACACAAATCCGATCCATTTGCGAAATGTGGAGTCTTTACTTCAGCGGAAATGGGGTCACCGCGAAAGAAGAAAAGAAAAAAAAAAACGAATGTGCTTCTGAAAGTATTACAAGACATACATCAGAAAATACAATTCACTATCGCAGACATCATCATCATCATCAAATGTTGCATTTATAAGTCTCAAATCAAAAATTGGGCTAATTCGGCAATGATTCTATGTAGATCTTGACTAATAGCAGCTTAATACGATACAGGGGTTAATGTTACGAAATATAATAGAGGAAGAATGTGTTGCGCCAATCTAAAAAAATAAGAATATATCACTTGACTTAGAAATTACAATTTGAAATCTCATCCTTTATATAGATATGAACACCGATCTATAAACATTATTTAGCCATTAATATAAGTTCAATAAAAAGACAATGGTAAAAATTGTCGTTTCCATATAGGAAACTTTCGGCAGTCATTCACCGAAAGGCTAGCGTTACTCTTGAATTAAATTTATAAAATCTTTCTCTTAAAACAGTTATTCGTGAAAAGAAGTGTTGAGTTGCTCCCATAGCTTGTTGGGTTGTTGCAGTGGTAAGTTGACATATTATAACTCCGATATGTAAAAAAAAAAACAATGGAATGAGGGGTTTACAATGTAACAATTTTATTCAAGAGAAACTAATCACCAATAGCAGAAATGAAGGAAGTGGAATATTAAATTATCTTTCAGGTAAGCGGGTTCAATAGAAAGGGAGATAACTATATCCAGAGTTTACTCTAACAAGAAGTTTCTCAAATCCACGAACTGCTATCGCTCTTGATGGAACTTTCCTTCCTAACCTTTTGCTTAAGTCAGTGTGGAAAGTCGACATCATCATTGTATCTTTATTTTCTCTTCAAGTTACTTGTGCTATCTATTTTAGTTGTTGCTGATGTTCAGAGTTTTTCAAGTGATGTGATTTCTCTTATTTGGTAATGTTCTTTGTGATTCTGTAGCGCCAGTCTATGAGATCTGATAAAGCCTAGTCTTCTTTAAGACCTCCATTCGCTCTTCATTCGAAGCTATTTTTCATCATTGACCTTAAAAAAAACGGCTGTATATAGGTAATAGTTTATGCATTTCCAAAGGTGTTGAACGTCACCTATGGTATCAATATGACAGTCTAGATCTAACGAGTCTATTTAAGAATTAGACTCGAGTTATTATATTAATATTTCGGTTTTGTAGCATAGTGCGGTGTTGGGTAAAACTACCTCCAGCACAAATTGTGCTATCTTCATTTTCTTTATTCCCTATACTAAGTAAAGATTCTTGATTAACGTTATGTAAATCGTTAGGGAAAAGAATTTTATACAACGCGAACGCGAACCAATTATATTTCGTCCTTAGTTTTCGGTCTTTTAAAATCTACAATACATACAAGCAATTTAAGTATCAACTGGAAATATACAGTTTAGACTGCAACAGATCACATTCGGTCTAAGGTTTATTTTCTCCCAAACTGTGTTCCGAGTCCCAGTGTCTGCTTTGAGATGAAATTAATTGCAACGCGAAAGAGAAGGATCATATTTCAAAATGTAAAATACAAAGGGAAATTCGTAAAAAAAATCATATGTCACTGCCATGGTACAAAATGCACCAAAATATTCTGAAGCACGCCGTGAGAAAGACAAGGTTTAAAAATGTATTCTTAACCATGTCACTCCAAGTAAGGCAATAAAGCCACTAAGATGCAAAAGAATACAGAGGGTAAATAATATAAGAAAGGGAAAAGCTTTAAGGAGAAAGAACGATAAAAGAACAGGAATTAAGAGAGAATATAACATGATATCATGTATGACAACATGTTATTTGTACTTAAAATGATATCAGGTATGACATTTTATTTTATTTATAATGATATGCATAACAATATGTTATTTGTACTTAAAATGATATCATGTATGACAATATGTTATTTGTACTTAAAATAATTTGATGTATGACAACATGTTATCTGTACTTAAAATGATATCAGGTATGACATGTTATTTGAACTTAAAAGGATATCATGTATGACAAGTTGATGTAAGAAAAAATAAGTATTCATTGATAAAAATGATAGTTTCATAGTTTCTGTTTTCTTATTTAGTTGTTCCTCAGAGGAAAAAAAATCAAGTGAAAATTGAACACCTCCAATTTAGCTATTTTTGTTGCTTTGAAGTATGTTTGCTCTATATAATACTATATTTATAAACGTAATACATTTGTTTCTTTTTAGGTAAAACTGAAAACCCTCAGTGGAACCACTACGATACACCTGATTGATGTCAGAACTAATAACATCAAAAATCTCTAAATCCATAGTAGAAGCCCCAGACTAGATGTGACAGCAATATTCAATGCATGGATGAATGGCATGCATAAAGTGTTAAGATTCTGTCAAAAGAAATTGCGTTAGTACGACACAGTGAACCAAATTTCCTAGCAGCAAACCTAGCAATGGATTCAATATGGATTCATGTCAGAGGAAAACGTTAATCTGAGAAGGCGCAATATTCTCCTGGAGGTTAGCATCAGTCATACTGTGAAAGGCAAAAAAGGTCAAATGAGTTTGTTTTATAGACTCAGGACTTTTTTGCTCAGAATCTGGTGTGCTTTCTTCATGGGAAGAATAGAAAAATAAACAGAAGATCACCGATTCTAAGAGGCATATTCAAACGATTGATGCGTTCAAACCGTGATTGTTTAAATGCCAACGGTTCAATATTGTTATAATTTTTGCCTCTTGAAAAAAAAAAGAATGTCCAAGAAACAAGGTAAGGGTTTTCAGTATACCCATATAAACAATACACACACACACACACACACACACACACACACACACACACACACACACACACTGGGAAGGGCTGATTTCAAAATCCACAAACACCAACGGCTCTACCATATATATATATATATATATATATATATATATATATATATATATATATACTTAATAACAACACCCAAAAATATCAACTATGAACATGCCCACAATGTGCTGACCGTGTTTGGAAAATAAAATATTGCTATAACTCCAGATACATACATAATACAATCCACAGTTAAAAGTAAAATAAAATTCATCCTTGATAATGACTAAAAATTTAGGCCAAAGTTGTTGGAAAACATTCTGGCAAATTTTATATAATGTATTTCCTGACAAAAAAAATTATACAAACACATGAGAAATTATATATAAAAAAAAAACAACCACTACACATTGTCAGTCCTATTCAAAAGATCCGAGTCCAGGAAAACAAAAGAGATTTGCGTTTAGATAAACATTCAAATTCTCTCGTATTGCACCGTAACAACATGGGACATAACTTTAATTTCACCAATGTCAGCTTTATCAAAAAAAGAACACAAGCCTTTAAAGAGAAAATATGTAAATTTATTAGGTGGGTGCAAAATTAATGTCGTTTTCTCACATATGTTACTATGTGAGAAAACGACATTATTTTTGCACCCACCTAATATTTACAGCAATATTACCAACTATTAACACACGTTTAAAAAAAACTACATAACATCAACCTTTTTCTGCAGAACCATTATTATTGAATCTAACATAACACTTTCGAATACATAAAAATCAATATATATATATATAAATATATATATATATGTATATATATATATATATACAAATACGCACGAGATATACTTTAATGAAAATTTCTCAAAACATCCTGCAGCGTCTCACTCACCTTTACACACTTTAGCATCCAGAATATTTTCTAACACTTATTTGAATATTATCTGTTACTTCATTACACGTGACACGTATTCAATCAAAACATCCTACTGCCTCTTACTGACTTTAACATATCTTAGCACCGAGAGTGTTTGTTACACATATTTAAATATTATCTGTTACGTCATTACACGAGACACGTATCAAATCAATAAGAAATAGCCAAACACAGCATAGCATTAATCTGCGTCTTTTCGCTTTCTATCATTTTTATATTTGATCTCGGACGAAGCTTTAATAAAGTGAAATATGTTAAATTAAAATCTGTTTTCCGACTTGTTATTTATCCTATACTGTTATCGGATTCCTATCCATATTCGATATATATATATATATATATATATATATATATATATATATATATATATATATATCAACAACAACGATTTTAATAAACACAGACACACACGTATATATATATATATATATATATATATATATATATATATATATATATATATATGTATGTATGCATATATATATATATATATATATATATATATATATAGAAATTGAATTACCTTATAAGATCCGACGAACAGAAACCAGAAAATTTTTATTTCATATATATATATATATGTATATATATATATATATATATATATATATATATATGTATGCATATATATATATATATATATATATATATAGAAATTGAATTACCTTATAAGATCCGACGAACAGAAACCAGAAAATTTTTATTTCATATATATATATATATGTATATATATATATATATATATATATATGTATGCATATATATATATATATATATATATATATATATATAGAAATTGAATTACCTTATAAGATCCGACGAACAGAAACCAGAAAATTTTTATTTCATATATATATATATATATATATATATATATATATATATATATGAAATAAAAAAACTTTTTGATTTGTGTTCGTCGGATCTGATAAGGTAATTTAATTTATTGCCCCTCTTATCCTTTAAAATCCTAACGCACTTTCGTTAGGCACATTTTTGTCTTTCATTCCGACTCGAAGAAATTGAAATATGTCGTTTATTTATCTTCATCTTCACACACATACGCACATACACACACGCGCGCGCGCACACACGCACACACACACATATATATATATATATAAAAAGAAAGAACAGTAAGATATATAATCCGGTGTTCTTATAGATATTTTTATTTTAACAAAATGTAACTAATGTCTTTCATTTAATTAGAAAATTAAATCCGGAACTTCCATTTTTGAAACATGGTTAGAACTGTGTAGCGGAAAAATCATATTTTAAATCAATTAATTTATTATATATATATATATATATATATATATATATATATATATATATATATATATAAAGTCTTAAGTTATACTATAGTAATGAGTAAAATTGCTCATTATCGCGCATAGAGCGTGTGTTAAATTAATTATGAATACTGCACAAATGTTTTAAAACGCTTACAGTAGATAGAAAATATCGATGTTTGTACTAATAGTTTTAATACTTATTTTAAGTAATATACTACGTCTAATTCTAGGTGGAGCTAGAGATGGATTATTGTATATTTTCTGATAATAATCTTAATAGTTTCGCTAACAGGGATTAATACTTATTTTTAAGTATTATTTTATATTTTTTTTGTTTGTTTTTTTGACAACACCATAACTTAGTTGCCTCCTCTACGCTTCACACCAATCAAAATTGTACAGCACATCACCTCAGCGTTTTTCATTTCACTTCAGATGAACACAGCAATTTTGTCTTTGAAAATGATGACACTGGAATAGTTGACTTGAAATAAAAAAAAACACCCTGATGATGAGATTGTGCTAATGTCGAAAGTACTCGTAATAAATGAATATGTATCAACATGTTAATTTTCTTTCTTCCTTTAATAATGACACTAAAAAGCTTGTCCGTGAATATGAAAGGATCCAATTGAAAATGAGTAGACAAAACTTGTCTACATTATTTAATGAAACACGTCTCAATGAAAACATGCTGCCAAAAATAAATGATATATATATATATATATATATATAGATAGATAGATAGATAGATAGATAGATAGATAGATAGATAGATATATATATATTTGCATATATATATATATATATATATATATATATATATATATATATATATAAGACCCAAGGGACACTCAAGGTAGAAGGTTACTGTATGGAGTTGTATTAGCGTAAGAAGGGGCAAGAAGTGAAGTTCTTGGGCCTAAGCAGGAAAGATAACAGCTAATTTCTAGACATGAAGATATTAAGATTTAATTAGGGAATAACCTTTCAGAGTTCAGTCGTAGACGTAAGGAGAGTTGAGGTAGACTTTAGATATCGGAAACCAACTCCTAAACAGGGAACAAGGGATAAACCTCTAGTCCTGTTCAAAAGACCGGGAAGGAGACGTTTAGAAGTATAGAGTTGAAGTAGACTTTGAAAGAAACAGGAAACCCAATCCTATACAGGGAGGAAAGGGTAAACCTCTACCCCCGTTCAAAAAACTGGAGAGGAGACGTTAGAAGTATAGAGTTGAAGTAGATTTTTGAAGGAACAGGAAACCCAATCGTAAAGAGGAAAAGAGGATTACACCTTTACTCCTGTTTAAAATATCGGGGTGAAGACGTTAGAAGTATAGAGCTGAAGTAGACTTTAGAACGAAGCGGAAACCCAATCCTAAACAGGGAACAATGGATAAGCCTCTACTCCTGTCCCAAAAACCGGAAAGATTACGTTAGAAGTATAGAGTTGAAGTAGACTTTAGAACGAAGACGAAACCCAATCTTAAACAGGGGACATGGGATAAACCTTCTACTCCTGTTCAAAAGACAGGTGAGGAGACGTTAGAAGTATAGAGTTGAAGTAGACTTTAGAAGTAACCTAAAACCCAATCCTAAATATAAAACAAGGGATAAACCTCTACTCCTTTTTAAAGACTGGGGAGGTGTATAAACCGAGCGATAAGCAAACTTTGGGACTCACTATTTGCCCATAGCTAGCAAATAAATGTAAAATAACAATTTTATCTGCGATCGTTATTTATCCTTTTTGTTGTGAGTCTTGTGTGGCTATCGTGATGAGGCCTGACTTATACAAAGTAGACAATGATGCGTCGTGACACGAACAATTAAATCAATCGGTTCAATAAAAACGTCTAAAACTATTGAATTTTCCAAATTGAAACAGCTTAAAACATTTCTGTGTCCCACAGAAAATTTGGTGGCCAAAGCAGTAGCTGTTCTTGAGTTATGCAACAATAAACAGTCAAAAAAGATATTTTGCATGTTCAATTCTTCTGCCTTGCTTTGCTATGGTATCTTCCCGTGGCCAAATAGTAAGGCTCACTTTGCTTAAAGATGGCTTCCCTGATTTTTTTTAAAGAAGCGAATACGGATTTGATTGCTGCCAGGAGATAATTTTCTGTGGTCTACAATTTCTAAGACGGTAGTCATTAATTTCATTGTTTTTTTTTAAAAAAAGGTGATGTCTACTCAAACATCTGTCCCCACTAAATATAATTTATATAGTAAGACGGAATAATGATAGATTAAACCACATACCATTGATTGCTTAGAAATAGCATTGTTTACGTTTTGTTTAAAATTAGACTTCGAAAGGTTCCAACGAGAGAAGTGCTTTTTTAAATAAAGTAATTGAACCTTTCTTTGATATAATGGCTTTCCATGCACTAATGGTATGGCACGGTTACATTAAAAGTCGTTTCTCTGATTGAGAAATAGAATGAAAAATATGAACCTCCTCTCGTGAGATACATATTTTTTGTAATATTTCCCGGGAGATATTTCGAGGCTAAAATATACAGCCAACCGCGGAGGAAATTAACGAGAAATCACTCCAGTATCTTCCCCAACAATTTATAGTATAGCTGGTCACTCGTATTCGAGAATACCCGTATACTAGGGCGACTAGCCAATCCCTATTGCTGACGCTTGCTCAGGCACATTTGTGTTTGTTCGACATCCACATAGCCCACCTGTGGTTTATACTGCAACATTGCTGAGCAGTTCTTAGTTACAGTTTCTGGGAAAGAGCCTGTTATCTAGCATGATCAAAAATCTGAACAAGGCCAGCACGCTCAAACCCTTTTAACTTCATTCTAGCACAGCTATCGGCGACCACCCAGGGGTACTGTCTACCGAATATCACACACAAGGCTTGGGTTAACCCGTGATATGATTTTCAGGCAATCAGGATCGACCCATCCAGTCCGTTAACATAAGATCATGGTGAGAGTTGAACCCGGGTCTCATGGTCAGAAAACGAACATTCTAACCACTCGGCCATCATCAATTCATAGCAATCCGGATAATAGCGTAAAAGCATGATCAGTTTTGAAGGACCATGACATTTAAAACATTATTAATTTTTTTTATTTTTAAAAAGACAATATTACGTAATTATCTTACATACATATCTTATTACCCATTTATATATCTTACTATTTAGCAGCTACTAAATAGTAAGTTATATAAATTCCTTCGTGACGATCCTTAAATTTACAAAAGTTGCCCATTGAAATTTATCTAGACCACATCAATACTAGAAAAAACATATAGATTTAAATATTTTAAATATGAACTCAACTTAATAGCAAGTGTGATAAGTTCAACAAGGCAGCTGATCTAAAAAAAATGAACTACAGTCTGTTGTTAAATGGTGCAAGGTATGGCATGTTAATGTTAAATAACGAAACGGCTTTCTTTTAAGCATCTGACCGAACACTTTTTACCATCAATCAACGTCTTCCCGGACTAACCTTTTCAGCTGACATGAAGTGAAAAGACTATATTGAATCAACTGCTAAGTCTGCAGCTAAGAATATTGATTCACTATATCTTGATAGACAATTCTTCTCTCCAGAATCTATCTTACATATTTATAAATCTACCGCTCGTTTTTTATTTGAATATTAATACCACATCTGGCCTGGTGTTCCTGTTATATATTTAGAGATTCTTGAAGAAATCCAAAGAAGGATTTACAATGTTACTGATCCTGACCTGGCATCTCGGTTTCAGGCTTTTACCAACCATCGTAATGTGGCTTCCCTTTGCCTTTTCTATAAATCCTGTCATGGTAATTGTTCAGATGAACTTTCCTCTATGGTACCTAGCGCAGTACTACAAGGTGTCCCAAAAGTCACGCAACAATTGACAGAAAACGTACATTTGTGAAATAACACTCAGGGAAAATTTGCATGAAATCATCTTCCATAATTCGACCAATAAAATTTCTTAACAATATTTTGTCACATACAGAAACATGATTCCATTTGGTAAATAAATATAAATTTTACAAGGTAGATTGTAGATTGGCGACAAAGTCGCATCATTGAACAATGGCTAGACGTAACCATGTGTTCTATGCTAACAGTTTATTCTGTCGCACTTCTCGCTTGTGGAATTCCCTTCCGACTTCTTGCTTCCCATTCAACTTTGATGTTCAAAAATTTAAATGCAATGCAATGTCAATCGTTATCTTCTGTCTTCTTAATTCTTTTTCTTTTATTTACATAATTCGGACTATTGTCCTCATCTTTGTCGCCATATTTATTACAACGTTTCGGCCGTTGTACGTTCCGGCTTTCTTCAGGTGGTTGGAATATCGAACTTAACCCTTTATTTCGCTCCCTGCGGTAGACTGTTCTAGTACCACGTGCCATGTTTAATAGATGTCAGTTATTAGTTATCTCCTGTTAATTTCCCTCTGAAAGTTCTCCACTGCCTTAATCGGGTATTGAACTCACACTCTTTGGGTCCTGTCACTGGATCTAACCAACGCCTTTATACACCTCCCTTGGGGACATATGTGTATGAATATCTGGGTATTATAAACCTAATGTCTTCAGCAACCATTTTTACCAGTGCTCATATTGCAATTTTTTGTTGTTATTACCGCTTTTCTCTGGCACTTTTTAATTACTGGTTCCCGTATTGGATTCATTTCTATCCTTGGTCGGCTCAGAAGATTTTTGTGGCTTAGCATATGTGCTGATTCCTTAGATTTACGAATTTTCCAATGGTGTTCCTTGTCTATGAGCTCAACCTGTGATCACCTTCTCTCTCCATATGTGGTCAGCTACGCCTGATTTTTCCACTTCCCGTCGTGTTACAGCTTTCTGGTGTTCTTGAAGCCTTACCTTAAGGGGGCGGCCTGTCTCCCCTTTATATTTCTTTCCGCAGCTGCACGGGATAGCGTACACACAGTCTTTAGTCATGTTCTCCTCTATGGGGGGTCTTACTCCGGAAAGATATCTACGAAGTGTCGTCCAGCTTTTGAAGGTTGTCCTGATGTTATATGGACCGCAGATCCTTTGTACTTTTTCTGATAACCCCTTCACATAAGGCAGGCATACTGTTTTCTGGGTGTTGTTGTCCTCCTCCTCTTGTACCCGCCTATCCCAGTTTTTGGGGGCTGCTGCCATGTACCCAGGGTAGTTGTTACGTTGCAGGGTACTACTTATACTGACCAATTCTTTATCTAATGTCTCTGGATCGCCACTTATGACTTTTGCTCGGTGTTGTAAACAGCGGACGATCCCTTTCTTTACGCTTTATGGATGGTGGGAGTTGAAATTGAGGTACTGTCTGGTGAATGTCGGTTTACGGTATACGGATGTCTTGAACCCATGCTCTGTTCGAGATATTAGAACATCCAGGAATGGGAGTGTGTTGTTAATATCTTTCTCCATTGTGAACTGTGTTAAAGGTCTTATTGAGTTTACATGGTCCAGTAGAACACGAACATCTTCCTGGTGTGGCCAGAGTATGAAGGTGTCATCTACGTACCTTAACCATATAGTTGGCTTTAGAGATATAGATTCTAATGACATTTCCTCAAAGTATTCCATGCTTTCTTTTATTGTTCTCTCTTCTTCAAAGTAATTTTTTTTTCTCATATTTTCTAACACTCAGTAACACCTTGCGTGCTAGTGGTTTTATTGTTTAGCTTGGGGTGAAATGATTAAAAATAAAGGAATTTTTAAAATGTTCTTATTGTAAAACGACAGTCATTTAATAATTGCTTATTGACGTTTATTCAAGAGAAGGTCTATTGGATTATTTTTTCGATTCCTATCACATAATTAGCGGTCATGAATTGAATGTAAGAGAGCTCAAGTGAAACATTCGAAATATATAAAAAACGTATCAGACTCAGCGGAAACGTGTGGCAAAGGTTCCCTCTGGCTGCCCTATATTTCTTTATCGTTTCGGTGGACGAGTTGGCGTTCTTATTTTTATTCATTCTCCTTATTTTTTCAATTTCCGTTTTATTTTCTTTCTATAAATTACAAGCATTCGCCCACGGATATTACTTTTAAGATCATTCAGGTGAATATTTTATTTGGTTGAACGATAATTTACATATATGAATAGATTATCGACATTTGTTTATACATTCTAAGTCATGCGCATTCGAATATTCAAATCGTTCGATATTTTTATGCATCCATGGTTACATACATTTTCTTTATCTTTTAACATTCTTTATATCCGTAATTACAACCTCTCACAGCCACACGTACAATACATACACACACATATATATATATATATATATATATATATATATATATATATATATATATATATATATATTAAAGACATTTTTATGTTTAACGTTCTTTTTATAGATACAAGTATTTAAGTAAATGCTCTGTTTATAATAAACAGTATTAAATAACATTTACCGGCCTGAATGTCCGAGAAATTTTCATAGAAAATATTCGTCCTTTGACAGGATTCGAACCTGCATCCTATACGGAACCGTCATTTAGCCTGACGTGCCTAACCGTTCGGCCGCAAAGTTTATAAGCAGTAAATTCGACATTGCCAACCGAACGATCCTTTGTGGCCGAGCGGTTAGGCACGTCAGGTTAAGGCTAAATGACGGTTCCGTATAGGATGCAGGTTCGAATCCTGTCAAAGAACGAATATTTTCTATGAAAATTTCTCGGGCAATCAGGCCGGTAAATGTTATTTAATACTGTTTATTATAAACAGAGCATTTACTTAAATACTTGTATCTATAAAAAGAACGTTAAACATAAAAATGTCTTTAATAAATAAATTGTCGGACTTTGTCCATTTCTTAATATATATATATATATATATATATATATATATATATATATATATATTTGAATATATTTGAAACGGTACAGAAGCGTATTAAGGCATTAAAAACAAGAAATTTTATATTATGGACCATGATAGATTTAAAATAAAACAAACACCAGTCGACCGGTTTCGTCCCCTCTCATCAGAACTGTTAACGGGGAAATTATGAGGAAAAGAAAAGAAGTCTGTTATGCATGACATGAATGATTGGACAGGAAGAATTAATTATTATAAAAGTTATACCAACCAAGATGCTAGAAACGCAGCACAGCAAGTCCAAGCAAACAATCTCTTTGTTTACAAAGAGTAGGTTGCCTGAACCTGATGTAAAGCGTCTCTAACACCTTAAGATGGAATAGCGAGTGCGAACTGGCCAAAACAGAAAACCAGTTCACACTGAAATTCAACGCACAAGTAGGATTCTTTATAAAGTGATCCGCAATCGAAGACCCATACGTGTTACGAATGGTATCACCCAAAGAAAATTTTTTATTCAGTATTATAGCAGGTACGTGTTGTTTAATTCTAACTTCCAACCGCTTCCTGTCCAATCATTCATGTCATGCATAACAGACTTCTTTTCTTTTCCTCATAATTTCCCCGTTAACAGTTCTGATGAGAGGGGACGAAACCGGTCGACTGGTGTTTGTTTTATTTTAAATCTATCATGGTCCATAATATAAAATTTCTTGTTTTTAATACCTTAATATATATATATATATATATATATATATATATATATATATATATATATATATATATATATATGGTCATTTATATATAAATTCTCTGAAGTGAATTTGGTTGTCCGGTCCTGTTGAGCACTATTTAGGTTTAAGGCTTCAGCTCCTGTGACCTGGAACTAGTTTCACTTCATTGTGCGTTTTTTCTAGATGGGAAATATTTTTGTTGTTGTTTTGCCATTTCAGACCATGGATGGATGATCTAACCACCCCCACCCCAACCGTACGGGTTTGGTTTTCCAGTCAAATTGAACTCGCCCGCTTTTATAGTGATGTTCCAAGCGTAGCTTAGATGTGGCACAAGGCTGAAAGTATGGGGTACCCAGTGAGGATCGAACTCGACCAGTGATATATAGGGTATTTATCCTATTACAAGTCACTGGCTACCTGATGATTGTGTGAAAGCACATGAAACTAATAGTAGTGGCCAGTCATTGCCGACCTGGTTATTTGAATCTCTATCTATAAAAGGCAGGATGTCTGTGTGTGTGTGTGTGTGTGTGTGTGTGTGTGTGTGTGTGTGTGTGTGTGTGTGTGTGAGCGCGCGCGTAACAAATGCACGGCTTCAATTTTCGACGGATTTGCACCAAAATTTACATGCACATGCTCCAAGTTAGCGGGAAGGCCAAGACCAACTTTGCATTTCCCAACTCCAGTCAATAGTGGAAATAATCGATTTTTTTCATGCTTCTACGGCAGTTTTCATGTAGTTTGCGGCCATTTTCTACTGGCCAGAATGAGAACCTATAGCTGGCTGCCACGAAGAGACAGGAAGATTCTATTGGCCAGCGTGAGAGCCAACAGCTGACTGACACGAATGTTAACTAGCATGCTAGCATGCAAAAAAAATCGATAGCTGCATTCGTCACAAGTGGGAAAAATTGAAATCTGCATGGCACTTTACTCCAATTGGCTCATACGCTTGCTTAAACTCAACGTTGATTCTGATTCCGCAGAACTGGATTGGGTGTGAAAAAGTATTTGTTGTTAACATTCTTTTTTCATTCGGTTTTTCCAGTTACGAGTCTTTTTTTAAATCGGATGGTTTTGTTTAGTTCTTTTTTCGTAACAGATTTAATGTTTAGTATAGAGCTTAGAAAAAATTCTCTGTGTGAGATAGGCAAGAAGTAAGGCATGTAGCAACATCTGCACGGCAAAGGGCACTCCTTTAAAGGCAAGGAAGGGCAAAAATATTTTAAGTCAAGTGATAGCGATTGCTGTATGAGTCGTACGATTTTTGAATCAAGCACGGGCAACGCCGGGCCATGCTGCTAGTTAATATATATATATATATATATATATATATATACTGGGTTCTCCTGGCGTTTTCAGAGTCAAGCAGCTCAGTTCTTAGAACCAAAAAACAGCTAGACTAACGGCGCGGCACATATGACGCAATTATAGTGGCGAGGGCTTGTGCACAACCACCTACACGTTTTGGAAGAGCCAAATACAGAGAACTGGTGAACTGTATGCCACAAAGTCCCCAAACGACTTGTCCTCCTAGACCGTTCGCCATCTAAGACTACATGATCCAGTGTGTCCTGCTACCCAGAAGAGATGGATTCATGCCTTTCCCAAGGTTATTAGCATGTAATTGAATGTAATGGACTAGTCTGGAATTCGACTCTCCTGTTCATCAAACCCTGCCCATATATATATATATATATATATTTCCGCCTAAGCCACCGAAACCGTGAGATCCCCCCTGGTTGGCGGCTGATGAAGACAGGGTATCGCACGTGATAACACACTTTGTATGTTAAAATATATATATATATATATATATATATATATATATATATA
The DNA here is from genome assembly GCA_963932145.1 of Acanthosepion lycidas. Classification (NCBI taxonomy): domain Eukaryota; kingdom Metazoa; phylum Mollusca; class Cephalopoda; order Sepiida; family Sepiidae; genus Acanthosepion; species Acanthosepion lycidas. Next base: position 35,561,223 of record OZ010584.1, on the reverse strand, counting down.
TATATATGTATATAGAAAAAGTTGCAAATTAAAAAAATAATAATGTTTTATTTTATGAAAGTATTTATTTATTTATATATATATATTTGATATTTCAGATTGGCCTCAATCTTTCATCAGAAATAACTGTTTGTTACAAATAAATTAAAATTACTGTTTGTTAGCAAGTAGCGTCCGTCGCGAGACGCGGACGTCACGTGATATCAAATGTCACTGTTCGGATATTCCTAACTTAGAGCTAACTGTAATATATATATATATATATATATATATATATATATATATATATATATATATATATGTATGTATGTATGTATGTATATATACATATATATATATATTTATATATATATATATATGTGTGTGTGTGTGTGTGTATAATTATTTATTTAAAAATATGATTCCAACACGCTACATAAGAGTTCTCATGTTTCAAAACAAGAGCCGAAAACTTCAATATAATTATTTGAATTAAATTGAATTAAAGTAAACTCTGTTCCATCTTCAAGCGAAATTTTTTTTGAATAACTTATTTCTGAAATTTACGTGTTTTAATAGCATATTCATTATTGAAATCAAAATTTCCATGGTAACGGCTAGAGCGATTGTTTAAATAGAAAGACATTCTGTGTCTTTTGTATTTATCTATCGTCTTTTACAAACATCCATTCACTGATGATGACTCATGCAAGTCGAAACCTTGGACATAGACTTGCTTTAGGTTAATTTTGCTTCTGCATCAACCAGGTTTGCTGAATGTGGTTTGCAATTTGGAAAAAACGATGGATTAATTTAATAGATATAAAATGTCTCTCCTTTTTAATAAGACTTGTTTGGAAGGACAAATGCTGCCAAATTATAATATACATTATGTCCATATGCGTATGTGTTTGTCTGTGGTTTTATATCCGTAAATAAATGAAAGATTAGCTAAATTCATTTAAACATTATCTACCAGTAATGAATTCTCCTTCATTTTCAACAACTGCTGCCCAACGAGAAGGCAAATGTTCGACCCCACTTTTAAGAAATCTAGCGTTCCCCGCCCAAAAAAAAAGAAATCCTTGCAAAACAGTTTTCAACTTCTTGCTTCTAAATATTCTATCACTTTTGGAATGTTCTAGCGCGGTTTTCCTAACCTTTTTTACCCGATATACAAATGAAAGTCATTCCCGCCTTTTCTAATGGTCGTTTGGTTGATTTTGTTTAGCAGCATATCAACACCTCTATGGGTTATTTAATGCGAAAATCTGAATATTTTGAACGCAATTGTATGCCTTCAACTACAGATAAAATGTATCTGCCCTCAAGGACACATGGCCTGTTGAATAAAAGTGTTGGTTAGATACAGTGACTTGACCTAAAGTGTTGTGAGTTCAATACCTGGCTACTGCAGTGATGAACAAAAACTTAGAGATTTGAGTTAAAGGGTGATAACTGAGACCACCGGACGAAGCATGGCTCACGGAACTAGAACAATCTAAAGGGTTCAATTCGAAATTATTACCTGAAGAAAGCCGGAGCGTACAATGACTGAAACGTTGTGAGTATGGCATTAATGACGCGGATAACATGCCGGAAAATGTAAATAATAAAATTGTTCGTCATTATTTATATATATATATATATATATATATATATATATATATATATATATATATATATATATATATACTTTCATAGTGTTTTGATTTTGTTTGGAGGTTCACTATTTGCCCATAGCTGAAATCCTTTAACAGATGTTCACACCTCGAGTCAGGGTGGACCCGGGAACAGCATCAATTAAAAGGTGGTTCCACGCTCCTGAAAGTCTCCAATCTCTAGATCAGAGGCCTTGCTGCCGGATGTAGTTTATCGTCATGCCAGGACCCCCTTTCCTATGATTACCCCACTCAAAATATGCATTCCAAATAATATGCATATATTATTGAAAATCTTCATTCTTTTCCAGGGTCTTTTCCAAATTTAATGGCAATACAGAACGATTCAGAAGCCATCGATGATTTTTCTCTTGTCACAAAGTCACAAGTCATCGTGGCCGAGGTTTTCTTATCGCTGTAACGCAGCTTCCCTGTGTCTTTTCTATTAATACTGGTGAACTTTCCGTTATGGTACCTAGACTTTATAAATTACGCTCAGTACTTGATTGGCGGTAAGATCTCATCATTTTACAGTTGAAATGTCTAGATGTAACCGTAAATTCTATGCTAACAGTTTCTTCTATAGCACTTCTCGCTTGTTGAACTCTGTTCCGGCTTCTTGCTTCCGAGTCAAATTGGATTTTCAAAAATATTAATGCAATGTTAATCGTTATCGCCTGTCTTCATAATTCTTATTCGTTAATTGTCTCCTCTACAAGATAATAGTTTTTTCTCATATTTTGTAAAACTCAGTAATATTCCTGTCTTTTGTAACTTTTAATAAATTTTGTCTTTTTGTTATTTCTTCTAAACCTTGTTTGGCCATTCATTTACTAAGTAGATTATGCATTGTTTTTCTCTGTCTCTCTTTCCTTTAATCTGTCATGTGAGTATCAAATTTTCCAGGCACTCTTTCCTCATTATGACCCATAGAAATTAGTAGATTCTCATTGAAATAAGTCCGCACAGTCAACTTAATTTTTAAACATTTTATTAAAAATTGAGGTCATTTGGCTATATTTTTAGACTACAAAACGATCTTAATTTTTTGGGACACCCTGTATATATATATATATATATATATATATATATATATATGTGTGTGTGTGTGTGTGTGTGTGTGTGTGTGTGTGTGTGTGTGTATATATATATATATATATATATATATATATATATATATATATATATATATATATATATATATATATGTATGTATGTACGTAGTATGTATTTATAAATGTAAGAGACAATAGGTAAACTGTAATATTAGCCGACGCGTTTCGTCCACTGTGGACTTTTTCAAGGCAAAAATGAAATGAATTTATTAAAACAATTTAATTGATTTCGTTTTTGCCTTGAAAAAGTCCACATTGGACGAAACGCGTCGGCTAATATTACAGTTCCTATTGTCGTTTACATTCATAAATATTGTCTTTTTCTACAGATTAACTCTGAGAAATTTTTCATATATATAGTCATCTACAGACATACTGTTTCACAGCTCGTCAGTGTGTTTAGACATTGCTTCAAGCTGGGAACGAAACCTGGCCGATTTCGCATCACTCAGAGAATCTACCATCAAGCTATCGTCGCACGGCAGAGGGGAAGGGATTTTTTTTAACCTTTTTACTATGCGAAAGACGTCGATAGTTAGGAGAGTTAGATTCAAGTAGAAGAGCATTGCATTAGCAGCAGCAGCCACTGTTTATAAAATCACGCCTTCCTCTCCGAGAGCTCAATTGAATATATATATATATATATATATATATATATGTGTGTGTGTGTGTGTGTGTGTCTGTGTGTGTGTGATAACACAGAACTTATAGATAGTTTTAAACAGACAAAACCCCATATTTTTCCCTTAGAAAGGTAACGTTTTTTTCGGCTAACACCTCATCAGAAAAATCATTAGCTATTAGGTTGGTGCAAAAATAATGTCGTTTCTCACATAATAACATAAGTGAGAAAACGACATTATTTTTGCATAATAATAGTCTTATGTAACGATAATCGCGGGAAATAGACATACTGAGAGGAGACGAGAAAATACGATTAAAATACGATTTAATATTAAAAGTGGATGAACAAAAGTGGGGTTTTAATCCGGTTTCTGCCCAGTGTATCTGAAAATGCCGTATTTGGAGAGGGGCAGCCAGATTCTGGTAAATAGTGTCTGCCTGTGTTAAGTCGTGTTTTCCTGCCGTCAGGACACATGTTGTTGTTTTGTTTTTTTGCACTGTCCCTGCGTTCTCTTCATTTGCTTAGGACAGTTTGCCCTATCTACTAAATAGTTTCGTCCTTTATACATCGATGCGGATCATCAGCGCCTTGAAAGCCGTGTTGCACAACATGCGCCAGTTAATATCAAAAAGGGTATGAGTACCCGCGAATCACATCTTAAGCAGACGGCACAATATTACGCGATAGGTCAACACCTCGTGGATAATCTAGACTGTGCATATAAATGCAGTGATTCGTTGTTTTCCCTTTTGGGCAAAGGACGGTTGGCTAAGCATCTTCACATCTTAGAAGCAGTATATATTAAATTGCATCGATCGTCTTTGTACTGACAGAAGGAGAAATTTATTCGTTCTCTTTCCCTACTGGTTAGTTTGTGAGTCTATTGTAATGACAAAAGCAGGCAGGTGTATGCTTTAAGACAAATTTATTTAACTGGGAATACAAGGTACGCGTATAGTGTCCTTTTATAGTCACAGTAAACAGAAATAGCTCCCTCAAAGAGGAGAGTAACAAAACAAGAGGACACCACACTTTACTTTATTTATAACATCTATATTTTCCTTTTTAAACTCACTGGAACTGTTTACTTTGCCATTCCCCCCTTTTCCTCAGCCCCTTTTTTAATAATAAATCTTATTTTAATCGTAGTTCCTCGTCTCCTACTAATATGTCTATTTCCCGTGATTATCGTTGCATTGTACCATTCACTGATGAGTTGGACAGAAAACGCTTATCTTTTCAAAATGGGAAATGGCCCGGATGGTAGCACTTGTTAGAGTCCCAGCTATGGGCAAATAGTTAGCCCACAAACTGGGGATTAAAACACAATGAAAGTGTAAAAATAGGTTTTAATACCATCAATACATTTTTGTAAAAAATTATTACCAGCAATTAATTTTTGAAGAAAATAATTATTACCAGTAATACATTTTCAGGAAAAAATATTACCATGAATATATTTTTGGAAAAAAAATATTACCGGCGATACATTTTTGAGAAAAATATTACCAGCAATAAAAATCTTGTCGGCATTAAATAATCCATTGAGGTTGATATGCCGTAAAACAAACCAAACCAAACCAAACCGCTACTGGGTGTTGACCTCAATGTTCACTTTTATATTTACATACGCTCTATCCTTGATACTCTTGATATTGATAACTTTAACCCATAAATATAGCATACCGTAGAACTATATCCTTATATATATATATATATATATATATATATATATATATATATATAGCCAAGTCTGCCACAAGGCAATACGGTTAGAACAATTAGTGAGGATCGAAATGACTATACAAACATGATTATTAAGATTATCTTGCTAACCTCTGGTCCATGACAAAGTCCTTCGCGTAGAGTCGCTGCACACCCACACAGATATACTAGGTCTGATCAAAACGTACCATGATGGTTACTATTATGTTAACGAGCCTAAAGTACACAGAGTGAAGCCACTTGGCACAGACTGACATTCAACTCTGTCAGGCATGTACACTAAGTTATGATGTATATACCAGTACTTGGAAGGAAGGAGTGTAGAGTGTGATCGTCTCACCTTAAGACAAAGTTCCATATCAGTGATCATGGCATTTGAAGCAGTCTTCGGCTTAGTTCAACATTCCCCAGGTACGACAACCACCATATTCCCCAGATTTCTCCCCATAAAACTTTTTTTCCTCTTCAAAAATCATATCTTACTTGAAAGGAACAAGAATTGAAGACATCGAGGCAATCTAAGAGAAAATGACGAGGCAGCTGTTTGCTATCACAAAGAGGAGTTCCAGGAAAGCTTCCATTAATCGAAACTATGCTGGATAAAGTGTGTGACTTTTAAAGGGGACTACTTTGAAGTAGATTAAATACCGAATTGATATGTATTGTAGTTTTCTTTTTATACCACTAGTCCCGATACTTTTTGACCTCGTGTATATATATATATATATATATATATATATATATATATATATATATATATATATATATATATATTTAAAAATATGATTCCAACACGCTACATAAGAACATACTAAAGAACTTTGGATTATTTACCAGTTCTTTCCTATTTTCTATATATTTTCACACCTCTTATGTAGCGTGTTGGAATCATATTTTTAAATAAATAATTATATTTATGCTCTACTTTTGTATCGAGCACTATTTTTTAAAAAATAATAACAAAAATACTAAAGAACTTTGGATTATTTACCTAACCAGTTCTTTCCTATTTTCTATATATTTTCACACACACACACACACATATATATATATATATATATATATATATATATATATAGTCATCCACAGATAGACTGTTTCGCTGTATCACAGCTCATCAGTATGCCTAGATGTCCGGTTGCCGCTAGCTATTGATCGAAAACCGGCTGAATCGGAGAATTTACCCCTTGGTGCACGACAGGAATGAAGGTGAATTTAAGCATATTTATTTTAGATAAACCTGCCAGAACCCGATTCGCTTTATCGAAGAGTATTGCATTAGTAGCAGTAACAATCACTGTTTACAAGCTCATACTTCTTCCCCAGAGAGCTGAACCGAAAGAATTTTCAGGGGCATATATATTGTCATCAACAGAAAGACTGTTTCTCTGCATCACAGCTCATATGTGTGGTTAGACGTCCGGTTGCTTCTAGCTAGAATCGAAACCCGGCTGAATTGGCCTCAGTCGGAGAATCTACCCCTAAGCCGTTGGCGCACGGCAGTGATGAAGGTGGATTTAAGCGTATCGAGAGAAGGGGTCTTTTACTAGCAGAAGCACCAATAAAATGGCAAAGTATTTAAAAATTAATATAGACTTTAAGAAAAACAGAATGCTGAATACTGTCTAACTGAGTTCAGATGTTTACATTCATCAGACAACTGCTATCAAAATGTTATTAAAATTCTATATGTGAACAACCCCAAAAAGAGACCACATTGCAACACATTAGAAAAATACTTGCATTTCAGAAACAAAAACAGATAATGTAATTTAATAGACTAGACCCAGTCAGGTAAACACACACTATGTAACACTTTGCGTAAATAAACAAATATCGCCTGAATAAACGCCCCATTGATATACTTGTGTTTGTGTTTCTAAAACTGCTTTTTCCAAAACGCCCGTTAAGCAGTTTAAAAATCCAAATATAATGACTTCTTTTATTGCGCAGTGTGAGAAAAGACTTCTGTGTGAAGAACACATTTCAGAACGAAATCATAAGCACTTTATGAGAACCCCGGGGAGTAATGGATAGCGGCTCGGATTGAGGAATCAGAGAGCCGAGTTCGAATTCCAGTCGAATCCATTACATTCACTTACGTGCTAATACCCTTTGAAAAGGTATGAATCCTCTTCTTCTCTCCCACTATCTATTGGTAAATAGTAGGACAAACCTTGGATGGCAACTGGTTTACCGCAGAAAGAAATGGCGAGAAAAAATCTGTCTCGTCAGTCATGTATCGAAATATACATGATCGCCCAAGCGTGTATCACGCATGGCACATAACTGACTGAACAAGGCTATTGTGTCATCTTCGGAAGCAAAAGTATCTTAAAGACTAATAAACGAGCTATCATAGATTCTATAGTAATAGAAAAAAAATTTTTTTTTAATCATAAGTTTCTTTTTATATTAAAATAAATTCGTGACCCATTGAGTCACTAACGGTTCAGGTTATAAAACACTGAAGTTTTTTTTTGTTTTTTTTTAAGCATTTCACCCCAAGAAAGGCGGGAAGCCACTAGTACGCAAGGGGTTACAGAGGATTTGGAGCGAGAGCAGATAGTTATGATAGAGGAGAGGATGAGGAGAAGGATAGTGGATAGATCAAGGCAACTGAAGATGTCGATTGACATTACATTTGAATAGTTGGAGATTAAAGCTATCAGGGAAACAGGAGTAGGGAAGGTAGTTTCACAGGCTAGAGGTGCGAGACATGAAGCTATTGGAGTAGAAGAGGTGACTACATTTAACAGTTTTAACAGTGAAAGGGTGAGTGCGGAATGCCAGCCTCGTAGGACGCTTGAATTCGCGAAGTCTTGGAACCAGCGAAAACATTGAAATGAAAGTTAATTTTAGTATGATTCAGTTAAATATTTCGATTCGTTCGTGTTATCATTGATCTGGTTTACAAGTCCATGTTTAAAGTTTTACTGATTGCTTACAGTATTTAATAGGAATAGAACTTTCGGGATAAACTTGAACTTTAAATCAGATTAACTTAAAAATGTTTTTTTCAATATTTGGCATATTGAAAAAACATTTTTAAGTTAATCTGATTTAAATATTTTAAAGTCATATTCACTTGATGTTTTTTTTAAAATATATATTCCAAAAAATATTTTTTAAATATTTAAAATATTCTTTGTTTAAAGAAAACTGAAATATAATTAATTACTCTACAAACAACTAGACAAAACAGCAAAGCGGGATCTTTTTGTGTCTGTCTTTAACTTTAAAATATTTTAATTAAAAAAAATTTCTGTTTGAAGAACGTTAAAATAAAAATACTTACTGTATAAACAACTCATATTTTTAATCTTATTCACTTAAATCAGATGAATTTAAATCATTATGCACCGGACGGACGCCCCACACAAGCATGTAAACACGCACGCAATGACAGACTTTTAGTATTATACAAACAGATTAGATGTACCCACGAAAATTTTCCCGGCTTTCCTAGATTTTTAATTTTTTGATAACTTATAATTCTTATTCTAATGATGAAATACGTTTTTTTTGTGATTTCTGTAAATTAACTGTGGAAACTCCACATTTGATCATTTAATATTTGAGCTTAATACCATTAATAAAATATTGCAATGACAATCATAATTATGAACGTATCTCATTGTTTAAAGAAGTGGTTACGAACGAAAAAATTCAGAATTGACAGAGATTTTATTATATATTTATAAAACAGGCAAAAGGTTTGAGGCCAAACTGCATTTCTTAAAAACACCTTAAAATGAGATATTTTTGTATTTTTAAAGTAAAATATAAAACTTCAGTAACTACAAGTGTATTTGGTTTTATTTTGACAAAAAATAAGCACTTACCTATAAAAACAAATATCGTACAACAGCATCATATTTCGTTTTCGTCAATAAAACCACCATCTGCCTTAATTACTGCTTTACAAATTCTTGGTATTTTTTCCAACAGTTTTTGAAAATTGTAGATGACAGACTTTCTCAAAAAATCTTCATGGCACTGAAAAAGCTCATTCTCATTTTTTGGGTATTCTCTTTGAAGGCTCCTATCGAATTCATTCCATACTAGCTCAATGGGAGATAGATCAGGAGATTGTGGCAACCACGTCATAAGTTTCAAAATTTTCTTCATTTTCTTTTTTACACAATATAAAAGAATGTTTTGAATCGTTGTCTTCATGAAAGCTGATTTTTTTTCTAATTATGCGTAAACCAAATGGTATAGTATGTCTTTGCAAAATCAAATGATATTGTTCGTTTATCTGATCCTCTTGACTTAAATCAAATCTCCAACCCTCTCTCTTCCAAAACACCCTCACGCCATAAGAGATCTACCACAATGATGAACTGTTGAAACCACTAATTCGTCATTCTTTTTTTCTCAAGCTCTCTCCTCTTACTACAAAAAAGTTCAAATTTGGACTCATCTACCTACAATATATTTTGCCGCACCTTCAGTATCCAGTTATTATTCATTTTTGGCCATAACAGTTTTTTTCTGCTTATTCACCTTCTTTGACAATAGTTTTTGATGGCTATTCACCCTCTGAGCCCTGCTAATCTTACTCGATTTTCCATAGTTGAGAGCGACACTGGTTGCTGCCGAGAGGAATGAAGTTCAGCTGTGAACTCTGGAGCTGTTTTCCTTCTATTTCTTTTGCTTTCAATAATCAAGTGTTTATCTTCAGCAGCAGCTGTCCCTTTGGGTGCTCCAGGTTTTTTTGTCTGTCAACAGTTTCTAATTGCATTTGTAAGGAATATTGCATCCTATGTATAGCAATGTTCAACTTCTTGACAATTTGTCTTTGAGAGTAGCCTTCTTTGAATAAAATTTCAATTTGCGCCATCACCTCAATGCTTAGCTGCTTTGATTTTGCCATTTTGTGCAAATTGCTTCACAATTAAAAAAATAAATTTAAAAAATACTGTCGTAATTTTTTCCCTCAAACATACAAGTTTTGTTTACAACACTAGTCAGTGCTGAATTATCATTAAAGCCTGTATTAATATTTAACTTAGTTGAAAATGTTGGTAATTTCAAAAAGTCTACTGAGGAGTTAATGATGAAAATGAAATATAATGTTTCTCATACAAAATATTCATAATCTAGCAAAATGTATTGTAGACAGATTAATCCAAATTTGAACCTTTTAGTAATAAGAACCTGGAGAAAAGAAAAAAAAAACTAAAAAATTACTGAAATTTTATCTTTTGCTTTAAAAGCAAATACAAAAATATCTCATTTTAAGGTGTGTATTTTTATTTTATTTTTTTATTTATTTATTTTTATTTTTATTTTTTTTTTTGTAAAGAAATGCAGAGTGGCCCCAAACTTTTTGCTTGTAGCGTGTATATATTTATAACACTTTTTTTTAAAATAATACAAATAAGAAAGGTTTCATTTAAACAGTTTGACATTTACACAAAACGCCAATATATATAAAGATATTTTCTATGCTGACAGTTTCTTTTCTCACACTTCTCTATGCTTTCCAGCCAACTTTAATCTGTAAATATTTAAATGCACTGTCAATTGCTATCTACTGTCCTCCTGATTAAACTTTTCTCTTCCCGCTCATTATTAATGTTTCTGTTCATAATCCTTCTACACTCTGTAACCCCTTGTGTCTTAGTGGCTTTACTGCCCTGCATGGAGTGATACCGATTAAAAAAAAAATATGTAAACAACTCTAACATCATTAAGTTCAAATAATCTATTTCTGTTTCTTTCTGTTTCCCGTTTTTCTCTCTTATTTCCATTTTACTGAAGCAGACGTTAAACGCCTGATAGCTCTCTCTCTCTCTCTCTCTCTCTCTCTCTCTCTCTCTACCCTCCGTCTTTTCAATCAAATCAGTATGGTCTACTATTTAGCTGAAGTAATTGCAAGGCGAAACGGACGTGCGAAGAGGCGAATGGATGAAACACAGAATGGCGGGGTTTTGCCAAAGGCAATGTTACCATAAATAATTATTTTATTTTCAATTTTTTTTTTTTTTCATATTACTATCGATTTAGTACACCCGATCACGAATATTAATTTTTAATTAAATTTTATAAAAATATAAATTAAATTTTACAAAAATACTGGGAACAAATATCTTATGTGAATTCATTGTAAACTGGTCCTCCTACGAAAGCAAAAAACAATATATGCTCATACCGCGTGTTTTCTTAAAATTAAAAAAAAAATTAAGAGAATTCTGAAATCTGAAATTCTTTTTGTGTAAACTGATATAGATTAATCCCTCTAGATTGCGAATTTTGGATGTTTTTTTTTTGTTTTTTGTTTTTTGTCTCATTTTAAGTTATCACGCAGTATGAACATGTATTGTTTCGGCTTCCACAAAAAAATTTACAAAGCAAACTGAACCACATATTAACTTTTATAAAAAAATTAATAATTTTCTTTTAAATATTCATGATCTGAGGTACTTACAAATGGACTCTTCCACACCTATATAATATGGTTACCAACTCTGAGTAAAGGGAGTCACCAAGTGAGGGTCACCAAGTTGTAGCCATAGAGTGAGTGAATGACTGTGTCAGGACACCAGTGAGAGAAAGTACTCTCCAGTCTACATTTACCTTTGTACTACGTTTCCGAGGATATACTATTTAACCTTATGTCCGGGCCCGTGTTATCTTTCTATGGTTCTGCACCATAACACTTATCTATCGTGATATGGAGGAAAGGAATTTCAAAAAATAATTATTTCTGGATGCAGTGTCTGGTGTGATCTATAATGATATTGAAAAAACATAAAAAAAAAGAAGATATTTCTAGTCGTACAGTACAACTGCAAACCGCAGAATTATAATCTGAAGATATTTGTAAAACCCTTAGGGTCAGAATGAAACGACATCGAATTCATCGAAATTCATATTTTCATTCTATCCCAGTTTTAGTTCCTAAAGCAAAAACTCTGTTATTCGATTCCTTATCCACGAAATAAAAATAAAGTTTCCCAAAATTGATAACAGCTGATGAATAAAGTGTAATTTCTCGCTTCGCCGCATGGAATTTACGAGGTGCTAGAGTCCGTATATTTGTCCAGGCTTTCCATAACTCCAAGGTCCGCGATATGCATATCAGTAGGGTTTGTTTTTTATCTGGCGAGTGCATGGGCCTCTAGACGACTTAGTAGTGAAGCAAATGGTCCTGGAACCAATTTCGTGTTACACGCAAAGATTATTTTTATTGAACAAAACATCAACACCGGCAACCATATCGAGAATAAAAAGGTAAGAAACCGTTTTTTATTAGGGTTCCTTGCAAGATTTAACGCTTTTACAGAGCACCAAAACCTTGCGCAACACCCTGCTGGCAAGTTTGATCACGTCGTGCTTGTCAATAATATTACCCTTGTGAATCGACGACTAGGAAACTCCATAGAATGTAGTAAGTCGACTAATGGGCTGAGCGGCAATATATGTAACAAAACATTTATAGACATTGCCCAAGATAAGGCTCGGAAAAAGGGCGCCATATCTTTCTGATCCTCATCAGCCATTCTTTTCTCAATATCACTATAAAATAAGTACACCAGATCACTAATATTATATATATATATATATATATATATATATATATATATATATATATATATATATACATATATATACATATATATATATATATATATACATATATATATATACACATATATATATATATATATATATATATATATATATATATATATATATATATATATATATACACCAGATCACGAATATTATTTATATATTTATATATATACACACACCAGATCACGAATATTATTTCTTAAAATATGTTGAATTTATCAAAGTTAATAGGTGGTTCAGTTTGCTATTTAAATTCCGATAGTACCTCTTATTCTTTCGAGAACCCGACGTCCTAAAACGATTTGAAATTATTATAGAACATTTTGTTTCTTCTCCGACCTCTTCTCTTCGTTCTGCGTCCGAATAAAGCAAGCTTTCTCGCCCATAGAACAACGTTTTATTGGGCTGTTACCTGGAGAATAGCCAATCACTGGCGGTTGCAACACTGTTCTATTCCATCATTTGAGTCATCATCATCATCTTTCTTCTTTTATGCGCAGTTTCCCTTTAAGGCGTAGGCAGTGTAGCCCTTCACATCTTCTTGTCGCTTGTAGCTCTTAATAAGTTTTGTCTTTTTGTCATTTCTCTCAAAATTCTGTTCTGCGATCCAATTGCTCAAACCTATCAAAATATGTCACGCGCTTCTTTTCTCTGATCCTCTTTCCCTCTGACCTGTGAGTGTCAGATTTTTCAAGCCCTCTTTCCTCATTACGTGCCCCAGAAATTTCTACTGTCTCTTCCTGATATTAAGTATAAGTTTCCTTTTTGTTTGCATTTTCTCCAAAACATCGCCATTGAACACATGTTCAGTCCAAGGTATCCTCAGCATCTTTCTGTAGAACCACATTTCTCTTACCTCAAGTCTCTTCATCTTTGAGGTAATTGTCCAGCATTCACTGCTATATTGGAGGACTGATATGTAACCGTTCAGTACGCTTTGCTTTCTTTCTTTCGAAGTTTTTCTGTCTTTTAATACTCTGCTTAGCTTTGGGAAGGTATCTTTCGCTATCCCAATGTGTGATCGGATTTTGGTGTTGCTCTTTCCGTCCTCTGTTAGAACACTTCCCAGATATTTAAATTTTTCTGCTTGTTTGATTTTGGTATCCCAGATTTGCATTTTGGGCTCATGCTGACAACCATGGGTTCTGTCTTGTTTATATTTAGTCCTTTGAGCAGATTGTCCAGCATTCTCTGCCATACTGGAGGATAGTTATCACATAAGAGTCCAGTACTCTTTTCTTTGTTTCTAACGTATGGGTTCTGTTTCTTAATACTCTGCTTAGCTTTTGATTGGACCTTAGACTCAACTCAAATGTCAAGTGCAGCTCATACATACGATCCATGATTAAAAATGCTGACAAAATGGTCGGTCCCCTGTACCGCTCCAGTAATTAACTGACTCCTCGTGCTCTCTTCTAAATTTACAAGAGCCGGATCAGGCATAAAATGAAGTATTGCTGCCATATATGGGAAGGAGCTACCCAGCCCACACTTTCCAGTCCCGACTGGGTCCAAAGGCGTCTCCGCGTTCTTGTGGGTGACTAATTATTTTCCACCCTACAAGACTTTTCTTACGTACGAAACAGTCGCTAGCTTCTCACTGCTCTATCGCTATTTCCATGAAAAGTGCTCAGACGAACTATATTCCTTAGTTCCACCAGTTCTAACATTTACTGGTAAGCTCCGCCATACCATGTACATTTGTAGTGAACCACCCACATTCCGTTCGTCTTTCGGGTTCCATTAGTCAGATGTAAGTTCCATTCGAACAGCTTCTTCCCGCGAACCGCTGCTCTCTGCAACCGACTCCCAAGAGGATATTTACTCGATCAATGCAATCACTCGCTGCCATACAGGAGGACAGATATCACGTAACAGTTCAGTACTTTTTTCTCTGTTCCCAACGAAATTTTCCTCTTTCTTAATATTCTGCTTAGATTTTGGAATACATCTTTAGCCATCGCAATACTTCTTCGCATCCGAAGTGTCATCATCATTAAACCGATATTAACTAACTCTTGGTCCTTGCGCACAGCTGACACGAGTCGGAAGTTTTTCTAAAGTTGTTTGTTGTTTTGGTTCTAAGCAAATGATAAAGATTGCAACTGAAAATAATAATAAAAAGAATCAAGTCTTTTATTTATTTTCTTGTTTTTATAAGGAAAAAGGTGTGGCGCTACAGGGAGATGCTGAGGATGCCATGGGCTGAACATGCGAGCAACGACGAATTTTTAAAGAAAATACAAACAAAAAGGAACCTAATATTTAACGTAAGGAAGAGGTAGTTCAGGTTTCTCAAGTACATAATGAGGAAAGTGGGCTTGGAGAATCTGATACTCACGGAACAGATAGAGGGCAAGAGGACAGATGAAAACAATGCGTAATCTATTTCATAAATGGATGGCGAAACAAGGATTATGATAAATAACAGAAAGGCACAATTTATCAAGTGCTACAAAGGACAGGAAATTGTGGAGACCAATGATCGTCTACGTCCTGAGGGAGGAGCACGGCACATAAAGAAGGTGATTTAATACAATCATGGGTTTATATTTATATACTTCTAGTTACATCTATTTAATAAATTTATATATTTAATGGATAACGACGTGGATTGAGGGATCGGAGAGCCGAGTTCGAATTCCAGCCGAATCCATTACATTCACTTACGTGCTAATACCCTTTGAAAAGGTATGAATCCTCTTCTTCTCCCCCACTATTTATTGGTAAATAGTAGGACAAACCTTGGATGGTATGAATCCTTTTCTTCTCTCCCTAGCTAAATAGCAGCACAAACCGGATTCTATAGCCTTGGATGGCAACTGGTCTACCGCACAAAAAAATAGCAACCTACTGTGGGGAAAAGAATCTGCTTCGTCAGTTATGTATCAAAAGATACATGATCCCCTGAGCTTGTATCTCGCATGGCACATAACTGGCAGATATATTTATTATTACCGATATATAACAGAAAGACAAAATTTATTAAACGGGATTTATTTATTATTATGATAGGAAGATTATAAAAATATGTGAACCAACTATAATGAAATATTTAGTACAGTAGAATCGACCGGACTAAGAAGGCTTTCCAGATATGGGGAATTGGTTACAAAGTCTGGATACGAGGGATTATATTTAGATTAAAATAAAACAACTGAAATCAGGTTTAACATTTATTTTCAATGTTTTATAGTAAACAAAATGAGCTAACATATAACGGAATTGATTTTAAGGAAAAAAATAAATTATGTAATGTTAACGAAAATTCATTAAATTAAGTCTGCCACGTATGCAAAACAAATAATGTAACGAGGATTTTTCTTTTATCGCTGTTGCATGTTGATTCTTTCTCTTCTAATGTCATTCTCAACTTTTTCCGCATTTCGTTTTGTTTTTGTTCTCGAAATTTTTTAAACGAAAAGACACTTTTAACTCTGCGTGCGTTATTGCAATCGTCATAGCTGAATGCTGGCTTTCTTTCCATAAAACTGACAACCTTTTCAATAGCTTTTTCACTTTCAGTCCAGGTTCCATCACAATCATGCATTTCGTCGCTATCTTGTTGCAGATGTGTCTCGTTGTTATCCTTTCCTCTTGCTCCCATCATCTTTTGCACCAATACAAGCCATTAGGGTGAAATAAGCATAAGCAATTATCCAAAGTAAATTTCCTGAAAAACAGAAATTTCAAATCACCCAAATAGTTCAAATATACACATGAAAATCATGTCCGGATATGCGGGATTCCGGATATGCGGGATTCCGGATATGAGACACTCGGGATATGAGAGATTCCGGATATTAGGGTTTCCGGATATGAGCGATTCTACTGTATTTAACATTTTATAAAGCGATAAATATGTAAATATTGTTTAATTTATAAATTCATAAAAATTTCTGTAAACAAGAAAATTTTATAATCTTGAAAAATAAATTTATTCTTGTAAATAAACAATTTAATAAATAAATAGTGTTCAACATCTTTGTTGTCATTTCTCAAGAACAAAGAAAAATGTATAAATTCACTTTCATGTGTTTGAGTTTTCTTAAAATTCTAATAGTGTTTTTTTTTTTTTAAAGAAAGATTTCCACGGGAGTTAAAAGTGTATACAGTAATAGCGGTGTCAAAGGAATAACCGTCCTTTTGACACAAAGATTTTTGACGGGCACGAAATTTAGACATCGCCAAATTTGCTTTCTGGATGTGTTTTCTTCTTTACCCACTTGAATAATTTAATCAATTTAATATAATTGCATATTTAATGACGCCTATTTTATTACACATTTTAAATCAGATCTATTTCATATAATTACGCATTAATTACTTCGCATTTATAATTGCATATTTTAATAGCATTTATTTAATACCAGTTTAAAAGACACCCTATCAAGCGACATTTAAGCTAGCTCCTACGGAAGGCTCTTGATTGAGCGTACATCACGATAGGTAGGGAGGTGTAGATGCGACAGGCAACAATAAACTACAAAAGAACTCAAAATGGATCGTTGCACTTAACTATTGCATTAATATTTAAGCTTGCCTTTTAAAAGTTCAGCGATAATTCTTCTCCCGCTACTTAATTTAAAGACAATTTGATGTACGTAGATGCTCACTTTCCGTATAAACAATTCTTTTTTTTTATTTCATGGGTGACTTTCGCTGAATTTTGAAATTAATTTCGATTATTCTTAAATTTATTTTCAAGTTATAAAAATTGTTATCGTACAAAAAAAAAAAAAAAAAAAAATTGTCGCCAAAAATCACGTAAAAATTCGCCGAAAACAATCACAGTAATGAAAACTTGTGAAACCAAAATTTCAGGATTGCGGGACTGGATCCGACCCGGAATGGTTTTAATTTGCTCACGGGGTCGGCCTGATCCCAAAATTGTATGATATGTGGGTCTACGGCCTCTAGGAGTAAAAGTGTGACACAGTGACACACTGACATTCGCATTTATTATATAGATTATACATTTATAACAAAAATGAAGAAGAGACTTGAAGCAACAGAAAAGTGATTTCCAGAAGGATACTGGGGACACTATGGACCGGATATGTGAGCAACGACACAGTTTTAGAGATGAAAACAAAAAGAAAACTTAGACTTAACATCAGGAAGAGACAGTTGGGCGCATAATGACGAAAGTGGGCTTGGAAAATTCGATACTCACAGGACGACTTGAAGACAGAGGGAAAACATCACGTAACCTAATTAGCGATCTTCAGTTAATGGATGGAGGAACAAGCTATAAGAAAGATAACAAAAAGATAAAATTTATTTAGAGGTGCAAGGTACAGGAAACTGTGGAGAGCTATGATCGGCTACGTCCTGAGAGGACACCGCCTATAAAGAAGTTGATTTAATATAATTATGCATTTATATTTACACACTATTTCATATAGTTATATATTTATTATTACATGTTTACATTTAAATCAGTTTTACATGTATCTAATATAATTACACATTTCATACAATTACGCATTTATAATTAAACCTTATTATAACAATATGATTTAACTACGATATTTATCTATTATCGCCGTTGGCAGAACTCGTTGACGAGTATTGGAATGCTCATCTGTGTGAAATGAGTCTCATGTCGGATCTGAAGAGACGTCCGCAGCCACCGCGTGGTAGTCTTCAAGGGATTGAAATTGTTTGGTTGATTTTGTTTAGCGGCATATCAACATCTCTACGGGTCATTTAATGCCGAAATCTAAATACTTTGTGCGGCAATGTTATGCTTTCAACGACAGAGATTTAGTATCTAATTTTATACTTTCAGAGTAAAAAGTATATTTTTTAGATATATATTCAGTTGGTGCATAATTATCAAGCGTTTTTGTAGACGAGTTATTTCTTAATAAAAATTGCTGTTTAATTTACATCTTTTTAATAAAAATATTTCATTTTCAGATTATAAAAATATGTGTTAATAATCATACGTCCCGGAATAATCATTTCAAAATGTTAATATTGAATTTTTATGTTTCTTTTTCATAATAAATATTGCTTAAAAAACGCCTGATAATTATGCACCAACACAATAGTTTCTTGATCGTAAAATGTGTGTAGATATATAGTTTGTAGATCATAAAATTCCTAAATTGTGTATATATATATATATATATATATATATATATATATATATATATATATATATTAAGGATTTCATCTTAAGCATAGGCGGGAGTGCCACTAGCACGCAAGGGGTTACAGAGAGTGAGAGCAACAGTAAAGAGGGGTGTTTGAGGAAAGGATAGAAAGGGCGGGGTTCAGAATCGAGGCAACAGAAGATATCGATTGACATTACATTTGAATATTTGAAGATTATAGCCATCAAGGAAGCAAGTAGAGGGAAGGGATTTCTACTGTCTTTGGAGTAGAAGCAGCGGTTACATTTAACTGCGTCGACAGTGAAATGGTGGGACCAAGATGCCAACCTAGTAGCACGCTTAAATTCATGTAGTTGGAGTACCAGTGAAGGTAGCTCGTCAAAGCAATTGCCATGAAAAAAAAAAAAAAAAAATATATATATATATATATATATATATATATATATATATATATATATATATATAACAAATATTTTCATGGCAACTGCTCTCATGAGCTACTTATATATATATTTATATATATGTGTGTGTGTGTGTGCGCGCGCGCGTATTCTTACCGATTTACTTTGCAAACTGAATCGTTCGGATTTTTCCTGAAATTCACATCTTGTATCCGAAACGTAAATAAACCAATTTCTAAAACTTTAGGTTTTCCCAGGTACACTAGCCTGTAGACGAAACAAATACTGCTTAAAATAAACTAGGCGTTTACTCAAATATGGTTATCCATTAAAAATAACGTTTGAAATAATAATAATATCTTGGATTTAAAAATAAAATTCACGAATCCTTTAGAAATTTCTTCGTTTACGCTTTGGATACGAAACTGAGCAGACATGTAAAATATGAACGATTTAAAAGTCAAAAAACGAACCTTGCTTTAAAAACCATACTAGATCATATATGTTTTACTATCTATTTAGTATAATAAAATATTTATTATTACACATTTAAAATTAGATTTGTTAACATAATTACACATTTTTAATTTTTTTATTTAAAATTACGTTTATATAATTATCCTCTTGTAATTAGATAGATAGATAGATAGATAGATAGATAGATAGATAGATAGATAGATAGATACGAGCAGACTGAGATAGATAGATAGATAGATAGATAGATACGAGCAGACTGAGATAGATAGATAGATAGATAGATAGATAGATAGAGAGAGAGAGAGAGAGAGATACGAACAGACTGAGATAGATAGATAGATAGATAGATAGATAGATAGATAGATAGATAGATAGATAGATAGATAGATAGATAGATAGATACGAGCAGACTGAGATAGATAGATAGATGTGAATTGCAATAACTAGTGTTAAATGAACAGGACGCTTACACAAAAATAAAATATGTATATCTTGTTAGTGGATATTTAAACTTCGGAGCTGCATCTCCTATTCTTAATTATTGAACTGTTAAACTTTTTTTTTTTAAATAAAACCTTTTTTTTTTTTTTCATTTTTATTTATTCTATAAAATTAGAACTAAATTATATATCTATAATATTTTACATATGTTGTTTGAAATACCAATGCTATGACAAGTAGTAACCAATGGGCACCTGCTATTCACCAATATAGGTTTCAAGGTGATATGGCTGTAACCTTTGAACTGGTTTAATCAGTGTTTTTATCAAACATTTATAATGGTTTTCTAGATTTTTAAAAGAAATATCCGAGATGAAATATGGGAATTGGTTTATTTCAGATAATTGATTTTTTCAATTTTTCTTTTCATTTCACGTCTCTGTAATCGAAAACTGGAAAATCGAATTCCGGATAATCGTGTAACTATTGCACATGTGGTGCCACTATGATCCTAAGGGGTTATGGAAATCGTGGCGGAAAGTAAATCTGAATTAGTGAAGATTTACTTCTCTAAGTTGTTAAAATTCAACTGGGTGCCGTATTTTATCAAATATCTCTATCACTTCGAAGGAAAAATTTTGGAAATGGAAAATGTGACTTATTTATGTGCTTCAAATGAAAAAATTTCCATATGTATTTTTTTATTCATTTTTTAAAATTGAATTTATTATTTCACCATCAGGGGAAATTAGCTTACCAAACGCAAAGGTTTCCCTGTTAAAATCTCTTATGGAATTGGATGCTATGACTCTACTGACCTACAAATATTAGGATTTATTGTCAACATCGAAAGGTAAAAAAATGACACTGGGTCAGGTTAAATGTGAAAAAAAATTCTGAAAACGTGTGTCTGAGATGAAATATGAGTTGTGTCAGTAATGAAACCGGGTTGAAGGCCCCCAAAATGTATGTCAAATCCAAACTGCAAAATACAGAAATCGCTCGATTAATGCGCATTTGATTAATGCATTTTCGATTATCTACTAAAATTCGATCAGTGCACACATAATACTCGATTAGTACTGTAAAACGTTCTTCAGTTTAGCCATGTTAATTGAAAATTGATTTTTTTTATCGTTACCGATGTACATATTAGCCGCACTAATCGAGGGATTCCTGCATATATTTTGAATATAATTGTATGCCTTCAACTACAGACAAAATGTATTGTTGGTCATTTTACTATAAAAATATTTTGCTAGTTATTTTTTTATATAAAAATTTATTGCTGGCATTTTTATACTTTCATATTGTTTTTGTTTGGGGGTTAAATATTTACCCATAGATAAGACCCTAACAGGTGCTACCACCCTAGTTCAGGGTAGACCTGGGAGCACGCTCCTCAAACCTTCCAATCTCCCGATCAGAGGCCTTGTTGCCGGATGTAGTTTATCGTCATACCCAGGACTATGTTCGAAATATAATAATAATCTTAAATCTGATCATAAACAGAACGTGCTTGGTAAGACAAATGAATTTCAAGAAAACATGAGAATAGAAAAGAGTACATGTAAAGAAAAAAGGAGGAATATGAAACACACACACACATATATATTTGTGGAGAAAAGTGTATGACAAATTAGAAAATTTTTTAGGTCATCATCAAACTAAATTTTTTTTATTTTCGTTCAACTACACATGCGCACGAATGAGGGATGCTGGGATTTTTTAAAAACTTAATCTAACTGATTTCATTTCTTTTATGTGAAAATTTCGACAAAAATAAAAAAAATATATATAATTGTAAAAAGACAATATATACAAAGAAAAAAGGAAAAATTTTCTTTACCAACACGTTTCGTCCCTCTATTTTGCCTTGAAGTCCATCGGCGGATGAAACGCACCGGTAAAGAAAAGTTTTCCTTTTGGCTTTATTCATATACAGGGTGTTCCACAAAAATGTACTCACTCTTCAAGTGACAATGTTTCTTGATTGGCAAACAAGATTAATGGCTAAAATTAAGAAATATTAAATGTTTACAAAGAAGATTAATGTTTTAAATATTTAATTAAATTAAATGTATGTTTATAAATATTCAAACTGACAACGAAGTCAAAAAAAGAGTGCATTTTTTGTAGGACACCCTGTACATATATATGGCGGACATTCCTATCGTGAACGATAAATGAAGGTCAGTTATGTGCCATGCGTGATACACGCTTAGGCGATCATGTATCTTTCGATGCATGACTAACGAGGCAGATTCTTTTCCCGCAGTAGGTTGCCATTTCTTTCAGCGGTAAACCAGTTGCCATCCAAGGCTACAGAACCCGGTCTGTCCTGCTATTTATCCCTAGCTGGAGGGGTGAAGAACAGGATTCATACGTTTCCCAAGTACATTAACACGTAAGTGAATGTAATGGATTCGATTGGAATTCGAACTCGTATCTCCGATTCCTCAATTCGAGCCGCTATCCATTACTTTAAGTATTATTTAATCTAAATATGTTGTATACTGTTGTATGGATTCATCTATACAGGCATCCCTCGATTATTGTGCATTCGATTAATGCGTTTTCGATTAGTGCGCTAAAATTTTTATCTACCAAAATTCGATTAGTGCATACATAATACTCGATTAGTGCGGGAAAACATTGTTCAATTCAACCATAGTAATTGAAAACTGATTTTTTTTTTATAGTTATCAATTAATTAAAAATTTTGTAAAATTTTAAAATGAAAAATGGGTAAATATTTTGTTTGTTAAGTATAACATTAAGTAATTACAGTCGTGTTAAAAATGGATGTTATGAACAGATAAATTTTATAATATAAATTTATAATAAAAATATATATTTGAATATTTGTCTATTAAAAAAATTTTAATATTTCGATTTTTCCTTCAAGTTTATTTTGAATGTCTTAAAATGAAATTTCTAATTTTCCGTTAGAAAAAAAAATGAATGATTCACATTTATTAAAAATTATCGAAATATAAAAGATGCATGCATTTACTATTGAAAGATTATAAATAAAATTTTCAAATTAAAATACGAAAGATTATATTTTGGAAAATTTGAAGGTGTATTTTCTCATTACCGCCAATTATATGAAAAACAGAAGACCATGCCGAAAATCACTCTAAATAAGTTTTTCATAAAAAATCAGATTAATAAACATTAATTCATAGCATTTTTATTGCATCATCTCATATGGATGTATATTTTAATTAAAAAGTACGCAAATTAAAAATTAATTGTGAATGACTTTAAAATTTGAGGTTCAAATGACATCATTTCCTATAAGTTATTCGGTTAATTCGTTTTTGACTAGTGCGTGTCTTTTAATGTACTTATTAGGGGCACTAATCGAGGGATTCCTGTACAAGTTTTCCTCTTCGAAAGTGTCTCCTTCGAGTCTAACGCAATTTCCCAACCTTCTCCGCCATGCCTCCATGAACACCTGGAAGCCTTCTCCTTGGCAGTTCTGTCGTCACGGCCGTTTGTGACGGCTTCCACGCCAGGAAAACGGGTCCCCCAGATGATCACATACCCAAATCTTTGGTGATAATCTTTCAAACGCTGTTGAGGTTCAAGACCAGCTCGCTAGTGATCAGTCAAGCAGTCAGCCGACGATCGCCACGCACCACCTGCCTCGAGCGCTTAATGTTGGCATCAGTCATTCTCGTTGAAGGTCTTCCCCTTCTGGAGTCGGCTTTCACGTACTCGAGTCCATCCTTTTGTGCCACTCGAAAAACCCGGGAGCGAGACATCGTCCCATCTTCGTTTCACTTCCTGCTGTAGTCCG
>OZ010584.1:35502279-35534779 GCA_963932145.1 Acanthosepion lycidas | reverse complement strand
CACTGGGATCTATAACCCTGAATTCAGCCAGTGAGATGAAGACGTGGCATCCCTTATTCTTACACTGGTCAACAACGGATGCGCTACGACAGGATTGCTTGCCCCAAAGTGTACCCTACGCATGAATGAATACATTTCCAAATTTCAACCCAGGTATATGGCGAGAACAGTTTACGTTCTCACCCTATGACCACACCCGTTTATAGGTGTGATACTGCTGATGATGACTCACTAGGTCTGTGTCACATGCGCAAACGGCTATCAGTTGCATGAAAGCAGAGCGTTCTTTCATTAATATTAGCTAAATAAGGTCATAAACATTTTCCGTTTTTGTTTACCAAGAATTAGCATCATTCTTTTCGCTAAGTGCGCCTGGAAGCAAGATTGCTTGCTGACTTGCCCTATCTTTTCAAAGTCGGAATAGATAGCTTCGCATATCGTCCGGTTTTACACACCTCCCCGATCTTTTGATCAGGAGTAGAGGCTTATCCCTTGTTTCCTGGTTAGGATTTGGTTTCCGGTCCTTTCTAAAATCTTTTCCTTCTCTTTCAATTCCCTTTGACCCTTGCGTCTTAGTGGCTTTATCACCTTGCTTTGAGTGGTGTCTCTTACACTTTAACCCTCTACCTTGAGTGGCCTTATACAGAGTGAATATCATTGAAAAAGAAAAGTGTCGGCATATGGTAGATTGGGATGTATTTAACATATTTGCTAATTCACGGCTACTTTGATGTGGATTGCTTTTTGCAGACAACTTCAGTGTCACACCATCAAAGTCCAATCAATGCCCCGGTTTGGATTAATTTTCCATCGATGTTTATCCAGAACGCAGTTTTATAAACCAATTTCTTACTTGTCGGCCAGTTAGGACCCGTTGACCATAAACTGCATATTTTTATAAATGTTGCCATAGCGTTATTTCCTTTCTGGAATTCCCATAGAATTCTTTGACGTAAATGCACATTCAGACCCTCCACTGACGGGATTAAGAAATGTACTTTTTAATCCACTCTGTACGCTGCCATTGCCTTGCAAAACCTATCTTCTTCTTCTTTTATGAGTTGCGACCATTCCGGGCATAGACGACAATGCATCTCCACAGCTACATATCCCTTGTGACCCCTAGCAGTTTTCCTTTCCTTGCTAAGTCTCCCAGTATCCGTTCCACCATGCATTCACACAAATTCGTCAGTTAAATGACTTACTGCTACCAGACTCTCACTCTCTCTTTCTCTTTTGCTTTCAATAAGCCCCATGAGTGTTAGGTTTTCCAAACCCTCCTTCCTCTTTATGTTTTCAAGGAATTTCAGATGTCTCTTCCTGATTCTGTGTATAAGAGTTCTTTCTTTTTCTTTGAGATTTCTATATTGCTTACTCGCTCCATCCATTGAATTCTCAGTATCCTTCTGTAGAACCACACTTCCGCTGCTTCTAGTTTTCTCCTCATACGTCAGCGGGGATGGTCCAACATTCACTGCCATATAAGAGGATGGATATCACTTTGCAATCCAACACTCTTTTCGTTTCTCAGCACATTGCTTAGCGTTTGGAATGCTTCTTTTGCTAATACAATGTATCTTCGGATCTCGGTGTCACATTTTGCTCCCCTCTGTTAAAACACTTCCCAGATATTTAAACTTCTGCACCTGCTTTGGTGCTGACATCTCCAAATTATAACTCGTATCGAGCTTTTACTCTTTCTGAGGGACACCGTAATTTCTGTTTTCTTACAGTTGATGGTTCGTACTTAACTGATTCGTAGTTAGTATGATAAGGGGGTCGTTCTAAGAAGTTCTAAGCTTCACTCAAAAGAAGTTGGAGAAACAAGGCAGTTTTTTACTATTTTTCAATATAGTCCCCCTGGACATCAGTGTCTAACGACTGCATTGCAATCTCATCAAAGGAAAAAGGGGGCGTCCTGGTCCCTCCAAAAAAACTCCTCCACAGCATATATGATCTCAACCCTTATTTCCACAATGGAGACTACGCAGGTAGGATTTGAGTTTAGGGTGCCAACTGTGAGAAAAAATGTACCATGACGCAATTCACTTTGCCAGAAATTTTGAAACGGCATATTGTACTTCTTGGCATTCGCGCCGGAAGCTCCAATACGAACATTTCAGAGTGTTTATGTGTCAATCTTAGAAAAATGCAGAGGATTCGGAAAGAGTTGGATGAGTCTAATGGTGATTACGAAGGTACAGCAGCTCGGAAAACTCATTATGATCGTTCTGATAAGGAAAGAACTCTATAGTTTGTTGGTGAGAGTCTCAGCCTCAACACAGACGCCTACACCAAGTGCCTTGAGCGGGTAGTGCTGCATTGGGTAAAGAGGGTGACTGCTAGAAGAACCTATGTCTGATAACAGGACGCTGCACCACGCCTCACAAGCAGGAGAACCCAGTCATGATTTTCTGACAATTTCTGCAACCACATCATCCTTTACATCTGGCCATCTAATTCCCCAGACTGCAATCTCTTGACTATTATATGTGGGATGCAGTTGAGCAAGAGACCAACAAAACTCCTTGCAGCATCAAATATGAACTGAAGGCAAGGATTATGACAGCATTAACCAACTTAAACAAGGAGACCGTCCACGAGTTGCAGGAATCGTTTGGAAGCCGTGGTTGAAGCCAATGTCGATTTTATTGAATACATTTACTCTTTAGTATTTCATGATATTTTTTATGTAATTTTGGTAAAATCTTTTAAAATGAGTTGGAAATATTATCTTCATTTTTGCGTAATTTAGACGACAGTTTATCCATCGCACCCTGTTGTATAAAGTTTGAAGAATTTATTGGAAAACTATGGGAGATACTAAGAGACAAAAATGTTTGGCGTGTTGTCAGACGAACATGTATTAATGATGTTATTGTTCTTGTTGCTAGGGTTTTTGTTGTTTTTTTTTTCAAATATCTCCTCTCTCAAAAGAAACGCTTCTTTCTAAACCCAACATAAGCAAAACTTTTTAACTTATGCTTAAAATATGAGAATAATAATGGCGAAAATAATAACATTAATTCAGTTCCGTTTAACATGCCAGAAATTTACTTCACTCCATAATTTCTGTTGCCTTTTCCTTAACGCCGAGAGATTTTCGAATATTTTAGAGCGTTCTTTAATTCAAATTTGAACGCAGAACGTTATTCTTTCTCAGCCTTATTTTTCTGTGCGCATAAATATGTCATGCTAAATAAAATTTCTATATTTGCCCTGATAAATTTTCTCAAGTAACGAAACGCTTCGACATGAAACTTTTTTTTTTCTCTTTGCTGATACTGTCTTTGCAGATCCATTTATTTATATATGAATGTTACACAACACACCCGCACACACACCCATTTTGATATAGATACAGTTTCGCCTAACACTGAAAATGGTTACATAAACAAAATATTAAATAAAAAATTTGTGTTCTTAAATAAACTTCGTTAGATCATATTGATGTCATGCATGGCGCCAAAGGCCGTTTCGAAATAACTAAACTGTCAGCTGCGTACACAACCGCTTTCCCATGATTATCAGTCTTGGCGAGGTCTAACTTTCTTTGAAGTTTGTGGACTGGCGCTACACAGTCACAAACAAAGAACTGTACCAAATAAGAGAAGCTATATCAACGTTAAGAACAACAGCAGTAACAACTAAAATAGTACATTTAAGTCGAAAATAAAATAGAAAGCATTATCAAGATATTGACGTTTCATACTTCTCCGAAAAAAAAAGAGTCAGGAAAGAAGCCCAATACTGAAAGATCGATAACAGTTAGTGGACATACGAAAGTTATTTTTCTGAAAAATTGTCCAAAGAGAAAGATTTTATTAATTTTAACCGACAGCACCACAGTCTGATCGATCAATAAATGTTTTCTTTTAAGGAAACGTATAATAATCCCATATCGTCCGGTTCACACGCCTCTCCTGTCTTTTGAACAGAAGTAGAGATTTATTTATTCTATCCTGGTTAGGACTGAGTTTCCGGTTCCTTACAAAGTTTTTTCCTCCTCTATCACTTTCAGTAGTTCCTTGCGTCTTAATGGTGCTATTGCCTTAAATGGGGTGAATTGATTACATATATATATATATATATATATATATATATATATATATATATATATATATATATATATAATTATTTATTTAAAAATATGATTCCAACGCTACATATGTCTTATGTAGCGTTGGAATCATATTTTTAAATAAATAATTATATTTAGGCTCTACTTTTGTATCGAGGACTGTTTTTTAAAAATAATAACAAAAATACTAAAGAACTTTGGATTATTTACCTAACAAGTTCTTTCCTATTTTCTATATATTTTCACACACACACACACACACACACACACACACACACACACACATATATATATATATATATATATATATATATATATATGTAATGAAAAACAAACCACTTTAAGGTACCATTACGATAATTTATTTCACCTAAATCCTTTTTTAAGGATTCAAGATCATCAGGTAAAACTTCCAACAACGAATTGAGAGGAAAAATGGGATTAGAAATTGGTGGGTAGTGTAATTTTTGTAATTTAATAGAGGGGGTTGAGAGTGGTAGTTAAACAGACAATATAAAGTATAGGGAGGGGTTAATTTTATATCTCTCTTAAGTATGTTTTATATTGGAGTAGGAGGAGTGACAATATAAAACATACTTAAGAGAGATATAAAATTAACCCCTCCCTATACTTTATATTGTCTGTTTAACTACCACTCTCAACCCCCTCTATTAAATTACAAAAATTACACTACCCACCAATTTCTAATCCCATTTTTCCTCTCAATTCGTTGTTGGAAGTTTTACCTGATGATCCTGAATCCTTAAAAAAGGATTTAGGTGAAATAAATTATCGTAATGGTACCTTAAAGTGGTTTGTTTTTCATTACATATTAGATCTGTCCTCACATTGAGCTCTCAGGATTTCATCCTCTTTGGATTTACCCATTCGGTTTACCAAGTTCCTTATAACTTAATTATATATATATATATATATATATATATATATATATACGAAGTTGCAGCCTCTGTCTGTCTGTCTGTTATCGAACTCTTCCTTGGGTTTGGGAGATATACCCTCATAACCATATATATATATACTGAAACTACATTACTCAGGGTAAGAATATTTCATTTTGATCATAGAGGATCCTCAGCGCCCCCCCCCCACCACCACCACCAACACCACCACCACCACCACTGAAATTGTTTTCCATTTGATATAAATTAAATTTAAATTTGAACAAGAGAATGACTCCTTGGATAAGTATATTTCATTTTAATCAAAGGGCGGGAGCTCAAAGAGCACAAATCTTATATTGAGGGTCCCCGAAGGGCATAAACATAAACTTCCTACTGAAATTTTGCCCTATAAATTAAATTTAAATTTGAACAAGTAAATGGCTCCTATCCAAAATATAGAAGGAGAAAGCCAGAAGGTTACATCGGCAAGATCATTTTGATCAAAGGGGCTCCCTGGAATGCACAACTCCCCACTGAATTTTTTTCCATTTGATTTAAATTAAATTTAAATTTGAACAATGAAATTACTCCTATCTAAAATATAGAAGGAGAAAGCCACATGATGGAGTTCATATGGGCAAGATCAGTGAGTAATATAGAAATGCATCATTTTTCTCCACCAATCATAACAATGGTTTAAAATCAATTATCATTTTCTTTAGAAAGTGCCTGAAACAACACCACGGAATGAACCAAGTCTTGTGAGTGAAATTGGGTAGACAGAACTGTTTTGAAGTCGTCGATGATTGTGCTAGAAAGAATTTACAAGTCATCATGACCGAGGGTTTCAGTGTGCTGGTTTTCTTCAAAAGATTGATCACGTCAGATTATGCGCTCTCTCCCAAAAAATAAGTCCCACTCAGCATAGTTGCAGTCTAAACCACTAGTGAACACTATTGGTTGAGCAGGCTCCTATAATTGGGATTTACTAGACGGGTGTGCCCGGAAACAGGTAGTGGCCGGCTATATATATATATATATATATATATATATATATATATATATATATATACTTACGTAAATATTTAGTGAGTTGCTCGTGCAGATGTGAGAATTTTTAAAAATCATATATATTTTAAAAATTCGTATATATATATATATATATATATATATATATATAATATCTATGTTGGACACACTACAACAACGTTGTCTCGGCAACTAAGTTTTTATTTGAATAATATGTCCAACATTTGTAAACATTTAAAACATACCTGTCCACATTCGCAATTCAGAAAAATTCTTGTTGAAAATACTTCTATACTTTTTCACGAAAAGAACAAGTCTAAACTAAAAATTCTCGAAGTTATCTATATTAAAAAATTGAAAACAAACCGTAATAAAATTAATTAGCACTATTAAAACTTTTATTTATTCACACACACACGCACATATATATATATATATATATATATATATATATATATATATATATATATATATATATATAAAAAAGTTAATGATCAGAGTTAAATTATACCGGGAAGCAGTAGTATAAGAAGAATGCTCAATGCACGTATAAAAAGATAAATATTTAACATGTAGACCTTTTAAGTATAGAAAATTGGTGAAATAAACCAACTTTATTTCCCGACTACAGAGAAGTATCTTGTGTTATAATAAACGTGGCTTTTAGACAATGAGTTTTTCTTCTTTATGTCATCAACACGAATGGAACAAAAATAATGATTGTGCTAGAAGACAAAGTATTTTTGTTAATCTGATAACAGACTCATCTCTATGATAACAGCCAGGATTAAAGAGGATATTGTTACGTATGAATATATATTAGAAATTGAATAAAAATTTCCGAAGTCTGTAATAGTGAATCTTTAAAAAATGCCTTCCACACATCTTCCTCACATTTAAGTACAGACGAGACGTAAAAGTTTATTTTTTCTTGTTAAAGAATTGGGGTAGTTGGATACGAACGACTATATCAGTACTGATTGATGGTGGAATAAACGCACGGGGTTTTTCTTTTCGGTGCTGTAACAGACCTTAAATTATGGACGGGCATAATACAATTGTTCGAACAAACACAAGACCGGGACACGGTACGGCACCGTGAACCTCTCTGATTTCGGACCATGAGTGTATCACCCACGACACTTTAGACCGCCATACCTGATATTATCAGAGACTTTGCTTTTGTTTTTTCTTTTGCTGTCTATAATAACAAGTGCAGTAGGACGAAACTTGAAATCTTCACGCCATTTCCAAAATCAAAGACATCTGTTGACACAATCAGCATTTCCACTGTAGATATCATATTATACGGTTGGCCCAAATTATCCCACCAACAGAGACTGGATCAGAGTTAAGAGTTAACTTCTATCGACAGTCATTGAAAACATACATTTGTTTAATTATGTGCTCGTTTATTTTATTGCCTCTCGACTCTCTTATCCAAAAGCGCTTCCTTAAGTCTTGAAGACCAATGTCTAATATTCCAACATACCATTGGTTACACACAATTCCTAACTGTTCATTCCTAACTGTTCATTCCTAACTGATAGATATTTAACACACACACACGTACTAACTGATAGATATTTAACACACACTCTTTACGTACCTTCTTTTTTTTTCTTTTTTTTTTCTTTTTTTTTTAAGCATTTCACCGCAAGCAAGGCGGGAGCCACTAGGACGCAAGGGGTTACAGAAAATTTAGAGCAAGATGAGATAGGATTGATAGAAGAAAGGATGAGGGTAGTGGATAGATCAAGGCAACTGGAGATGTCGATTGACATTACACATGAATAGCTGGAGATTATAGCTCACAGGGAAACAGGAATAAGGAAGGGAGTCCCACAGGCGAGAGGTGCGAGACATGAAGCTATTGGAGTAGAAGAGACGGCTACATTTAGGAGTTTCGGCAGTGAAGGGGTGAGAGCGTGGTGCCAGCCTCGTATGGCGCTTGAAATCATGACGTCTGGGAACCAGCGAATGCAGCTCCTCGGAGCAATTTCCATGGAAGTATTTGTAGAACAGACAGAGGGAGGCGACGGCGCGTCTGTGAGAAAGTGACCGTAGACGAGACGACAGAGCAGGGCCAATTATATTGTATATCCGCCTCTGGAGCCTATCAAGAACCCCGAGGCAAACAGAAAGGGCACCAGACCATATATGGCAGCAATACCTATGTATATATCTACTTATTGAGTTTGGAAGATAAGTTCTGTACATACTATTTACCTCTACTCAAGGAAGTTTTAGGGAAAAATGGAAAAAAGACACACTTCAAATGAGAAAGAAACAACTGACATTTCTAGGGCACATGATGAGTATTGTAACCTATGGAATAGAATAATCAAACGAAGTTTGGTAATGAATGATAATACTTAGGACAAGAACAACACATATAAGATCTGCCAGCGGCAGTTATAAGTAGTAGTCAACTGCAAGAAGTGAGTCAATGAATTCCACAATGAACCTCCAACTGCAGGATATCTATCAACCGCCCTACGCCGTCAGATGTGGCACAAGGACGGATTTAATGTGGGGTATCCAAGCCCATAGGTTCGGCCTAAAATTCCCCGTAGACCTTCGTCTGGGGATCTTCTCTGGCCGGAGGCACATAGTATAAACCAGTACAGCTGGAGACGAATCTCTAACTGCAGACCAACATACAGTATTTACTACTGTATTTATGTGAATGGGGACATATCCATTATTGTCCATAGGTATGCTACAACAATGAGAAAAGAAGGGTTGGAGAATTTCGCACAAATAGGGCATACTGACAGACAGAGGAAAGCAACGATTAATCTAACGAACCTGTGTAAATGGTTAGTAGAACAGGGATTACGAGAAAGTTGTGGAGAGCTATGACCATAAAAATTACGGTACCTAGAAGAGTATTAGAAATAGTTATGTATATATATTTTTTATGGCTACAAGCTTTATTATAGCGGATACTTATTATTTGAAATAGACGTCTCGTTTTTTTTTTGTTTTTTTATAATCAGTATCACCCAATTCAAGGCAGTAAAGCCACTAAGATACAAAGGGTTGGAGGGTGTGGAAGAATTAGGGACAGAAAGATTAATAATGAGCGGGAGGAAAAAGTGTAATCAGGATGACAGTAGATAGCGATTGCTTTTAATTTTTTGCAGATTAAAATTGGCTGGAAAGTATAGAGCCGGAAGGGAGTTCCACAAGCAAGACGTGCGAGAAAAGAAACTGTTAGGGTAAAACTTACGGCTACATCTAGCCAGCTCAACTGTAAATTGATGAGATCTCGACGCTAGTCTAGTACTGCGCTTAAATTCAAAAAGTCTAGGTACGATAACAAAGAACACATCCGAACAATTAGCATGAATGTGTCTATAGAAAAGGCACGGGGTAAACAACTTTACGGCGGTAGGAAAGTGACTGAAGCCGAGACGCCAGATTGAGACCTATAATATTGCTGATTCTTCTTTGGATTTTCGGACTATATGTGGCAGCAATATTCTAAGCATGCACCAATGGTAGACATCTAGATATGTAAAGTAGATTCTGAATAAATAAATAAAAACTGTCTCGCAGGACAGAGTGAACCAATTTTTATTTATTAAGCATTATTATGTCAGCCGATCTGCGTATTCAAGAAGCCCTGGTAACGAAAACGTTACCCCTGGCACGACAGTTTGGTCCGATATGAGTTACCACACTAGCACAAAGAAATTGACAATAAGAATCTACATTTTATCCTGTAGGGTGCGATGGGTAAATTGTCGCGGTATTATATTGTTTGTTTTTGATTTCGTCGACTGCACGTTATTGTAGTGTCAGTTGGGCACCATCTGTGAGGGGGGAAAAAGCTACATAATGCAATTCACACTTTCATTTTGAAACCGTATGCTGTGCGGCTTGGTATTTGAGCCGAATGCTCCAATGCGGACATTTCAGAGTGTTTGGGTGTCAATCTGAGGACAGTGCAGAGGATTCTGAAAGAGTTGGATGAGTCTAATGGTGATTACGAAGGTGTTTCAAATGATTACTAGTCATGGCGACTTTAGTCCTCCATTTATCTTCCCACAGGGTCACAGACTCATCATGGAGGCCTTGAGAAAGTAGTGCTGCCCTGGGCCAAGAGGGTGGTTGCTGGAACACCCTAAATCTGGCAAAAGAAGTCTGTCATTGCTGTTAGACAATTCTTGCGACCAAATCACCCTTTACATCTGACCACCTAATTCCCCAGACTGCAACCCCCTTAATTATTATGTGCGGGGCGCAGTTGAGCGAAAAACCAACAAAACTCTTTGTAATACCAAAGATGAACTGAAGGCAAGAATTATGGCATCATTCACCAACTTAAACAAGGAGACCGTCCAGAAGAGTTGCAAGAGATTCCAAAGTTGTCTGAAAGCCGTGATTCAAGCCAATGGCAATTTTATTGGATAAATTGACTCTCTAGTATTTCAAGATATTTTTGTGTGATTTTGAGAAATATATCTGTTAAAATAAGATGTCAGTGTTATTTTCATTTTTGCCTAATTTAGATGACATTTTATCCATCGCACCCTGTAAGAAAGAAAATGCATTACCTTAAAGCAGATTATATTTATTACATATCCGAAATGTAAACAAAGCAATTTCTAAAGAATTAATGAATTTATTTTTAAACTGAATTCGTTTTACTACTTCAAACATTTGAAGTAATAAAATAAATATAGGATTAAAACTGAACCCATTAATTCTCTCTCTCTCTCTTTCTCTCTCTCGCTCTCTCTCTCTCTCTCTCTCTCTCTCTATATATATATATATATATATATATATATATATATATATGGTGTTCTCAAAAGTTGTACTCGCTTTATTGTCGTCATTATTTAGAAACATGCATTTAATTTAATATTTAATTTAAACCGTTAATTTTCTTTGTAAGTCAATAAAGATTAATATTTCTTAATTTTATCCATTAATCTTGTTTCCAAGTCAATAAACACTGTATTTATTTGCATTTGAAGAGTGAGTATATTTTGGGGGACACCCAGTGCATTAACAGGTTGTATCAAAAATACTTTTACAAATTTTGGGGCGGGTTCCTTACACAAAAATAAGAAGACAAGTCCATATAAGAACATATTTGCAAAGCCTTCCTTTTTATAGTCACTAAGTTTAAAGAAAGTTTGCGGTAGAATCAGGAACACGCCCCCAAAGTTTGTAAAACCATTTTTGAATTGTATCTTGGATTGTATATTTAAGGTTAACTACGTATTTACCCATATCTGGGACCCTGACAGGTGCTACCACCCAGAAAAAGACTCTATGTGATCCTTTACATAAATTAAAAAACAGACCTCAAAACAAATATATAAACAGTTTTTGTTATAAAATCTTTATATACAAATGTTTCCGTAAAGAAATGCCTACATTTACTAAAAACACACTTAAAAACATTTTATTACCTATATATATATATATATATATATATAGCGATTTCCAAACGTAGCTTAGATGTGGCACAAGACTGAAAGTATGGGGCACCCAGTAAGTATCGGACTCACTACTCAATCGTAATTGTTATAGCGAGGCAATCTTTCTAACCATTACCACGGAATTATGTTCTATACGTGTGTATGTATATATATATATGTATATATATATATATATATATATATATATAAATATATATATATATATATAATAAAAAGGCTTAAACAAATTCAAAATTTTTAATTTCTAGGTCTGATGATTTGAATCGTATTTGTCATTCCAATGGAATAAATTATGACCATGGAATATTAGTGTTTAAGCCTTTTTGTTATATCCTTACTCTGTCCTGGACATTGAGTTCTACCTGGATTCTATCCTCTTGGAATCATTTTTTTATACAAATATATATGTATGTGTATCTATATATGTATATATATTTATATATTTTGCATATGTATGTGTATATTTACCACTAATATTATATATATATATATATATATATATATATATATATATATATATATATATATATATATATATATATATATATTAGGTACCACCACTTTCTCGCTGACAAAATGCATGATACAAAATTTAATCAAAAAGTTTTATCGTCAAAATTTTTAGGTTAGTATTAAGATGAAAGACCTAAGTAATTTTTATTATTTTAGTAAATTCTAATCCATTCGAGCACGTTCGAAATGTTGTTTAAAAGTCTAGTTTTTTTTTGTTTTTGTTTTTTGTTTTTTTGCTCCTTTTCAGGTGAAAAACACATTGATTTGGAAATCCTTGCAAAAATCAAATAATTGTCGAAATTTAATGAAACTTTCAGGAACTATTCACAAATGAAGGAAATTATTTTTGAATTTTATTTTTAGAACATCTTGATAAAAAAATAATTTTCTTACATGTTACTTAATTTCATGAAATTTCGAAAGATTAAATTGCAATCTCAAAATATTTTATATTAGTTAAAAGCAGGACTCCTTGAGGAATGTAAATTATCAATTAATTATAAAAGCTTTTAATTGCTTTTCTAAATAAGATTAATTAAGGAAACCATTGTCTTAAGGAAAAAATTTCTCCGATGAATAATGAATTTTTACAAAAATTCTTTTCATTTTTTTAATTTAAGTTTTAATTATAATAATTTATAATATTAAAAATCGTTTAAAATTCTTCATTACTTTAATCCTGTCATGTGACATTGTTTTTAAATGAAAACTGTATTTACGAATCAAAAATTGAAAAGCTCAATAAAAGTCGTTTATACCTAATATTTTTTTAAATTTTAATTTTTTTTTTGTATATAAAATATTACGTAATTTGCCCCTGTTTAAAAGTACGATCGACCATACACGACATAATCAGAATATAAGAGCGATGACTATATTAAATTTAAATTCAATATTCTTAAAATTACATTACGGAGAATATTTTCCAACATTTTTAAAATTATTGAGTACTTAAAAATTATATAAAAACGGCGCTTACCCGTCATTTTTTAACATTTTTTTAAAGTACCCTTTGACAGATAAATTCTCCCTAGAATAACAGTAAATATCTTGACAGATTTTATCATCACTTGAGTGATCTACAAGTAAATACTTCTACCATTTGTTTTAAAAATTTATTTCTCTGTTATTTTTAACTTAAAGTGAATAAATTTTTTTCCAAATCAGATTAATCTTACTATAAATCGGCTAATATTCCTCAAATTAGGTTTCAGAAAAGTATATTTTATTTTTTGAAAATTTTTAAAACCGGGAATTAACTTTTGTTTGTAAATGTGTCAAAATGTGTCAAAAATAACCGATATTGTGAAAGCGATCAAAAAGTTGAGATTACAATCAATATAATTTCTATTTGAAATATACGTGAGTATTTTGCTTACTGGAAATAGTAAATTTAATCATTTAACCTTCAAAATTAAAGCTAAAATGAATGCTTCAAGAATGTTTTTACATTTTTAAAAATTAATTTTAAATATTACGTATCAAAATTTCAGCAGATGTGTCAAATATATGTATTAAAAAAATGTATATTTATTTGTAATATATATATATATATATATATATATATATATATATATATATATATATATATATATATATGTATGTATAGATTATATATTATGATATTATTACAATATATTATATATATTTATATATATATATATATATACATATATATTATATGTATTATATGTATATATATTATATATCATTATATTATTACAATATATTATATATATTATATATTACTGTATGTATATATATATATATATATATATATTATATATATATATTATATATATATATATATGTATAGATTATATATTATGATATTATTACAATATATCATATATATATATACATATATATTATATGTATTATATGTATATATATTATATATCATTATATTATTACAATATATTATATATATTATATATTACTGTATGTATATATATATATATATATATATTATATATATATATATATATATATTATATATATATAAATATATATATATATATATATATATATATATATATATATATATACGAAAAAGAAGTTAAAAATTCAACTGTAGTCTTTAAGAATATTTATCTAGCGTAACTTTACTGGTTTGAATTGAGATGGAGAGAAGTATGGCTATAGAATATTATATTAATAAGAATATTAATTAAACGAAAAAGCAATTTACTAAGACTAAAATATATAGAAAGTGCTAGACCTTCCACAGTAAATTTCTGTCCAGGTTCTTACATTTGACGTACATTGATAACATTTAAATTTTTGAAGATCAAAGTTCACTGGAAAGCAAGAAGCCAAAAGAGAGCTCCATAAGCAAGAAGTGCGAGAAAAGATACTGTTAGCATAAAAGTTCAATCTGATACTACGCTTAAATTCAGAAAGTCTAGGTACCGAACTGGAAAACACTCAAAGACAATCACCATGAAAATATTAATAAAAAATGCACATGGAAGCAGCATTACGGCGGTAGGAAAGTGACTGAAGCCGAGATGATGGGTCAGGACTGACAACGTTACAGATTCTTTGGATTTTATCAAGGATTTCTAAATATATAGCAGAAGCAGCAGACTATATGTGGCAGCAATATTCAAGCATGGACGAATGGCAAGCTTATGAATAAATAAGATAGATTCTGGAAAGAAAAATTGTCTCGCACGACACAAAGAACCAACTTTCTTAACAGCAGACTTAGATACTGATTCAGTATAATCTTTCCATTCTTAAGACACTTTCCAGATATTAAAATTTCCTACTTGCTTGATTTTGGTATCTTCAATTCTTAGCTCGCATCCGGTTCTGTTCGTCTTGTTGACAACCATACATTATATTCTCATCCTGAATGTTATTTTAATAGAATTCTAACTTCATGTCACTTCACCGTTTTCAGTAGACTAACTTAATATTTGTAACTCTTAATGACAATTCTCTCCAGCCATTTTTTTTTTTTCATTTAGATCCTCGGTCTCTCAGTTTAAATGCAATGTCGCTAGTTATCTTCTGTCTTTTTCATGCCTATTCTTTTATTGTTCTCTTGCCATAATAATGTTTTTCTCATATTCTCTCTCATTCAGTAACTCCTTGATTTTTAGCGGCTTTATTGCCTTAGGCTAAAATGATAAAAAAAATGAATACAATATTTTGCCTACCTTTTTAGTGCTTGACCCCCAACTTCGAAAAACGCGAACAAAAAATAACAATTTTTGCTTCTTTTTTTAATATGAGTCTCCAAATATTAAAACAATTTTAATCTACAAAACTGTAATAAATTTTTTCTCTGTGATATATGAAAGGGATCTCAATTCCTTCATTCGTTAAATTATACGTTTTGGTCTCATATGCCGGATACCAAATATCACTTTTCGACATAACTTTCCTTGCATTTATCAGAAAATCATAATCTAAACCTTTATTCATATATTCTTTTGGACGCTGAATCCATTTTTGGCAGTGAACTCCCCCCTTATAATATGTTAAAATGAGTAAAATGGAAAATTTAAATTATTTTCTTGAATTTTGGCTCTACACTACAGGTTTGTAAAACTAAGCCCCTATTTTTTTTAATTAGAAACATGAAGCGTTTGTTTTAATCTCCCTTTTAAGTACAGCGGACATTGGAACACCGGTTCTTGACTGATTACCGTTGTTAAGCAACGTCAATGTTGGTCTGTACTTACATGGATGACCACTTGGGAATACCAAAGATGGCGGTTCGGAATGAGAGCCAAGTTTTTTTTTCCCAGTTCAGTTCCTTATATTCACTTGCACGCAAAAAACACCCTCCCCGAAAAAGATATGAATCTATCTCTCTTCCTCCAGCTACGGGTTAAATAACAGAGTAGATTGGGATTATTAGCCTTGATTAGCGACCAGTCTAGAAGAAAGAAAACTCTGAATCCAACAGCAGCCCTGGATACTATATGAAGTTAATGAAAGAATCGTGCTGTTCACAAAGCCTATCTGATCGCGGTCAGTTTAATAATAATTAAGTACAAATAACATTAATAAATTTGCATAACTGAGCTGAAAATTATTTAGGGGTCTCAAAAAGTACAACTTTTGGCTTGGATGTATAGCGCGATCACACTTTGTAAGATTTTTTTCTTATTATTATAGTTTGTATTTTTGTCGACTTTTTTTCCCATAAACTTAGTTTTATTTGTTCATCATATCCATCGTTTGGAAAGCCATTGTTAATTAGAATTTATTTCACGCTGCTGAGTGTGTGAAAAGAAGAACTTAGCTGTGCCATGTTGATGACATTTTTTTCTGATCGCTATCTTATATCTATGTAGGCACATACTGTTCTTATTAAGTAGGCAACAGACTTGATTTATCATATAAGCTTGTGATGAAAGCTTGATTATTAGGCTCAATTAGAACATCAAGGTTAAGGGATTTTATTATGGGAGTAGAGCTCTTACCAAAACGAACAGATTAACATTAATTTTTTTTTATTATTATTCCGCTATTCTTTTAGCAAATAGGAATATATTGTCTACACATCTAATATACTGTGTGTAACAGTAAGATTGTTCAAATAGTGTAACAGCAAAACTGTCCAATTGTTAGATTAAGCTTTGAACCGCTGTATCTTAGAAATGATTAATGATATCTTACTGGAATTATCTGAGGTTTTTATAACACTATTGGACTTTACTTTGAGCAATAAGAATGTATAATTATTCTCTAAGATTAACAGAAGTATCGTGATTAAATCGATCATAAATGAAAATGAATTATTAATTAATCATAGCTAAAGATCGGAAGCTCATGAAGTATTGAAATAAAGTCCAATATATATATATATATATATATATATATATATATATATATATATATATATTATTCCAGGATCATTTTCCAACTTATCCAAGCTGATCTTCGCTCTCTCTAATCTTCTAACATTCTGCCCTGAAGTAACAACAGGTTTCACGTACGATTTCATTTTCAATTTTTTTTTTTCACTGCTCTTTGGACTCTCATAGCTGAAACTTCTCTCTCATTTACCAAACATCTTATGAATTGATTTGGATCTTTTCTAATTTATCTCTTTAGCTCTGAGTTGAAATGATGATCCCTTTTCCTACTGTGACCTCCCGATCCAGTTTTCATCTCTACTGTTCCCTCTTTTTAAAACTTATTCACCGTTCTCTTGATGGTTCTTGAATGGTCTTTGAAGATGGAAGCCAGAGTATGAATGTCGGTATCATTACTGAAGGTCTGAATGATTTTTCCTCTTACCATTGCTCAGTTGGGAAGACAGTGGGTCTGACACAAAATAATTTTAACCTGCTCTCTTTTTAACTGAATAACTCAAATGGTTCTTCAGTGATTCTTACGAAAAATGGTGTCACGATGGCTAAATGACTTATCTGAAAACCTGGAAAAAAGAAACTCAATTAGTTTAGAGTTTTTGTTTTGGTTTTTGGTTTTTTGGGGTTTTTTTTTTATATATTAAATATTTCGTGGGATGGACAATTATGCTGTTACATGATTTGGATAATTTTGTTTTTACACTCGGTATATTTATTATTTAAACTATTTATAGCGTCCTGAGTAAGACGTTAAACTACATCCGTGTCCTGGGTAAGACGTTAAACTACGTCCAGCAGCAAGGCCTCTGATCAGGAGGTTTTAAGGATAGTGGAACTACTTCTTAATTGTTGGTGTTTCTAGGTCCACTCTGACCCGGAGGGTAGCACCTGCTAGGGTTCCAGCTATGGGCAAATAGTTAACTATTACCAGCAATTATTTTTTGAAAAAAATTATTACCAGCAATAAAATTTTGAAGGAAAAATATTACCAGAAACAGATTTTTGACAAAACAAAATATCACCAGCATTAAAAAATTTTGTCGGCATTAAATAACTCATTGAGGTTGATATGCCGTAAAACAAAATAAACCAAACTATTTATATACGGACTATTGTCCTCATATTTGTTGTTGCTTTCTTCATTTTTGTTGTTGTTATCACAGCGTTTCAGCTGTTATACCCTCCGGTCTATATTAGGTGTATATTGATTTAGGTAACCTACAGGGAATTCTGAACTTAAACTTTTATTTAATCTACGTCGTAGACTGTCCTTGTTCCACTGCATATCTAGTCTCGTTATTATTTTTAGTATTGCTCAGTTATTGCTCGCCTATTTCCACTAAGTCCAAGTACTCACTGCCGGACGTAAGGATTTCATATTTTGATGGAGAAGATCGGACCAAGAGGTGATCTCATTGCGGTTCATTTATTCTGTGTGTAATTATTACCAAGGCGATTGTAAAAGAAAACTTTATAAAAACTTTATAGAAATAAAAATTTACAGAGAATAGTCTGTTTATTATTTGGCGGTATAAAAGATAAAACTTACGAACTTTTATATATTATATTTATTGTTTCTTTTACGGGGATTTTAGTGAAAAGATTTTCAGCATCTAACGAAGCTAATATGCCAGTGTTCAAAATCTGTAGGAATTTATTTGTGGAATTGACTTCATATTTGTCTGGTATATATGGTTGTATGGTCTGATTGTTTTGGATATAAAACTAGAAAAGGAATTTGAAAAACAACAGATATGTAAGTAGCGCTGGGTTTATATATTTTACTTTAGTATATACGAATTTGACTTGTAATCTCTAATTGTGTTTTTTCTTCAGTTCCACGAATCTTATTTCTGAATTATTAACACTGATGACTTTGTGCATATATCTTTTCAGATGGGTTGTAGTGTTTTGAAATGTTTTATAGATTCGGTATAATTTAGAAGTTTAGAATTAAAATCGAAATTGTTCTTGCTTAATATTAAATAAATGTTAGTTTTATCTCCGAGTCAACTTGTGTTACTCTCAAAGCATCCCTCATGTATATATATATATATATATATATATATATATATATATATATATATATATATATATATATATATATATATATATATGTATATATATATATAGAGAGAGAGAGAGAGTAAAGAAAGATTATCCGCGTATGCTTCTTATATAATGTAGATAGGTATCTTCACTTTTCGCTGAAAAAAACAACATAGCATGGGAAAAAAGGCCCCAAACTTAATAAAAACAAAGTTTTATCGTCAAAATGTTTATGTTATTAAGAGGAAAGACCAAAGCTTTTTTTTATATTATTTTATTAAATTTTTTAATCCTTTCTAGCACGTTCAAAATTTTGGTTGAAAATCTTTTTCTCATTTTTTTTTTTTTTTTTTTTTTTGAATTAGTGGCCGACGTTATATTTACAATTACTGTTTTTAGCGCTTTTTCCTTTGAAAATACATTGATTTGGAAATTGCAAAAATCAAATAATTGTTGGATTTTAATGAAACTTTCAGGACTGATTGCAAAATGAATTAAATTATTTTTGAATTTTTTTAGAAAATCTCCCCCCCACACACACACACTTACTTAATCTTATGAAATTTCGAGAAATTAAATTTTTACCCGAAATCTTTCTTAATAAATAAAGTCAGGACCCTTTAGAGAATATTAATCATCAATTTTTTTTTTCAAACTTCTACTAATTTCCCTAAAATCTGCTCCGAATCGTAAAATAAAAAATGCAATAAGACTGACATTATCTCATTAGAAAGGCTTTTAATTCATTGTGGAATTCACTTGACTCACTTCTAGCAGCTGACAACTTCTACGCGCCGCTGGCGAATCTTATATGTGTGGTTCTTGTCCTAAGTATTATCGTGTATTACCAACCTTCGTGTGATTACTCTACTCAGTAACCTTCCCTAGGTTACAACAATTATAAATTATTATAGATATAGTAGGTCGATGAGATAAATTCGAGAGTTAAAACTCTCGAATTTATCTCATCGACCTACTATATCTATCTATCTATCTATCTACCTATACAGGGTGTTTCACAATTGTTGAAACAAAGCAGTGGCCTCCCAGATGTGGAAAGCTCGAGAAGCGTGAGGTCGTTGATGAGGAGGAATAGTGGTTTCTGCAGGGTGGGGCTCCTTCTCACACTGCTAATGTTACCATGGCGTGACTCCTTGAAAATTTTGGGGAGTGTCTCATCAGCCGCAAAGCTGAAGTGGAATGGGCACCTCATTCGCCTGATCTAAACCCACAGATTTCTTCCTCTGGAGGTTCCTCAAGGAAACCATCTACCAGGGCAACCCTCATTGCATTGCTGCACTAAAGGCAGCCATCATTGAGAAGATTCAAGCGATCACCCAGGATGAACATGCACATGTTATCAGCAACTTTGCAATCAACAGTGCCTTCAACTGAAAGACGGACATCTTCAGCATGTAATCTAGGGCTTCGCTTGACATTTTTGGG
This sequence comes from Acanthosepion lycidas, assembly GCA_963932145.1. Classification (NCBI taxonomy): domain Eukaryota; kingdom Metazoa; phylum Mollusca; class Cephalopoda; order Sepiida; family Sepiidae; genus Acanthosepion; species Acanthosepion lycidas. Next base: position 35,514,465 of record OZ010584.1, on the reverse strand, counting down.
TCATGTTTGAAACTAAATGGTTGTAGATCCTATAATGTTATCCTTTTACATTTCAATGAATGTAATTTCCATTACTCTATCATCTGCGGTCCTTGATTTGTGTCCGATCTTATCAAGGCAAATAATATTTATTTCGGAAAAACAGAGGGATGGGGAGAGCTGGTCATAAATCTGTCTTATCTTAAACTTAGCACGGCACAAACATTGACCTAAATAAACTATACAATATTCCTTGCACCAAAATACCACATTCTTACTTACCATTGTTAATACAGCCACCATAATACCTCAAAGTATCTATAAAGTCTTAAATAGTCCACATATGTACAATTTGCCTGGCGGGGGATAAAATTACAACTTTTAAAAATGAAACCTCGATGAATATTTACAATATGTTTAGTACTATAGACAAACAACTAAACAAAATGGTATTAGTAATTAAATGACAACTTTATCAAGGCAAATGCAAGGATATTATTTTCTAACAAGTATTTATATACAAGAGCAAAAATGTTATTGGTTTTTAAATATTTTTTTTTTAGTTTAGGGACGCTTATAAATATTCATCAGGTTAGCTGAAAAGTCAGGCAAGCCTATGGAAGACACGACGTGACACAATTCAATGTTTAATAAACGAAAGTGAGTGATTTTTGTTTATTTTATTTTTATGCAAATTAGTATTTAAATTATTTTCGTTTGGGATTAATTTGTGTTATATATTTTGAATAACATGATTTTTTTCTTTCAATTTTTTTAACATTTTTGTAGCCATTTATCTTAGTTTGTGCAAGAAGTAATTCTTTCAGCAATAAAGTGTGTGTGCGTGAGTCTGTGTGTGTGTGTGTGTGCGTGTGTGTGTGTGTGTGTGTGGCACACGTCTGCTAATATAGTGGTTTCCCTGATAGAAAAAGTGAAAACATTTTTGATTCCTGTCGGAAAGCATTTTTTTCTTTATCAAGGTTTCCCCAATATCTAGGCCGGTTTTTTATTTTCGCCATTTAAACTAACATAGATGTTAACTCAAACAAGTGTAGCCAATAAAAATAACCATTCTAGTAATAAGAAGCATCAGGAGATAGTAGATATGAAAAATAATTTCAAAATCGTCGGCTTTCTTGCGAACGTCTGTGTATGATTTTTAGATAGCGATGCATGCTACAATATAGGTTCATTATGTTGAAAGAGTACAGAGGCCTGTGCGTGTCATCATGCGACGGAGGTGCACGCTTGCTTCTTTTGTTCAATTAGAGCCGTGTTTGTGTGCCTCATTTCGAAGAATTTCTGTGGGTTTTTGGTGTGTGAAATGTCGCTGGTTCTTCGAAGTGCGCAACAGTGATCAAATGAAAATTCCTACGCCCGTAGACCGGCTTCTGGATGGTCACCTACTGCAAATGATCGCTAAGACAGACGCATGACAAAAACAGCAGTAACAGACAGCGTGACTTCCATAGCACAGATCAAAGCATGTAACCCTAGAAGTATCGGCTTACGGCCACATCACGTTAAAACACCGGTTGCCGTAAAATCAATGAAGTTAAGCAACGTCGAGTTTGCTCCGTACCTAGATGGGTGACTGCTTAGGAATACAAAGTGCTGTAAGCTTGGATATGCGCGAGGTGTAATATAAAATCGCTCGGAATTGTTAATCAGAGAGCTATGTTCCAATTCCTGTGGGGATAGTTATATTCACTTACACGCAAATACTCTTAAGAAAGGTATGAATCCACCATTTCTCCCTCTAGCTATGGGTTAATTAGCAAAACTTGTATCACTAAACCATTATTATCTCAAAAAAATTCTTAAAAGCTAAAGATATTTCCTAGCTTGAAATAACCTTCAATGTGTTGCTACCAAAAAGTAACTTAGAGAATCGAGTCATGCACTGTTGTATTCGATGATCATTTCAGATTCTACCTGCATTTAAATAATGGTCGTTTTCTTGTGTGGCATAAATCTAAGAATATCATCTTCCAGGGGGTATACGCCCATGCGAAACATACCGAACACCTGGCATCGTAGTTAAGGTGCCATATGCTAAAATTCTCGCTCAGCTTTGGTGTTTGTGGAGAAAACATTAAACAGTGTCAATTATGGCTGGCGAATCTTCAGGGTAACTTTAACTTTAGTAACTTTAGTTTTCTTTCTCTTTATTTTTATTATATTTTATATATTACACTTATTATATTTTATAGGTTCTACTTTTTATTGAGCACTTTTTATTAGCAGTTTCACTATAGTTGGATCTTACCAGTTACCATTGTATTTCTTGATATATATATATATATATATATATATATATATATATATATATATATATATAATCCAATAAAACACCTACAGTAAAATGAAATATATATATATATATATATATATATATATATATATATATATATATATATATATATGAAGGTAAAAGAAAAGAAAACTGTATTATTAGCCGACGCGTTTCGTCCAATGTGGACCTATTGTCTTTTATACTCATTGACTTTTTCTACAGGCTAACTCTGAAAATTTTATATATATATATATATATATATATGGTGCGATGGATAAATTATCGTCTAAATTACGCAAAAATGAAAATAACACTGACATCTCATTTTAACAGATATATTTACGAAAATGACAGAAAAATATCTTGAAATATCTTGGATATATATCTATATATATATATATAGTGAAGAGTATTCGGAAAGAGTTGGATGAGTCTAATGGTGATCACTAGTGATGGTGACGTTATGCCTCCATTCATCTTCCCTTATGGTCTCATACTCAACACGGAGGTCTACAGCAGTTACCTTGAGGAGGTATTCCTGTCCTGGCTGAAGGGTGACTGCTGGAAGACCCTATGTTTGCTAACAGAACTCTGCACCATGCCACACAACCAAGAGAACCTAGTCATGCTTGTCCGACAATTTCTCCGACCACATCATCATTTACATCTGGCCACTTAACTCTCCAGACGGCAACTCCCTTGATTATTATGCGTGGGACGCACAAAACTCCTTGTAACACTAAAGATGAACTGAATGATTATGACAGCATTCACCAACTTAAACAAGTATACCGTACCTAGAGCTGCAGGAGATTCCGAATTCGTCTGCAAGCCGTTGTTGAAGCCAATGGCAATTTTATTGAATAAATTTACTCTTTAGTATTTCAAGATATTTTTCTGTCATTTTCGTAAATATATCTGTTAAAATGAGATGTCAGTGTTATTTTCATTTTTGCGTAATTTAGACGATAATTTATCCATCGCACCATATATATATATATATATATATATATATATATATATATATATGAAAAATTTTTCAGGGTTAGCCTGTAGAAAAAGTCAATAAGTATAAAGGTAAAAAACAATAGGACCACATTGGACGAAACGCGTCGGCTAATAATACAGTTTTCTTGTCTTTTACCTCCATATATATATATGTATATATATATATATATATATATATATATATATATATATATATATATTTCATTTATCTGTAGGTGTTTTATTGGATTCTTTTAAGTGCTTGTAGTACTTAGAGGGAGGTCTATAGGTTAGAATACGTTTTATTTAATTACAATTTTAAAAGATGTTTAGGTTAGAATTCGTTTTATTTAACTACAATTTTATATACAACTTTAAAATATTTTCACTGTTAGTTTTAATAGACTATATCTCTTTTTAAAAGAAGTAAATGTATTAGAATTACTTACAGTAAGTAAAATTATTTTTACATATCAAGTATAAGTATGTATATTACGTTTTTTGAAATGTTTATATTTAAATATAATTTAAGCAAAATTTATGACAATTACGGCAAAAATAGCTAATTCATTTCTCTGATTTAGTAAACTTTATTTTTTTATTTTTTTTTAAACTTAGTAATATATAGTTTAAACTGTATGAAGAAAGGACATGTGTCATTCAATGGCCTACATCTTATAGCTTTTCATCATAATTTCATTTTTCTGTAGGTGTTTTATTGGATTCATTTAAGTGCCGGTAGTGCTTTGAGAGAGATGTTTAGGTTAGAATACGTTTTATTTAACTACAATTTTAAAAGATGTTAAGGTTAGAATTCATTTTAACTACAATTTTAAGTACAACTTTAAAGTATTTTCACTGTTATTTTAATAGACTATTTTTTGTAAATGTAATAGAATTACTTACAGTATATAAAATTATTTTTGCACTTTAAATATAAGTACGTATATTACCTGGTCGCTCTTTTTAAATTTATTTTTATTTTTAAATATTATTTAAGGAAAATTTTTGACAATGACGGCATAAAATAGCTATTTCATTTCTCTGATTCAGTAAATTTTTATTCTTTATAAACTTAGTAATATATATGTCCTTTGTACTTACATGAGAAACAATATATTACTAGGTTTATATAAAAATAAAAGTTTACTAAATCAGTGAAATCAATTAGCTATTTTTGGCGTCATTGTCATACATTTTACATAAATAATATTTAAATATAATTAAAAAAATAATTTTGTTACCTAATAATATACATACTTATACTTGATGTGAAAATAATTCTACATACTGTAAGGGATTCTAATACATTTACTTGTTCTTAAAAGAAATATAGTATATTAAAAAAATGTTTAAATATACAAATAGGAAAAAAATGCCGTAAGAATTTTTGCCGTTAACAATAAAATTTTAAAAATTCCAGACGACATGCATTTAACGGATGTCAGATTTCATTGAAGAATACATCCCTACCCCTACCAAAACGTAACTAATAACTGATACATCAAAATACAGACATAATGAACACGCAAACACCCCTTGTCTGGTTGAAGTGGATTTCTCTGTATCCTTGGAAACGTGAATTATGATTTTTGCTGTGTCTTTAAAACCCAGTAATTTTAAAAGTTACTCCAAAATTCGTTTGAGGATGAAATGGAACTAATGTCTTTAATTTAATTACAAAATTAAATTCAGAGCTTTCAGCTTCCATTTTTTAAAACATGGTTAGAACTGTGTAGCGAAAAAAAACATATTTTAAATCAATTAATTTATAATATTAATTCTCTGTAAATTTACATTGAGCACTATTTTGTAAAAATAAAAATATCTATAAGAACACCGGATTATATATCTTACTGTTCTTTCTTATATATATATATATATATATATATATATATATATATATATATATATATATATATATATATATATATATATATTTATTTAAACGATGTTAGTAATACTTTTTCTGCTAAGCTGAAGAAAACAATGAAATTGTGTGACTTTGTAAAAAGATATTAATATTTATTGTTTCTTTTCTTTATAATTTTCTTACTCTTGCTGAAATTTATTAATACATTCTACTAGCTTTTATACACACAAATAAACACACACATACACAACTCAGGGGAAAAATCACCGACTGATGCCAAATCGGTTGGGTTTCGATCCTATGTGTGTGAGCCGTAATGACTAACAAGGTACTTCTGCTAATTTATTTTTTGTGTTTTTCTTGCATGCAAACAAGAGATTTTTTTTTAACACAGTGTGTGTAGAAACTATGCAAATGATTGTCGCCCCGAACTCATTTGACTAACAATCTATTAGTCTTTTTCAAAAACTTTGCTTTTGCAATCGTAAATAGTTCTGATGAAAAGAGCACGCAGCAGAATTAGATTGGAGATAGGACAAGAACAGTGCGGTTTCGTTAAAGACACTGGAACAGAGAATGTAATTTTTTATGTCCATAATGATATCAGAAAGAGACATGCAAATGCAAAAGTATGTGTACCTATGTTTTATAGTTTATGCAAAAGTGTTTGGCAAGGTACATCACAAAGAACTGTTTCTTTTACGGCATCTTATACTAAATTCCTATTTAAAACAATTTTTGCGTTTATATTTCAGGGTTTTTTTAAATTTATATAAAATAAGGGTTTTTAATATCAAACACTACAAAGTTCAAATACAAAATATGTGGAAATTTAACACTTCCATATCAACAAATATAATTTCGTAAAAAAATGACACAGTGAAAGCTTCATATTTGTTTGTTTTTATTTTAAGTCATTTCTATCGTTATAATGTAATTTTACTGTAGTTTGAACGGCTTAAATTCATGGAACTTCAAAAATATTTTAACATATGACTCTATTTTTATTTAGGTATTTGTACCTGTTGTTATAGTATTGTTGTATTATGTATACTTTTATATGTACCACTCGAAAAATATTTTTTAATTTGTTATTTTAACATTTTTATTTTAACATATGACGAGGACCCATACTAAGCGCGACCAACCCCAAAGGTACTAGAATCAAGAGTTAGATATCATTCAATAAAATACGTGTTCCCCTGTGAATCGTCGATTTCTTTCTCTATCATTTATTATTCAAACATTTTTAACGTTTATCGATAAATCTATGTATTTATCCTTTATTCTTATTGATTGTAGTAAAGTAACATTTTTATTATGGACGAGGGCGTATTTTCAGAATTGTAGAAAAAGTGTTTCGTAACGTTGTTTTCTTTTGTTTACTATTATTATTGGTTCAGAATAGTCCATTTTTTTCACTATATTTCATCTTTCAAATACAGCGTAACCTCGGTTCTCGAACGTCTCACATGTTGAACAAATCGGTTTTCGAACAGAAAATTTGAGATGAAAATGTCCCGGTTATCGAACAAAATTTCGATTCTCGAACAACATTGCCGAACCGAATTAACCCGAACGGAATCATTTCTGAGTCGACCGCCGTGTTGTATATATTCGTGTGTTGTGCCGTGCTTTTTTTTTTCCAATTTTATTGTACTGTGACTTTTTTTTTTTTTTTCTCTACATTGATACCTATTGAAAAAACAGTTTCGGTTTACGAACATTTCGGGTTACGAACCACCTTCGGGAACGAATTAACTTTGTTAAAAGAGGTTCCACCGTATTTTTGATAACAAAAATAATTTTTAAAAAATGTTCTCATATATTTGATGATAATTTCATACTTTATAATTTTCTAATTTATTGTTTGGTCATTAAAGTAATAACAATAATATGATACTTTTGATGTCGAACCGTTCACTCCGACATCCAGTGAAAAATATGTGTGTTTATGCGTGTATACTTATGTGTTTTTACCTTTGATGGTTGCTCCTTGCCGTGGTGGAGATTTCGTTTGGTTTGGTTTGTTTTCTTTTACGGCATATCAACCTCAATGGGTTATTTAACGCCGACAAGATTTTTATTGCTGGTTATATTTTTTCTAAAAAAGTATTGCTGGTATTAAAACTTATTTTTATACTTTCATAGTGTTTTGACCCCTTTTGTGGGGGGGTAACTATTTGCCCATTTCTGGGACCCTAACAGGCGCTACCACCCCGGGTCAGGGTGTCGACCTGGGAACACCAGCAATTAAGAGGTGGTTCCACGCTCCTCAAAACCTCCTGATCAGGGGCCTTGCTGTCGGGCGTAGTTTATTGTCTTACCCAGGATGCGGATGTAGTTAATCGTCATACCCAGAACGGTCGTGGTGGAGGGACTTGCGTCGTTCAATGACTCTGGGAACGATGTCGTCGGGGATTTCAAACTCTTGGTAAGGCCACCATTGGCGCGCAGGTCGAAGACGAGGACCCATACTAAGCGCGACCAACCCCAAAGATACCAAAGGTGAAACAAGTGGACGACGATTACAATCGATCTCAACGGTTGAAACAGCGGATGAAGAGGGCTACGCATGACGGACATGCTACAGAAGGCGTCACTCGAAATTATTGCAGCTTCATAACTTTATTTTGCCTATATCATTCTATATATCCCACAGAGAGGAAGGTCGTGAAATCAAGTGAGTGGGTCACTTTCTGGAAAGTTGAGGTCCACCTTAAACAAATTCACATCACGTATATATATATATATATATATATATATATATATATATATATATAGATATAGATATAGATATATCAACGATTAAGAACATCAACTACGAACATCGCCATAATATCGTGACCGTTTTCGACTTTATTTTACACGATTTTTCACACGATAAAAAGCGCAACGTTCTTTTAAATCAGACGGTTACTCTATGGGAGTAAAATTAGGAGGTAAAAATGCATGTTATAAGGATATGTAGGATAGATAACGACTGATTTAACTGAGGTTAAGATCATAGTGATCGAAGAAGCATACTTTCGGAAGTCTATTCCACAGGGTTACATTTCTGGTAGGGGAGTAGAACTTCCTCTTTACAAATGGAATACGAACTTACACACCATTGACTCTTGAAAAGATAGTGTGAGCTCTCTTCATTGCGTAAATTCGTCTTGTATTATTGTCAATATATTTTTCTCTGCGTTCAAGTCCAGCACAAAACGAATTTTGAAGATGATATGATCAACCGCTGATTGTGTTAGTCGATTTTAGTTTCGTAAGCCCGTGGTTACACTGCCTTTGATAGACGTTTTAAAAAAAAGATCTCGAAGCCAGTAATTCTAGACCCTAATGCACTACTACTGCATGTCTCCTGCTGCTGCTGTCACCGTAATGGAGAGAGGCTAGAAAATCTCTTCTAAATAGCTCGGCGCAATCAGCCGAGCGGCACTTAAAATTGCAGACAGGTTTGCAATACAAGCTATTAAATGGGTTTAGTGCTCCCAGTTGGGCTGTAATTTGACAACAGAATCTCATTCACTACCGTCAATAATATCTGAAGCAAACTGGACCTGGCGAAATCATTCTCCGTAATTAATAGCAAAGACTTTTCCGTTTAACTCTTGATAAGTTCAGGCTGGATCTTTGCAATTAAAAAAACAAAGGTTGTTTTTAATACATAAAAATAAGTGCCTCTAAACCAATTTCACATAGCAAATTCCACAAAGCAAATTTTTCTTCTTCTATGTACCGTATCCCTTCAGTACGTGAGCGAGTATGGCTCTCCACAATTTCCTGTGTTTGTACCTTTTAGTGAATTTTGCCTTTTTGCTATATCTGCTTGTTGTTAGAGTAAATCCAGCTTACGTTTGTATTTTCTTAGACGACCACTAAATACGTCTTTTTCTGTCTCGGCATTTTCCCAAGACCTCCCCACAAGGCCGCTTTTTTTGCCCGTATATCCCGTATATACGGCTGTCTACATCACCAGACGAGACTGTGCGCTTCGGCGTAGCCTTGTCTGGGTTCTTCTCTACCAGAAGGCAAAGAGGCCGACAAACAGAACAACAGCAAACAGAGGTTTTACTGGCTCCCATAATCCCAAGTTCCTTTCTCACATTTATATCTGTGCGGGTGAGTACACCACATCGTTCGGGGTATAACACTGCTAATCCCTGTTATGTTGACTATTTATTCAAGCTCCTCAGGTAGTTGATTTTATCTATCTATCTATATATATATATATATATATATATATATATATATATATATATATATATATATAATGGACTCGGTTTCGGAATCTGACAACTTAGCCAATTGATTCAGTTGTGAATTTTGTGCGATAATCTTAAGTGATACTTAAGACCCGCTAGTGATTTGCAAAGAAGGCCGCACAGAGAGCAAGAGTGTGGATTGTGGGAAGATGTCACTGTTAGATTGGCTGACCTTTTAGGTCTTGCTCTCGCTTCTTGAAGACGATTCAGATTGAAAACCGCCGAGTCCACTGAAACACGTTGATCTTCACTCTACCCGTTCCAAGGCTAAGCGCTGGAAGGTGTTATGGAGTATATTAGTAGCTGACAAGTTGCTTTTCAGCTTCTCTTTGTATCTAAACTATGGGCTTCCTACATTCCTGTAGCCCTGATCTAACTGGCTGTACATTAGAATCTTGGGTATACTGCCATAGGACACTCTCAAAACATGAACAATCCACCGCAACTGAGACTGTATGAGGAAAGTCTCGAGTCCACCAATTGGTCTACATTGGATGTTTTGTCTTGAAGGCTAACTACACAGATGGTTACGCAGGCAGATCTTATAGAAAACATCCAGCTGGCATGTATGGTACCTGTTTGGAGTCCACGAGTCTGAGCCGTACAAAAGGATGGAAAGGACAACAGGTCTGTAAATCCGAATTTTCGTATCCAGTCGGACACCCTGCTCATACCACAATATATATATATATATATATATATATATATATATATATATATATATATAGTCTGCTTTCTATCTATCTAGTCGTTTCCTATCTATTAATCTTAATCTGTTCAACGATGTAGCTACCTATCGATCAGTTTGCTCCCATATATATATATATATATATATATATATATATATATATATATATATATATATATTGCATATAATCGCGTATCATGCGACTTTTGAAAACTAATTTTGAAGCTAATTTTAAGAGGGTCGCATCATAAACGAGATATAAAATTAGCGTATGTGTACTGCTGGTCCTGGCTACACCGTTGACCAAACTATATATCCATTTACTGTAGTCAAATTCGCTTCAAAATTAGGTCTTCAAAGGTCGCATGACACACGAGTATATATATATATATATATATATATATATATATATATATAGATGATAAAAATCACTTCGATCTGAAATATGCTATGCTTATAAAATCAGGAAACAATAACATAGATGAAAAGATCTTGAATGTGCAATTATTGATTCAATTATTTTCAAATATATCCTTTCTTAAAGAAATTCTCTTTTCTCATGCCTACGTAATTATGCACAAACATGAAAAAAATTTTAAAAGAAAACGATTAACTCAGGACATATTAAAATTAAAAATAAAGTAATTACTAAAATAAATAAACTAAAATTCATTAAAAAATAAATAATAATTAGATATAAAAAATATCAAAAAATACATTAGCCCACTTTCGTTTAAAAGTACGAAAAATTATGCTGCTTAGCGTCTTCCATAGTTTAACCACAAGTTTTGAGAATATTTTAGAACGTCCTCTAATACCCGTTTTTTCTCTGAGTTAATTCTGGATATAAATACAGATTACTAAATAAATGTTTCCTTGAGGAATTTCATGTAGGCAACTTCATAAAATTCAAGGAAAAACTCGTCAGTATAAAAGGTCTTCGTCCTAACATTTACTATATATATATATATATATGTGTGTGTGTGTGTGTGTGTGTGTGTGAAAATATATAGAAAGTAGGAAAGAACACGTTAGATAAATAACCCAAAGTTCTTTAGTATTTTTGTTATTATTTTTAAAAAACAGTGCTCGATACAGAAGTAGAGCCTAAATATAATTATTTATTTAAAAATATGATTCCATCGCTACATAAGAGTTCTCATGTTTCAAAACAAGAGCCGAAAACTTCAATATAATTATTTGAATTAAATTGAATTAAAGTACCAAGCTCTGTTACATCTTCAAGCAAAATTTTTTGGGGAATCAAAAATCAAAAAATATATAGTTAATTACCCGTCTCCTGGTGATGTGATGTGACACAAGGTCGGATTTAATGTGAGACAACCGAGCGGGTATACTGGGGCCAGGGCAAAAATTGCCTGCAACCGACGGTTAAGCTAGCGTCGATATTACTACCGATGCCCTCTCTCTATTGCAATGAGGGGGTACTGCCAAGGGCATCTATACCCGGGACTGGGCATCTATTTTTTCCCAAGAGAGACACAACTGAGTTGCACTCCGCACGAAGACAGAGACGCAAATAAGAGATGATATCCGTTACCTGCCAGTATGTATATATATATATATATATATATATATATATATATATATATATATATATATATATATATAATATTCTTTTCTTTTTATGTGCAATGTCCATTCAGGCTTTACAGGCTGTTTCATGCTAGGCGAAATCGTCAGGCATGAAACAGCCTGTCGCATCTGAGTGTTGCCTTCAATGTACACTTTTATATTTATGTTTACATACGCTCTATCTTTGATATTGAGCACTTTATCCCATAAATATAGCACACTTTAAAACTATATTTCTTCATATATTATATATAATTACAATATATCGCACGTATAGTGCTGGTGTTAATAAAACAGTACTCGATGTAATACAACAGAACATTTAAGTATATATTAATAAATATACATATTTTCCCTTACCGATAGCGTGACTCAACCTATACAGAGCATCTGAAGACTGCTTTGTGCAGTCTTCAGATGCTGGGTATAGGTTGGCCTTTACGTAATTTAAATTTTATTAAAATTATCGGGTTAAGTATAAAGGGAGATTAATTTTGGGGTT
>OZ010584.1:35492279-35497279 GCA_963932145.1 Acanthosepion lycidas | reverse complement strand
CAAATTCTCTCTGTCTCTATCTCCCTCTCTCTAACTTATGTATCTATTAAAATTATCTCTCTCTCTCTCTAACTTCTGTATTAACCCCAATTCTTTCTATCTCTCCCATCAGCATTTGCCCCAATTCTCTCTCTATCTCTATCTCTATCTCTCTCTAACTTCTGCATTTATCCCAATTCTCTCTTTAACTTTTGTATTTAGCCAATTTTGTCTGTCTCTCTCGCTCTCTTTCTCTCTCTCTAACTTCTGTATTTATCGCAATTCTCTCTCTCTCTCTCTCTCTCTCTCTCTCTAACTTCTGTATTTACCCCAAACCTCTCAATCTCGCTTTTTCTATTTTCTGTATTTACCATAATTCTCTCCCTCTCTTTCTCTCTCTCTCTCTAACTTCTGCATTTACCCCAATTCTCTCTCTCTCTTTCTCTCTCTATCTATCTATCTCTTTGTAACTTCTGTATTTACCTCAATTGTCTGACTCTCTATAAAACTTTTGTATTTAGCCCACTTACCTCTCTTTCTCTAACTTTAGTATTTACCCCAATTCCCTCTCTATCTCTCTATCACACTCTCTCTCTAAAAATTCTATATTCATCGCAATTCTCTCTCTCTCTCTCACCTAACTTAGACATTTACCGTAATTCTCTCTCTCCCTCTAACTTCTGTATTCACCCCAATTTTCTCTCTCTCTCTCTCTCTAACTTCTGTATTCACTCCAATTTTTTTCTCTCTCTCTCTCTAACTTCTGTATTTACCTCAAATCTCTCTCTTCCTCTAACTTCTGTATTTATCCAAATTTTCTCTCTTTCTCTCTCTCTCTCTCTAACTGCTGTATTTATCTCGGTTCTCTCTCTCTCTCTCTCTTCTGTTGGCTCAAACAGTTTCAAATAGATAATGATTCAACGAACTTCCTTGTGTTTCAGCATGAAATTTTTTTTCTCGTTTACACACCTACGTAAATCTGTGTCAGTGTTTGATTACCTACAGGTCGATTCTTCTTCTTTTGACCCCATTCCATCATGAAGGTGCGTGAAAGACGAGGGGTAAATACGCATATGATAGCATTGTCTGCTGTGCGCATTTGAGCAAAACAGAGAGGATGATACATACACATGATGCAGGCTATATACACAGGGAAAAAAAAACATGAACACCGGTATCATCTTCTATATTCCGTGTCCCTTCAATGCGTTGCCGATCATGGCTCTCTCCGATTTTCTGCCGTTTATAACCCTAAATAGCTTTTATCTTTTCGCAATCTATCCCAAACTCTACTCTGCCATTCATTTAGTCAAGCTCGATTTCCTCTGTCCCTCAGTCTGTCCTGAGAGTATCAAATTTTCCAAGCCCTCTTTCTTCATTATGTATCCCAGTGTCTCTTACTGATGCCAAGCGTAAGTTTCATTTTGCTGCCATTGTCTCTAAAATTGGTCACATGTTCGTTCTATGGTATTCTGTAGAACCATTTCCGTTGCTTGAAGTCTCTTCATCATCTTTGAGGAAAGTGTGCAGCATTTACTAGCATGTAAGATGACTGTTGCTACATAGCAGTTAAGTACTCATGTGTATACATATATACCGGGTGTAACAGCATATTTGTCCATCCCACAAAATGTTTAATATCTAAAAATCCAATAAACTAATTAAGTTTCTTTTTTCCAGGTTTTCAGATAAGACTTTTAGCCATCTTCCCACCATTTCTTACAGGAAACACTGAAAACCATTTGATTTATGCAACTAGAAAGAGAACAGGTTAAAATTGTTTTGTGTCAGCCACACTATATCTTCCCAACTGAGCAATGGTGAGAGGAAAAAGATCATTCAGGCCTTCATTAACGGTACCAATATTCATACTCTGGCTTCTATTTTCAAAGTCCATTCAAGAACCATCAAGAGAACGGTGAATAAGTTTTAAAAAGAGGGAATAGTAGAGAGGAAAACTGGATGAAGTTAGAGCGATTCAAATATATATATATATATATATATATATATATATATATATATATATATATATAGATAGATAGATAGATAGATAGATAGATAGATAGATATACCGTGTGTAATAGCAAAATTGTCCAAATCGTGTAACAGCAAGCGATAATTGTCCACCCAACAAAATGTTTAATGTCTAAACTAATTGATTTTCTTTTACTCGGGTTTTCAAATAAGACGTTTAGCCATCTTGACGCCATTTGTCGTAAGAATCACTGAAAAATTATTTCAGTTATTTACCTAGAAAGAGAATGGGCTAAAACCGTTTTGAGTCAGCTCCACTGTTTTCCCAACTGAGCAATGGTGAGAGGAAAAAGATCATTCAGGCCTTCATTAATGGTACCAACATTCATACACTGGCTTCCATCTTCAAAGTCTATTCAAAAACCATCAAGAGAACGGTGAATAAATTTTAAAAAGAGGGAACAGTAGAGAGGAGAACTGGAGCGACAAGATGAGGGATCATCATTTCAACTGAGAGCTAAAGAGATCAATTAGAAAAGATCCAACTCAATCCATAAGACGTTTGGCACGTGGAAAGGAATTTCAGCTATGACAGTCCAAAGAGCAATGAACAAAGAATTGAAAATAAAATCGTACGTGAAACATGAGGAAACTTGTTACTCCAAGACAGAAAGTTAGAAACTTAAAGAAGGCGAAGATCATCTTGTATAAGTTGAAAAATGATCCTGGAACAATACATATATATATATATATATATATATATATATATATATATATATATATATATATGAATTTTATTTCAATCCTTAGCAATGATTAATTAATGAACATATCATTTTCGTTTATGATCGATTTTATCACGATTCTTCAGATAAGCTTAAAGAGTAATTATACATTCTTATTGGTCAAATTAGAGCCCAGTAGTGTTATAAAAACCTCAGAGAATTCCATTAAGATATCTTTAATCATTTCTAAGATGCAATAGGTTCAAAACATAATGGACAATCTTGCTCTTACACGATTTGGACAATTTTTCTGTTACACCTGGTATATATATATATATATATATAATACATAAAAGGTTAAGTGTCTGAGTTGAATCAGAGCAGGAAACAGAAGTATTAAATAGTGCTGAATACACGTATGAAATTATATATATATATATATATATATATATATATATATATATATATATATATATATATTACATGAATCATTCATACAAAAAACAGATATTGAAGTTAATGATATAAATGGCAAACAAATTTAATAAATTACATTAATCCCGAATCCGTAAATGAATTCTATGATCCCTGTTTATAAATTACAGTTGCATAAGGTCATTTTTTTAGTTTTTTACAAGCTTTCACCTGTGCATACAGACATCATCAGGTATGGAAATAGAATCAGGTATGCAACTGGAATTTGAATGATTCATGTAATATAAATTGAACTGCATCACATACTTGATATATATATATATATATATATATATATATATATATATATATATATATATATATATATATATATATATATATATATAATTCCCCCAAAATAAGGCATCTAAGATGCCAGGGTTACTGAGGGTGAAAGTGAATGAGAAAAATTTAGCGAGGAGAAAGGACAATAAAAGAACCGGTTTCAGGGAGACAAAAGATGGCGATTGACGTTACATTTAAATTTTTTGTAGACGGCAGCGAAGCAAGAAACCGGAAGAGACTTCCACAGGAGAGAAGTGTGTGAAAAGAAACTATTAGGATAGAACTTACGGTTACATTAAATTATTTCAACAATAAAACGATGAAACCTTTTTGACAATCTGGTAGTCCGCTTAAATGTATTAAATATAAAAATAAATTATATGAAGTGGGTGCAATAAAGTTTTTTTAAAAAAGATGGGTGGGGAATAAAAGTATAAGCACAGCTGGTAGGAAATTTTCCCGATTCAAACAAGAGATGAAAAATTGTAAGGATCAAAAGGCAAAAAAAAGAAAAAAAAACTATTACCTTCGTTGTCAGGATAGGGTGAAACCAAAAATCAAAGGAAATCGGGTTTAAATAAAAAATTAAAAAAAAAAGGAAAAAATGGGTCTCCATTAAACTTATTGATAAAAAAAGTTTCCTCATCAACAAACCTGATAAATAAATTGTACCTTATTAATGCTTACTTTGATAGAAAGATTATGAAAAAGGATAAAAAAACAAAAACTCAAACAACAAAAATAGCGGGAAACTAGTGACTCATATGGCGTTGAGTAGATCAGAGTTCGACTTATTAAGATAGGCACTGATAAAGAAAAAAGAAACAAAAAAAAATCAGAATGATAAGAAAAGAGAAGTTAATGAAAATATTAGATTGGTGCAAAAATAATGACGTAATAATGTCGTTTTTTGACGTCAAAAAATACGTCAAAAAACGACATTATTACGTCATTATTTTTGCACCAACCTAATATAAGATAGTAAAAGTTTTAAGTGTCTTATGATTGAAACAGTTACCTATTTGCCACCCAAGCCGGGAATTCGAATGTTGATTTTCGTGGATTAATTTCTAGAAACGGCAATTATCATAATTTACATTATTTAAAGTCCGATTAATCTCCTCATTTTTATTGCCATTATTACTAATATGTCCTCCGTGTTTTCGGTTTTACGGGTGTAACAGCAAAATTGCCCAAATCCCGTAAAAGTAAAATTGTTCATTTGTTAGATTAAGTTTGAATCTTTGTATCGTAGAAATGATTAAAGATATTTTACTGGAATTCTCCGAGGTTTTTATAACACTATTGAACTCTACTTTTAGCAATAAGAAATGTATAATTAATTGTAATTAAGCCGCGGTAGAAAGAAAGAAAGAAAGAAAGAAAGAAAGAAAGAAAGAAAGAAAGAAAGAAGATAATATGTTAAATTTAGTATATACCACTAATGAATGAACCTTCGTGGTAGATTTGATAATCGTCTGTTTAGTACGATTTTCCTTGGCCAGTGCTTAAGCCGGGGTAAAAGACGATTTTACAAGTTAGACGTGCTTCTCCACTTGCAAA